>VXBA01004479.1:93592-115640 GCA_013399895.1 Serilophus lunatus | reverse complement strand
GGGGGGGGGGGGGGGGGGGGGTACGAGAGGGGGAATAATCTGCATCTGGAGTATTTCCAGAAGCTTGCCTAAGTGGCTGTTACTGCAGGGTTCCTAAAAGGCAGCCGATGTAGGAGCTGTGCTTGGGATAGGTCAGCAGGTTCTGTTAATTGCCTGCTTCGCTGCCACAGATTGGAGCCTGCAGCCCCTCGTTGGGTTCACCTGCTGATCCTGGAGATAAAGAGCTCACTGATCTCAGTGGATGCAAGGAGATCAATTGCGAGCAAAGAGCTTTTTTTGATTCTGAAGGCAAAATTTTGCTCCTGTGACTGGTTGTTGGTCCCATTTCCAAGCTCCTGCTGGATCTGAACTCTGTTTCTCGTGGACACAAACTCCTACCTCATAACTGCTAGTAATTATACATTTAATTCAGAGGTCAGAAGGGCTTACTTCTTGCCTCAGATACACACTAAAATTGTAACCTGGATGCACATCAAAACGGTCGTGGCATCTGCTGTGTTTTCCTCCACTTTGCCTTAATTTGGAAGGAGTGTGTGCAGGTAGAGGATGAGCTGTGCTGCATTTCAGCAAATCCCGCCCTGGACCATCAGAGGTCCAGGACATCAGGACACAGCTTTCTGCGTCCCAGAGCATCTCTTCCCAAAAGGATTCAGCAGCAGTCTGATGGCTTTCAATGACAAGATCTTGATCCTCAGAGTTTAAATCCTTGCCTTCCTCCTGTGTTTGAAGCTGAAGGGTACATGTTCTACCTTTAGAAGCTAGTTATAACAAACTGGAGGTTTTAAGAAAAAAACACCCCAAGGAACATCATTCGAGTACAGTCTGTTCATAGTCAAATACTATTGGAAAGCAAATGTTTTCAGGTGTTGCTCAGAGGGAAGGATGAAATAAGCCTGATGGCATAGGCAAACAAGTTCTACACGCCTGGGTTCACCACAGCAACACTGCAGCTCCCTCCATGCCCTCAGGCAGACCACTGCAATCCCTGCACGTGGTGGAAGTTCTGCTCCATGGCCAGAGGTGCTTGGACAAGCATTCATATCCCACTGGAACCAACGCCTTTAGGCACTTTGATATTCAGCAGAGCCAACTTAAAATCAATCTGCTGCTTACAGATAAGTAGTCTCAAGGTGGACACAGTGTAATGGCAGTTCCTTAACCTGCCAAGCAAGGATGCAGTGGGAGCAGTGAGTAATGGATTAGCTCGGTTTGAAATTCATGTGGGATGGGTGCATCTGTAGGGGATGGAAGCTTTTCAGAAAATCCTGAGCCCTATTCATCCTCTTAAATGGACATTGGTTTAGGATAACACTCAGGGTACTATGTTAATACTTAGAGTAGTAATGCTTCTCATTAGCCATGTCCATACTACAGCAAGTAATGCTGCCTGAGGAGAGTGTATCTGTAGAGTAAAAAACCCTAAGGCTGAAGGCTTAACACCCACTCTTACATGCATTTCTAGTTTAGGCTGCTGTTGCTCTTACCCTGTGGGCTGTGTCCCCTGGCTTCCACAACCCATATTCTGTTATGTTTCATTCAGTGGTAAACCAGCTTGAATGCTCCGAGATGGCTCCATGATTCAAATAGAAACACAGTAAGTTGGAATTTTCTAGAGAGAGTCCCGAGCTGAAATGCTAGCATGCACCCATTGTGTCTAAATAGCACTTCACTGCAAGAACACAGCAAGTACAGACTCGAGCTGAGGAGATGCCGAATGTTCTTGTGAAACCAGGGATTTGTTATGGCAATTACATAATAATTATGTAATTGCTACAAAAGTGGGATTTGTCATAAAATCAGTTATCCTCTTAGCTTCCTGATGCATATCAGATAACAATACTTCTATTCAAGAATATTATCAATTTTCCTACATTCATTTGCTCTCTGGATTTACTGAAACACTACAATAAATCATTCTGAAATTGCTCTTATTTCTCTATACTTTGCCTTTTATACATGTAAATGTTGTGGAGACAGATGTTGCATTTTTGTAAGATTTTTTAAAAATGAAATTTTTAAAATTTCGAATTGAAAGAAAACAAACAATATGGAGTGAAACAAAACAAGTCTCTTCTGTGTCTGCATTACTTAAAATTGTAAAATAATGTAAAATGTATTTTCCACTTTTAATATTTATTTTTGGCAAAGTAATTTTGAAAACAAACTAGAATAAAACATTGAAAGCTATTTTAATGACAAATGATTATTTTCCTTGCAAGTTGAAAGACACCAGAATAATAAAGCATGTGAAGAGTTTAAATTTTGATGACTACTTACCAGTGGAAAATATTCTGCTTCTTTAAAAGCAAGGAGAAAGACAAACTATGTTTAGTCAAAAAATGTCTTAGCTATCCAAAAGGAAAAGCAACTATAAAGTCTTGAATCCTCTTACAGGTTCTTCACCATCACTTTCTGACATAGCCTGTAAATTGACTGGCGCCATTTGTGAGCTTCATGATGGGGATCTTTTTAACTGAAAAAAAGAATTAGGAATGTGAATTGTGTTTTGTATCTGGCATGCATGCTTTAATAACTTTTTCCTAATCACGCCATGAGGTATAATACAGCCTAGCAGTGCCTACTAAGGTCTAGAGAAGAAGCACTTTTCACTATACAGCCTTCAGATACAACTTTATATAACTCCTGTATTTATATGGTTTCTATATTGAGGAGCTTTATATTTTTCCCCTAAATAGTCATCTCCCCTAATCCATACTGTATCAAACTATTTGAAAATAACATTATTAATGGAAAGGTGGTCACCCACAGAAAGCATAACTATATTTGATTTTAGAAAAGAAATAATAAATTGAGCATGCTGCCTGGCTCTCACTTGCCTATTTCCCTTTTACAAAAGCATATGAAGGCTATGGATAATTTGTCAACAAATAGTATTATATTATTGATCTCTAATCTCCATGGTTACTAGGCTCCTCCAGTTTCATCTTGCCTTCTACGTAATTAAACCTTGCTGCATATGTAAAGCAGCACGAGCCAGGTTAAGCTGGAAACACAGCAATCTTTACAAAGGACAAAGAGGGAAATTTCCTTTATTTTTGTATCATGGAATAACTGGCAAAGCTATTTTGTCTCTGCGTGTGGAATTGGTAAGGAAAAAAGCAAAATTGTGTTCAAATATCATAAACTGAGTTCTTGCAAGTAAGAGTCCACTGAAATGAATGGTTTGCTGGTCAGATTTTTGTTTGATCTTTGGCCATGATGTTGTTGTAGACTTTTCTGGCACGTCCCACCTGTTGTCATACTGGGATCTGTAAGAATACCACCAGCTCAAGAGTCATTCTCTTCTAATGTGACTTAAAAGTAGTGATAAGTACTCAGGCTTGTACAGTTAAGTTTTTAAGCATTTTTTTTCTCATTTTATGAAAGACCTAGACAATCAGCAGGAGGGTTATTGCTATTATTAAAAAAAAAGGCAACATAAAAGTACCTACACATAATACTAAGTACCCTGAAATTGAGCTTTCCCACACCACCACCTTTTTTTCAGTTACAGCAATCTCGGATAGTTCTTAGACCAAGACTTTGGGAAAGACTGAAGTAAATTTCAGTGAAGTTTACTTTTTTAAACATGTTTTGAATACTCTTCTATGTCACCTTTGAACTGACCAGAAGCAGGCTAGTCCTCTTCTAGATACCTTGAGTCCAAACTGTCTAACTACTTTAAAATGCAAATAGAAATTAGTGGAGGAAGGTTTTGCATCTTGATTGTAATAACTTGAAAAAAAATAAATCTCTATTAGCCACTACTCACTGATTATTTTTTCCCTTTTCCTTATCAGACTCTTTTCCATTTACCTTTAGTTTCTCTCTTTCTGGATTGAATTTCCTGTAGCTTCATCTTTGTGGAATATTTATCCTGCTGCAAGCTATTCCCCACGGCTGTAGGTATCTGCTTTCCAATCTAACTGCAGAGGTAACTGCTTTGAAGGACATGGTCACCTTTTCCATGGCAGCTACCAGAGGGCACACTGACTGCTCCTCCTCCTTGCATTCCTGCATATTTTCAAGCAGTAAGGTACTGCCTATTGGCCTAGTCAATATTTTAATACTCTCTGGCCATTCTTCTCCCTTTCTCTTTCTTAAAAGGCACAGATTCCTTCCCAAATAAAGCATGTTAATGATTTTTTTTATTCTTCTTCCACTGTAGGTTTACTCCCAAATATGGTATTTTTGGCATGCATTGTATCTCTTGGGGCTCTTAATGGAGTGGATCCTTGCAACTACTAGCAGACATGAAAAAACAAAAATGGGATTTACAAAGAGCATTCTTCCACATAATCCATTTCAAAGAAAGCAGCAGAAATGGAAGTGTTTAAACACACAAAACCCATACAGTTATTTAACCAAGACACTTACGTACTACTGTAGTCACAGAAGGACCACAAGCAATACAAAAATCCACTTTTAGAACACAAAGTATATACACAAGACTATAGAAAACAAAACATTCAGCATATGGAAAGAAGAATTGTGGATGTCTTTGGCTGCATAAAATCTCAAAAGTTGACTCTAGGAGTCATTCCAGAACTGCAGTTAGATGATAGCTTCATTAAAAACACTGAAGCAAAAATATAATTCTACCAACATTTCTGCACAATTGCACCACTCCCCATCCCAAATGTCTAATTCCCTGAAAAGTTCTTTGTATTCAAAAGGAAAATTGTGGCCAAGAATTAAACCCAAATTAACCCAGTAGTGAAAACTGAAAATTGGGGTTTACAAAGTGGGGTCTTTGGAAAATGACCATGAGATGTATTCATTAAAAATGATAAAAATGGCTTCAGAAATCAGAGACAATAATTTGGTCTTCACTTCTTCCTAAATAAGAATAATAAAGTGCAAAGTATGCAAAGCTAGATCACATTAGCGAATTCTCATAAATTATATATTACATAGTTGGACATTAAACTGTTAATACAGGAAAGCTTCAGAGTATCAGTTTCCAATTCCCACTTTATGAATTTTTGTCAGCACAGCTTCCTGTGGTCAGATGACGTATCCAGTCAGTGCCAGGCTTTTTTCCCCCAAATACTTAATTGAATTTTAATGACGTGCAGAAGCTCACACACCAGTGTTTGGTCGAAAAGCAGTGCTAGAGACCATTCCAATTTTTTTTCCTGATTATAGTTTTGTGTTTTCTTACTATATTAATTCCTGTAAGCACGTCTAATTTTCTCACTGAAGACTTAACCACGTGAGCCTTAATTAAACAGATTAGTAGTCATGGAACAATTAAAGTAAGTCTTCCACAGAAAGCATTGGTCTGCAGGGAAGAGAAGCCAAACAGTAAGTGTACTGCATGCTAGCACTTTGTTTACAGAGACCATGCTGAGAAAACCCAAGATCAAATCAATTACAGTTTGCCTAAAGAAGAAACTACCGTACCTCATGGATTGAGACACCAAAGCCTTCTTCTCGCCTATTAATACACAGCCACTGTCCTAGAACTTAATCAGAATTCATGAAACTGCTAAAGCTGAGAAAGATTATTGATCTTATTAAAGATGTAACAGCACCAGACTGAGAAGATGGGGCCTCTAGAGAAAAGAAGCCTCTGGAGGAAGCTGAAGAGGCTTCATTTCACTCAGTGTTTAGCTCACAGGTTCACTGCCGTGAGAAACCTGCAGCATTTTTCTTCCATAGATCAGGAGCTTGAAAGCCAGTGCACCACTGTCCCACACTAAGCACCTAAATCTCTTTACCTATAGCTTCAAAGTATGCCTTCCTGGTCATCATCAACAATATTTTTTAACTTTGAAGACTTTGATTCCTTGTTCAATTAATCCTATCTAATGCTAATGGAAACAAAGGAGTGGCATAGGTGTAGCTGGATGGGAATTTACAAATTGTAGGTTACAAGGATGTTACAGATGGCCTAATTTGACTGACAGCTGGTACTAACAGAGAGAAATCATCTAGGTATATTTTTGTAACCCAGGGATTTTTTTCTGTACTAACTCTTCCTTGAGTGCAAATAAATTGCTATATTTATAAAAATTATTGAGTGCTATCAGTGGAATTAGAACTGTGCAGATTTTTTAACCAGTTTCCAAACAGAAAAAATAAATTGCATTAGTTTAGACTGACCCAAAATATTTCCTTTTTCATTTTTTTCACAATTGAAAGAAAACCTGGAGAAGTCACAATTTGAATAAGTTGTTCCCTTTGACAGGAAATTCCTTATTTTATTCAGAAGTAGCTAGAACAAGAGGAATCAAAGCCCTCAGTTCACAGAAATATAGAGCTGGAGGTTTCCCCTGCTGAACACTGCATGATCACGCTGCTTCATTCACTGAGATGCAAGAACCTGGGTTGAACTTGGAGGGATCCTCCAGTCTCAGAAGACAGGCTATTTGGAGCTGAATCTCTCTTGATCTGTCCTGCTACAACTGTTCCATCTACCCTTTATATAAAATGCATGAGTCAGTCAGAGCCCAACCCTGTAAGACACAAACTCCTTACTTCTGGTCCTCACTTTGTTGTTTGTTTTTTTTTGCCTCTGCTAAAGGAGCAAAGGGATAGCAAGAAGGATAACAAAAAAAAGGAAAGGCAGTGGCTCTTGACTCCTTTCCCCAGCCGAGGAGGATAAAAGAGTGTGCAGCTGGACACCTTCAGGGTGATGACCTTGATCTCCTTGTACCCTTCACCCTGCCCTCCCCATAGAGGTGCTGCTCCACCCTGGATGTTTACTTACATACATAAAATACACAAGTATAAGGGACTGGGGACCTCACCCATGAAAGGGATATAACATGGTAATTAAAGGACCAGTTTAGGTATGGAATTAAAAATCTTCATTCAAATAATCCAATAAGAGGAAGATCTTGGCCATACAGCTCCCACATTCTACATCATTCAAGTGCCAGGTATTGCATCAAAGGGGGCACAAACCTTTTTGTTTCCTCTTCCATCTTTATTTATCTAGGGGAAAAAAGCCAGCTGAAACTATTTGGAAAATCTGATGCAGATTAAAATGGGGGGAAACTAAACCCAGTACTTTTGATAATTACTGTAGTCATCTAAAACATTCATCCAGCTGAATGCCACAGTGGTTTTCTTACAGCACACCTGTGCAGGCAGGATTGTCAAGCTAAACTGGAATCCATTTATCTCTCCACACCAGGTGAAAATTAAAACTTAAAAACAGAAAGAAGTAACACATGTCTCCTGGCCAGCAATCACTCTTGATAACAGGTGACATACAGCTGCTCTTATCAGGGCAACAGCTAGTGCCGGAGAGCTAGGAAATAATTTTTGGGTTCAATCCCATTGCAAAAGGTGGCGGATCGGCACTTCATCAGCTGGGTGAGCTGCTCAGAGGAATCCTTTCTGGCTTCCTACTCATTCCAGAAATGGTCCTTTCCATTGTAGTGTGCCCTTACATGCCAGCCCATACAGTTCTTTAGTTGGTGAGGAGGAATCATATCCTCCATCAGGGAGAGGGAGAATCTGAAGCACTTGGCGTCTCTGTTTGTCCTCCAGGAATCCATCATGAGGATCAAGCAGTGAGCTGGACCACAGCTCTGTGTGTGCTTGTGTGCTGTGTTAAGGGCTCAAGCTATGCTTGAATTTCATGCCTGTGATGTTTTTACCAAAAACCATGGAGCAGGTTAATCCTTCAGTTTCACTGTTATTCAGGTAATGTCATAGATTATTTTGTCACTTACAGTGTATAGATTCTGTATTTATGATCTATCCGACTTATTTGAGAGACACTTAATTGTGAGAAGGAGACACAACTTCATCAAGAAATTAATTAGAAAAAGGCCATCTCTGTCTTAACAAGTGTTTATGGAGTAAGCCCTATTGCAAAGATAAATTTTATTTTTATTTTCATACATTAGAAAAGCAAACTTTTGCCTCTTGCAACACTCCTTTGAAATCAACCTTCATAGTTTCTACGAAGTGAGGTCTAATCTCATCTCGCAGCTGTGGCTCCAAGTGTGTCAACCCACATATGTCATATATGTTTTAAGCAAATAATTTTGTGCCAAGTATTTTATTTCAAGACCAAAACACTGTTCCAGGACAGGTAGTATAGGAGTGAGGCCAGGTGGGTGGGCCTCTGAAGGATTTTTTCCAAGGCAAGAAAGGGACCGTGACAAAACCTCTCTGTGATCTTCTAGATATGATTTTAAAAAGACCAATGAAGAGACCAATGAACTTACTTCAAGGTGCAGCAGACACTGTTTCCATTGATAATCCATGCAAGTTTACAGTGTGTAGATCTGTATTAGTCTTACACAAGAAGTGCAAGATAATCTCAATATAAACTGAGAGACAGGAAAAATCTGTTCAGAAAATAAACTGGCAAAAGGACATCTTGAGTATGTACTACCAGCAATAAAGATACTCACAAATAAATACTTCAAAAGTACATGACAGCCTTAGGTGGGATTTCTTTGCCTTTCCAGTGTAAATGTACTGTAACCAGCACCAAAGACATGTTCTAAGAAATCACAAATAATTTGAACCATTTAGGATTGATTTGGGAAAGCATGAAAAAGCATCTCATAGGAAATCTATTGACATATTTTATTAGTATAAATAGTTACACACTTTCTCTGTGTATGCCATACACTCAGTAACTCAGTAGGAAAATAAGATATGTGAGTATAAAACTTCACTTGTAATTCTGTCTCTCATCATCCAATCAATTTCTTGTAGAAGTTTGTTCCTCAAATAAGCCATGGACTATATCAGACTTTTAATGTACCATTATTATTTAGAGATAGGATAACAATAGATTAAAATCAAGGTTTCTCTTTCCAGACTGCTGCTATAAAACAGAATTTGGCACATCAACTAAGTTTCTTGGTTTTCTTAAAATTCTGTCATGTAATTACAATAAGCAACTCCTTTTCTTTCTGAATCTATGAGAATTTGTCCTTATATAATCAATGTTTTTCTCCTAAAGATTCTCCTAAAGGTTTCCTTTTCCTGCAGAATTGTTTTAATTAAGGCATACCCATAAATGTTGGAATATTGGAGGACAGTGTTTTTTGGAGCTGCTGCTGCATGCCTGTGAGGAAGCTGCACATCTTGAAAGAAAATGGTAGTTTCAAGACAAACCTAAATGTCTTTAACAGCCTGTTCTCCACTTTTAAGTTATGTTACTTTTTGAACATGTTAAATTTCAGTTTATACACGGGCTCAACCCAGTACTTTTCTACCTAGTGTGTAGGGAGTGATGCACTACAGGCTGTAATTTAGGAGCAAGTTGAAACTGCCTGAAATATGTGTATCTTCATAATTTATTCCTAAAATGCTATTATTGCCTGAACTCTCTCTAGTTTCAGCATTTAATATCATTTCCTTCCCTCTGCACTGGGATAGAAAGGTGGTGGGGGGGAAGCAAAGTTATTTTTTACTTCCATGGCTGCAGAGCTGCGTGCCAGCAGCTCCAAGAGCTCATGTGAGCTGGGGTATACAGCTGGGCTGCCAAGGGATGTGCTAGCTCTGGGCAAATCAGGGATTTTCCAAACACTAAGACATCCTCATAAAGATGTTGTTGGACGATGGGCACATATAAAGCCAATACAAAAAACCTACCTGCCTACTATAACCATTTAAAAGTGAGAGGAGTGTATTAGCATGGTGTTCGGATGCTAGAGCCATGTCCATTCCATGCATCAAATCCATGCCTGGATCAAAGGAACAAAGTGATCACACTAGTGTAGGTATTACAGTTTCTAAATACATTTCTTAAAACACTATTGCAGAAGTTCAGCCAAGGGGACCTTTGCTCTCATAAACTTCGTAGTTATTCTTTACAGAGTTGTCTATGCCTCCTGTACAGCTATTCAAGTTCTTGAGTGTTTCTTTGAAACTGTTAAAATTCTTTATTTTCATATCATAACATGGGATATTTTTAGTGTTATTCAGCATAGCTAACCTGTGTATGGCAAACAGCAACCAAATACAGAAATTTAAATGTAATGAACTGTTTGAGGGGAATTTGTAAATAAGGACTCTTCCTTGGAAAATTTGCCACTGGAAGGAAGGAAAGCTGCTTTATCTGGGAATTTAAAACTCCACTTCATGGTATGTTCCAGCTTTTTAGACTATTGGATGGACAAGGTGAGCTTCTAAATCTTCCCTACCCCCATGAGTCTGATCTTGTCACTGCTAAAATTAAGCAGCAAGAAGCTTAATTTATAGTAATGTAAGAATGATAAGCGGATAATGACATAAAATTACATTTACACAGCAGTTTATCCACTGTTTATCCACAGGGGTATTGCAGGAGTGGGGAAATACCTACGAGCTGGCAAAACACTAACAGTAAAAGTGGACTTTCACGTGTATAAAACACAGGAATAAAGACTTCTGATTTAATTTTCAAAATCCCTTTTGTTAACTCAAATGTTACTATCTACTAGGGAGTAACAATGTTGAAAATGTCGTCTTGTTTTCATTTGCCTAGACACAAATTTCCTGAATGGCAGAAAATAAAAATTGACTCTCTGATAGTTGCTTGAAAAATAATCAGTTCCCACAAAAATTCAAGATAATCTTTAAATTTTTTTGTCACTGTCCAAGAATCTTAGCATTGTTTATACTTCAGGCATATGACTGGAAAAAGTTTTAAAATTTTTACATGTCTGTCACATTGATTCAAATGATGTAATGGCTTCTCCATGTTTATAAGCTAAAAATACATTTAATTTGTAAATACAAACATTTAATTTAAATAATGCTCTCCGGAAATCAGCTTCACACATCTCTGTCTCTTCTCATCCATGCTATCAGTTTTTTCTTTTTCAAGAGAAGATCTAATCAACAAATCCATGTTCATTCTTCTTTCATTCACTCTCCCACGTATTTCTCTCACTCCCAATCCCTTTTCCTGGCAATTCTTATCAGATTTTCATTTTACCTCTCCTCCTTTACCAGTAATCCTGTAATTTTCTATATGTTTGCATTTTTTTCCTTGTTCCTTGTTTGTCTTAACTCTTCATGGACATCCCAGCATAGACAGAATGATGTCCACCTCATCCATATTTTTTAAAATTTTAAATTTTACCTAATTTTGCTCTCACATTTCTGCTGAGTTTTCCTCCTGTCTATAACTTTTGAAATAAAATAATACATTGTCTGAAACTATGACCTCAGATGGCTTTCTGCCAGCTTCACCTTTTCCCAAATTGTCTTTAATGTCAGCTGTGTGCACCCCACTCAGTTCTTTTGAGGTCATTATTAGTGATGTGACCAAACCCCAGGACTCCTTCCATCTCCACAGCCTGTGATGTTATTGATCATACTGTGACTCTGAAACCTTGTCCTGTCTTGACTCTCCATCTTTTCCTGTTTTCTTTTTCAAATCATTGCCAATTCCTTAACCTTTCTTTCAGCTTTGGGAGATCTCCATCCCCACTGTCAAAAGATATCTCATCAGGCTCTTTTTTTTACCTCTTGGTATTCTGCTCATGTGTTTTCTTAGGCGATGTCTTATGACTGAATCAATGCAATTGTCATCTCTACAATGCAAGTTCTCCACTTTTCATTGCCCATACCTGGTCTCTCCTTGAATCTAAAACATTAAAATCATGATAATCTTCCTGAATTCTCTCTATGATTTTATCAGCCTGTCTCTGTATCCTTTCATGGCATTCTCCTTTAATGCCATTTTGAATATAAGTTAGGAGCATCCATTAGGCACTCATCTTTAATCTCATATCTTAAAGCGCAGTTATTTGTTCCAAGCTGACAATACCATTTTCAGTTGGCTCTACACCTCTGTCTCTCAGAAGTTCTTTCATATATGCCTTTCAGGCTTTCTTCTAGACAACTATCACCAAAATAGACTCTGAAAAAAAATATGAAGCCTTCCTTCAAAAGTATCTGAAATCTCATTACTTTCACGATGCATTCAGGAAACAGAATTGGTATCTGGCTGTGACATTTTTAGTGGGGAGTGCTCATTTTAATGTATTTGTAGATTTTCAAATATACATTTGATGTTGGGATATGCTACATTTTACAGTATAGATATCTAGTTTATACAAAATGCATACTCTTGTTCCCTTTGTCTTGTTTCTTTTTTTTTTTTTCCTTCAGTTTCTCTTATAACTATTGCAAGCTCCTTTTTTTTTTTTTTTTTTTTGCTTTAAGAAGTGCCTTTTTGGGTCTGCACTATAACCATTACAATATTACATGATATGAAAAATAATAATTTTCATTTTTTTAGTTCTACTCATATGATACTGATGAGATTTCTAAAAACACTTACTCTGCCCAGACACCTGTAGCAGCATATACACAGCAATAAGATTCAGTGCTAAATAATGTAATGGCAGAAATAGTAATTAAGTTCAAAGAGGTCAGATGTTTTGAGACATTAGTACTGTGCCAGCCCATTCCATAGCATGAAAATACTGTAAAAATATAGTTTGAAAGCAAAACCAATGCAGTATTGCACACTTCTATTAATATAATTTCACATTCAGGATTTCACCCCTATTTTTAGGATAGTGATGTAGATAGAGATTCCTACTGCTGCCAGTTAGAACTGTCTACATCAGGACAGGAAAGGAGATGGAGAAGTTCTGTGCATATACAATGCCAGACATAATAGGATCATGATTAACCACTAGGTGAAAAAACAGTTGAATCAAAGTTCATTAGGGAATATTTTGATTTTAATTTCTTAAAGGTGTGAGAATCTCAGACCATTTCTGATCAGCATATTATAATTTTACATAAACCAAAAAAACCCCCAAACCACAAAGCTCAAGCCTACTGCATTGCATAACTTCAAGAGAGTTAAGTCTGAAAGGTGATATGAAAGTGCAAGTTGTTAACCACCACCACAGCTGACTGAGCATTTTGTTTATTCTCAAACCAGATTCTGCTTCAGGAGTCTGCACCACAACTAATTAACCATAATGCTTTATAATTGCATAAACAGAATATATAATAGACCTTTATGATATAAAATTAATTCTGCCCTTAAGGAAAGCTTTTATAAGTCAAACCATGTGTTGTTTGGGAAATGCCTCTTTATGCTCTGCCTTACAAGGCAGGTATATTTCTCTGCAAGGAGAGCTCAGGGAACATTCTAGAAAATAATGTTCGTTAAGGCTAGCCAGGTGTTTTCTTGCACAACTGTCTACTGGGAGCCCCATCTCTGAAGCTGATGTGGTTGCAGCTGCCTCTGCTCCTTCCTTTATGCAGACTGCAGTAAGGAAAGACACTTTGGTACAGAAATTCATCTAGTTTTAAAAACCAATATATTGCTGTTGTCATGCAGTAATTATTTGTTTAATCTTGAGTCAACCTTACTCTTCTGTATTTTTTTTGTGTATTGAATTCCAGGCTGAACTCCATCATCGCTACTCGACCTGCAAACCAGAACAAAACCCCAAATGAATACAAATAATTTGTTTCTGGATTATGCCCCATGAATAAGCACCACTCAATGTGGTAAGCGGATGGCCATTCTCCCACGTGTTGTTTGATATGCTTGTCCTTCCCATGAGAAAAAAACCCACAACAAATGGACACACAGGAGTTCAGAAGACCTGGGGGATCAAACACCTCATTTCAATAGGTGAGAGCCTTTCCTTTAAGTGACAGAACAGACAGCATCCACCTTTAAGACTTGTTCAATCAAAAATGTCAGTCAACCTTACATGGGGACCAAAGCTTTGTGTGTCCCAGACCACAGATGGTAGCAAAATCTTGAGACACCAGGCTTAGCAGAGCTGAAAGCACAGTGAATTTAGCTCCACTAAATTGTTTTCAGAGACAACCTGTATTTGTAAAATGGTAATCAGAGCCAACAAACATCCAAAATTCCAAGATGAGAAACTCCCATCCACCTGGTACTCTGTTGATGGTCTAGTTGGAGATCCATTTCCAAGGACCACTGTGCCTTGGGGCATTGGTTCACATTCTGGATATCTTAAATGTACATAGTAAAAGAAGTTAATATGAAGAGAAGTTGTTTACTGGAAGAAAAAAAAAAGGGGGGGGGGGAGGAGAAAGAAAGAGAAGAAAAGAAAGTGAGCAAAGAGCAGAAGCCTCCTTGATCCAGCCATCACTTGGCTGAATGGGAGGCACAGGTTCATATTACACTCCTCTGGAATGATAATCACACCCTTCTTTGAGCCTGACACACCACTGGGAGGATTATCTTTGCATGGCAGCCCAGATCCTTCTCACTGATAAAGGTGCTGTATCTGAAAAGTATTTGGCAGAACTGTCACCATATGTACAAACAGAGGAGCTGACTCTCCTAACCTCAGAGCCTTGGTATGGGGAGTAGTCTGCATCAGCTCTTGTGCCCTCCAGATCAAATCTGCAGATTTCCTCTGTAACTTATAGAAGAAAACACCCAATTACCTTGAGAAGTCTTGAAGTGGTTTTATTAATGGTTTTCCAAACCTTTTGAGATAACATTTTTCGGATAACAAGCTTTTTCTTCACCTATTGCTTTCCCACCCATATCCACTTCTGAATACACAGCTGTCTTCTGTCTCTTTGTCAGCTAAGAAAATTCTTCTTTTCCCCTTTTCTTTACAAAATTAAGAGGTACAGCTTCTTCTACCCTTGCATGATCAACTGCACTTCTTACTCCCTTTCTCTAGAGTTCATAATTTTTCCACATACATTTTCTGTTTAACATTTCCTCTCAAATAACAGAGATACACTGTCAACTGGTAGAGCCGAAGCCATAACTCAGTACTACAGGAGAAGGTCTTCCCCTTGAGACATTTCATCCAGGGCTTATGTAGCTGAGAAATTACATCAGAGTTCAGTTTCTGCATGATCACACCGATTCCCATTATTTGTTTGCAGTAGTTCTACCTCCACCAGTAGTGGTTACATTACATCTCAAGCATCAGGGAAATAATGTGTGTCTACATCTACCTGGCTGGCAAGTCTGAGTTTGAGTATCTTCAAGTAATGTGTGTGCTTTTTGTCATTTAAGACTATGAAGAATCTAACAAAATTATGCAAAAGATATGCTTCATTGGAACTGCTCTGATCTCTCAAAGAACTCTCTTTATGGGCAAATAGCACTTACATATAGGTTTGCCAAACAATGCTTTTCTTTCCAAGGATCCATAAATCTCAGATTACTTTTGAGAGTAGTAAATGTTGCAATAATGCTGTTCTTGATTACAGGCAAGACTGTAACAGCTCTGACTAGTACTGATTCCATAATTACATATGATTACAGACAGGCTCTATGCCGATGCAAGGGGGTTATTTGCTGCCTTCTATCAGTCTCCTAGATTCCGCTGGAGACCAAGACCACACCATGCCAACGCACACAGCTTACTCAGCTACCTTCCTCAGAGCTGTGTCACTAAAGCATAGGATTTAATAGCAGGACCTGTGATGGTCAGGTGTGCAAAACCTCTTACGGAACTGTAATTAAGCCACTATGTAACTACATCAGTGATGGCCACTACCTAAGAGGATCTTGAATTTCAGCAATTCTTGAGGGCTTGATCTGGCAATTAAAGTTTTACTTCATAGTGCAGGGGCTAAAGTTACTCATGCCTTTACTACAACTGCAGCAAGAATAAAAATGACAATGAGAAATAAATCATATCTGTAACATTGTCCATGCTTTCTACTACTAGAGAACTTAAAAATAGGAAAAGCTCAATTAAGCCAAGTAGCCCTCCCTCTGTCAATGAACAACAACAAAAAAAATCATGCCTTACAATTTATTCTCCAGTGCTTTGTTTATTTGGTATTACATGACTCATGGAACAAGGTTTCCACCTCTCCCTGTGGGAGATTATCCCAGCTGCTGAGACCTACTAGCAGTTCCTTTTCTTTTCTTTTTTTTTTTTTTAACGATGCTTAAGTTTTGCATTCTATTTTAGTTCGGGATATAAAAGGGACAAAGGAAATTCACATCCCCAAACTTGTTTTTAAATGCAATTAAAGATGTGACATGGACTCGCAAATCAAGGAAACATTCAGTTAAAACAGAAATGCATCATATATTTCAATTAAATATGTGCCACCTCAACAGTACACTTTGAAGCTGACTGCACACTTCCTCGTTTTATAGGTTTGTTCCTTACTGTTATGTAAATGCACTTTTATTGTATGTAAATTAGCATTAGGTGAACTCTTAAAGCCCGTTTTATAGCTGTCACACCAACAAAGCACATTTACAAATAAATATTTGTTCTGCAGGTGAATATATTACCTATATATATATTACCTGTTACCTGGGAAGAATTATTATTTCCAGCATTTTTGTCTTAGTACTGTGATTCTGGGCGGCCCCATAACCTGTTGTATGTACAAAATGGAACATCCTTATTAAGAGTATGTTGCTTATGGAGTAGCATGCCCTAAAATTCTTTAAGTAATATGTCTGTCTAATGCATTTTATTCTTATTCTTCTTACTAGGCTGCAAAATCTATTTAACAAGAGAATATTATTCTGCTTTGGAGATTCAGAGGCTGCATGTTTACCTCCTAGTAGTAGTTGTGGAGTCCACCATGTCACTCAACAGCATCCCATTTGGCTGGTAAAGGAACAGTGAGGATAAGCTTCGAATAAAATGTAGTGCTGTTTGGTTTTATGCCTAGAAGGAAAGGGTGTGGTGAACAAGGCTTTATTTGTGAGAAATAGTGAAGTAGGATAAATAGAGAGGTAGAAGCAACCCAGAAAAGGACTCTCCGAAATGAAGGTTGAGGTTCCCAAACCCTCAGATTTGCCTTTCAAATCAGTATTGTCAAAATGTACCCTCATTAACACCAGCACAAACCTGAAAACTAGGGCACTGGTGTGGTAGGGGCATTCATGCTTAACACTGGTCAAAAAGATCAACACAAAACTAGATACAGAAAAAACCAAGAAATCTTATCAGAAAGGAGTCAGGCATGATACTACCAGAAACTTATAACTGTTTTAATGGATCATAATGGCTTCAAATCTGCCTTGTTAAAGGCATACTGCTCATTTAAGAAGTTAAATATCATATAAATCAAAGTACATACAGTACATTTGGGCTTTTCTAACATCCTTAGGAAGGTAACTGCTCACATGAAATGCTGCTTTCTTTTATTATATTGGTATGATTGGTAATATATATAACAATATCAATATAGTCAAGTTGCTACTGGTATTTACTTCCTGTTTCCACCTTTTCCATTCAAGGTACTATTGCTGTGCATAACATACAGTACCTAAGGTACTCTGAAAACATAATTTGTTTCCTCACAGATGGTTCTATGATGTAGCATGAAGGTGGGTTTAGGAAGAATTAGTTTAGAATTAGAATTAGTTTAGGAAGAATTAGTCGGTGCAACATGAAGTGTTGCAGTATTTTGACATTATTATTATTTGACAGGCAAGAGACTGGCAACAGAAATTGAAGAACTACTACAAGTGTCCATTGCACTTAACATGGCAGGTTACTGGAATACTGACCTTTTTATACTGTTTTAATCAGCTTCACTTTGGTGTATAGCAACTCCACATATTTGTCCACAAGTGGCATCATACTGATTGCCTGAAAAGGAAAAAAAGGGAAAACAAACCTGAAAAACCCTTCAGCTCCTCCTTTGAAAGAATTTGGGCTTAGTTCCAGCTACCTGTGCCAATTAGATTTTTTTCCAGGTGATGAATTGTGGAAGGGAGATGGAAATGGTGATTAAATCAAGTAACCAAATTCAAAGTAGTAATGTAGGGCAGGGTTTATGTCTGGAGAAAACTCAGCTTGTCATAAGGTACAGTCTGACACGGTTAACTTGCTAGCTAAAGGAAAGTGCTGAATGGAATTACGTGTACTGTACAGAAAGAAAAACTTGAGACTGAAGTAAGGTTTGGTGATTTCAGTTGTGAATTGAATTTTCAGCTTTATGTTAGAGCAGATGCCTAAGGAATAGATAATTCAAAAGTTCCAAGTGGTTAGCCTATTTTCCTGAAGAAGAGATTCTGAAGAGGATGTAGCAGTAGGTCTGATTCCAGATGAGATAAGACTTTGTTATAACAATGGTAATGTTAACAGGCAGGTATTGGTTTAAGCTAGTTATTCAATATCACAAAAAGGCTTCCGACAGAAAGGTAAAAATAAACAATTATCCAAAAAGGTATTCCATTTTCTTAAGGGAAAATCTAACAGTTCCTATTCTGTAGTTTCTTTTCTTATAGCGACCATCCTATACAGTGAATGAAATACATTAACAATAGCACTTGACTATATAGACAGTATAGACAGTATTATAATACATTCTGGCTGAAATTTGACACTAAACTTAATTCTGAAATTTTCCAGTTTGTGAGTATTCATAAATACGGAATTTGACCTGGTATAAATACAGTTGGACCATAGGTCTCACGGCTCTTTACTTACTGCCTTTTCCCCATATCCAGTAAAATAAAGACATGAGAAAAGGAAATCTAACTCTTGACCACACATTTGGCCTGATATTGGATGATCAGCAACATCAAGGTAAGTCCTCCATAGTGGGTTTCCTTTTATTGTTGGGAGATAACTTGAGCATGTAGAGACTTGAAAGTCATCATGAGTTGGAAGCCTCTTCCCGGGTGAATGTCAACAAAGCCAGCAGCGGGGATAATGACATTGTATCAGCAGCCTTAGAGAATTCAAGGGCCCCAGCTACAAGGTGAGTCCTAAGAGGTTTGAGGGTAGAGTTTGCTTGGCTGATTTGAGATCATATCTGTGCCACTGACCATTTGGGAGCTGTGAGAAGATGCAGTGAGGTTGATGAAGGCAGTGTCCAGCTGTCAAAAAACCTTGCTGTTCAGCTCCAGATAGCTGTAGCATTTCACATGGGGGCCCTTACTGCAGGTGGCATTCCCATTCCTGCCGAGAGATGCTGCAAGCCTGATTTAGCCTCAGTTTTATCACTCGAGAGCTGCACCTTGGGTCCTTTGGCTACAGGTAATGCTTCCTGGTCAACATCTCTTTCAGAATATTACTCTGATGTATCTCTCTTCCCAAGTGTAATACTCCCAATGATATATTCATTGCAAATAAGTGAAACAGAGTGAATGGATCTGAACATATGTGAAGATAAATGCACTGTTTCTCATTACTATTTTGCGATGTGAATACCTCAGAGACAGTCACGAAAGACTTGATTCTAAGTGGAGTGGGCAAAGGGCAGCAAAGAAAACACAGGCAGAAGGAGAAAAGAGAAATAAAAATAATGAAACAAGCGGGTAGATACACTAGGAGCAGAGTTAAGCACCTAGAAACAAAAGCACTGTCCAGTTTTGAAGAGTTTTTCCTCTCTAAAACCTTGAAGTAGGAACAAAATAAGGATTAGGATTGCACAGTGTCTAGTGACTGCTTGAAACTTCTCGGTTTCCATGGCTCATGGCACTCAAACCTGTTTCTGACCTTGAGAGATGAACCCATTATCAATTGATAATAGTAGGAGAGATGTGTGTAGCTTTGCTTCACACTTGTCTGTCACTGCCCCACTCCCTGATTCCACTCCCTTGCTCTCACGCTCTTGCTGTGATGTGTAATTTCCACTGCTCTCAGGGTGCCTCTCCCAGAAGCTGTGTTAAGGATGCCCGTTTCTCCCAGAAAGATTTGAGATTCAGAAATACCAGTTACATCCGGTATAAACTCCCTTAAACTGACAAGATAGCTTTTTAAAATGGAAAAGAGAAGCAAGAAATGCTTTTCATGTGGCTCTTGAAAAGTTGTCTCAGGGTATTTAAGGCAAACATGGGCTTTCAAAAGATACGAAGATTCAGATAGGAGCTCGGTTTTTGCTTCGCTTTTCCTGTAATATCTTCTGAATATTACAGAACAATGGTATTCCCTAAGGAAAGCACTGTGAAACCTAGACAAAAAACATAGTGAAAAATTCAGCAGTTGGCATCCCACTTTAAAAAACATAAGAATACTTTCTTCATCTTTTCTGAAATCACTGGTTCCTGGGCACATGGCGCAGTGTTGTTGTACTATGTACGCTAACTCTAGTTAAGAAGGAATGAGGATGGAAACAACGTTTGGAGAATGAAGTCTCCCCTTTACAGCTGTTGATGTGCCTGGTAACAGTCTGACTAGAAGCAGGCCCAGTGGATCTTTGCTTCTCCATTTGTTTTGAAGGCAGGTGAAATGCTGGTTCAGTTTGGACTGTAAGGCTGTGGCATTGTCCTCAGCTTCTTTAGAAAGGAAGACTTGCTACTGATATTTTACACCGTCATCTCCTATGGTTTGAGGGGGTGTGTTCTTTATTTTGGAGCTTGTAGGATTTTCTTTGCATCAAACATTTATCTTGTCTTTATGCATCTATTCTTCCTATTCAAGTACCTTGCTTGTTTGATGGGCAAGAACGTGATAGAAGTTGTAAAATGTAGGCATTGTAAAACAGTGTCTAAACAGATAAATTCAAGACTTGTACAAGTTCTCCTTATTTTAATCTGATGTAACCCTGAGCATTGGCGATAGCTGGAACACATCAGTTATTGTCTTAGTCAAAGATGCACTTTCTCTCTCAGCTGACACCAAGTGGTTTTTGGTCTATAAGATATTAGTGTGGGCAGATGGCTACTACAGGTGAATGCTATCCAGACATTTTGATCCCAGTGCAGTGAAGCAGAAAATATAAACTAGACGGACTTCATACCTGTGATTAAGTACAGTGCAAAATCCTTGGGGGAAAAAGTCTCTATATCTCAGCTACACAAACAAATTTGGCTTGTGCTAGCAGAAAACAAAAAGACTGGACTAATGGAAAAAATACACATTTGCTGATTTTTCTTAAAATTAATTTATACGAGTGGCTTTGTTGACTGAGCACACATTCCTGTGGATGTGGGGTGTATTATTCCAACCCTTTCTGTAACATAACCGCAGTGACGGTGTCACATGGTGCTAGTGCAAACAAAGTCTCGCTAACAGCCCATGAATAGAAGCATTTTCTGAGAATACAGTTTCTCATTGGGACTATCAACTGGTTCCTGTGCTACCAAGGGGTAAGGATAGCTATGGACAGCTTTGGAAATATATAGAGAGTGTAGTAAGCTGAAGTGTGTGAGACCATTAGGAGTGTTTGTCATATAATCAAAAAGAGTACAAGGGATATAGTTAATTCTGTGACACTTTTGATTGATTACTGATTGGAAGGCAGTATCTAACATAATTGGAATATAGCTCGTTAAACACCAACCGTTCTATCTATATTCCATGTCCTTTTTGTTCTCTTAATGCCTGCAGTTTGAATCTGAGAGGCATCACACTGAGCCGACTTCCTCCACCTAGCAAGACCCCTTGCATTTTTCCTTCACCTCCATTAGCATCCTATTTGCATCAGATCCAACATAAACACTGCTATCGTGACAGATTCAGCTCAATTTAACTTTCTGATCTTACAGCCATTTATTTTCTTAGCTATTAAGCTATTCATCCTAATCTTTGTTTGTGTCTCATTGTCTTGTGTTACCCATTCATCTAGCGGGAGCTCTTTCTCCTAGAACAAAAGCACTTTTTTAATTGTGTCTTGACATGCTCCAAGAAGTGTTTCTGGATGTACATTAGGGAAAAAAAATCCATATGCGCTTATTGGAAATGGTGAAACTACTCTTATTTAGACTTTGAAGAATATCTTCATCTTTTAACAGATGTAAAAATATATTGTAAAGGCTTGACGTTTGTGAATAAACTTTGCTGCAGAAAGTTTTCGGCTGTTTCTGAGCCTTCCCTGCACGTGAGCGGAGTAAGGCAGGATAGGCAGACAGTCCGCTGGGAATACGGGTAGCGCAAGTCTTGGTCCAGAGCACTAGCTCTCTTTACTCCGCACTAAGTCGGCATCCTCATAAAGTCCACGTTGAACTCCAAAGCGCGTCCCGGCACCGCACCCACCCGGCCCCTGGGGCTGCCGGTCCCGCCCCCGGGCGCTGTATGCCGGTCGCACCCTGGGCGATGTATCCCGGTCCTGGTCCCACCCCCGGGCGGTGTATCCCGATCCCATTCGGGGCGGTGTATCCCGATCCCATTCGGGGCGGTGTATCCCGATCCCACCCCCGGGCGATGTATCCCGATCCCACCCCCGGGCGGCGTAT
>VXBA01004479.1:0-92469 GCA_013399895.1 Serilophus lunatus | reverse complement strand
GGTGTACAGAGGTAAAGCACCGGGACAAAGCCGGTCCCGCTCCCCTGCCCCCCCGGGGTGCCGTGCGGGCCGTGGCCGCTCAGTGTCCGGACAGCCCGGGCTCTGCTGCCCGCTGTGGGGCTGCGTCCTGCCCTCCCCCCGGGCCGGCGGGGGTGGGAGACCGAGGCACTCCCGACCCGGCGGGAGCGGCTTCGCTGGAGCCATGGGGAACGGGTGGGGGGACGGGGCTGAGCCCCCAGACACACGGTCCCACCGCGTCCGCAGCCGGGGCAGAACCGTGCCCGGGTGTGCCCTGCCGGGAGCGCAGCCGGACGGGGGGGAAACGCTTCTCGCGTTGCCCTCCGCCGGACTGGGGGAGGCGGCCCCTGAAATGTCACCTTCCCTCTCGGCTGAGGTGGCGACTCTGGTTAGGAAAAACAGCCCCGTGCCCCTGCCCGGGCCAGGCTCGGGAGGAGCGGGGTGGGGGCGAGTCCCCGGGGCTCCGGCGGCGGTGCTCCCGCTCCCTTCTGCCCCTGCGCTCAGGCTCTGACAGCGGAGGTGTGTGATGGAGGAACGAGCCTAAAATTAACTCACTTCCCTGTCTGCAGCTGTAACTATCTAGTAGGAGTGTTAATGGTTACATTTGTATCTGGGGTGCCACTACCCAGTTCCGAAGTGTATATTAAAACCAAGCCTCAAACGCTCTTCCTATCTGCAGAGCTCAGTTTATTAAACATTTGGACTTTTATAACACTGTAGGTTAAAAGGTGTGATGTTTTCAACACAGACTCTAAAACAAGGAAATTCCCATAGTGAGATCCTTAAAACCAAATAACAGTCTGGCTCCTTGTCGTATTTAATACCGAATCCTTGAGACAGTTAAAAAACCCAGCTGAACAAAACCCACAGCAGAGCAAGTTCCAAAACAGGCTTGTAAAGTGTAAAATATGACACCGATTCCCAGCAAGGCCAGCTTAACCTGCGTCGGGTTGTTAAATTATTGAATATGTTAAAGTAGCAGTGGCCATCTTGGCTCCCCCCCTGCGTCCCTTCTTCCCCCATCACTTTAGCAGTTGAATGAAATGTCCTTTTTATGTTGTCCTGCCGTAGCTATCAGGTGTTGCACATCATCTCGTTCTGGGAACATCCTATATGGTTCAGTACCCTCTGCTCTTTCTGTCCCTTCCATGAGTCGTACTCCGTTTCGTTTCTGTGGCAAATTGTGGTCTGGGTTGGGTGCCAGTGTGTTGTAGCAGTGGAATCTTACATTATCTGCTCTTTCCCCTTCAGTTTTTATGTGTAGTAGTACCTTACTATCTGTAGTATTTGCAGCTTGGGCAGATCTGTCACCAGAACACTCCTGGGACAGAGGCAGCGTTTTGCAAATGAGCAAAATCTCACTGTGAGTTTGGCACAGAGTTAATTTGCCCTATGCATCTGCCTGTGCAGATGACCAACTGGATTGTGTTATAATCTGAGCAGAGATACTTTGTAATTTGTTTTTCAAAGAGATACCTATTTATTTATACCTATTTTTGCATGCTTGAAAATGGAACTTAGCTTCAGTGGTTTTGCTTTGTTAAAGCTCTGTTTTATATTTTAGACAGTCTGTTTTTCCCAGTGTATGGAGCACTAAATGTAGGTTTCCTGTTTTCCTTCTTAAATATTTGGAAAATGCTAATGGGGAAACTAGGAAAAACAAAAAAACTGGTGTGTGTGAGTAGTGATGGTGCTGCTGCTGGACATTCTGAATTAGTTAATTATGGGAACCCAGAGGAAAACACTGTAGTGGTGCAATGTATAAAGTCTGTGCTTAAGGTGCATTGGAGAGGGAGGAATGCAGGCAGTTACCTGCAAGCAAGGAAAAACACTGCAAAGCTGTGAAGTATTTCATGACTGCATACAAATTTTTTGTTGGGGGTGAAATTTTAATTTTAGAAAGTGGTTTCAGTCCTCTTCATCTGTGGGCTATTTTTGACTTAATAAATCAGACTGTAAATTAGTTCTGAGTGACTTTTCCATCGTTCAGCTTGTTGGAGCTTGCCTCCCAGGGAACTGCATTAGCAGCATGCGTTCAGTTTAATCATCAAGGGTCCGTCCAGAAATGCACCCTGTAATCTGTATGCACTGCAAGGAATTCGTTCCCCCTCCTCCAGGTCAAGCCAGCTGCTGCTGCAGGAGCTGACATCCTCCAGCAAATCCTGAATGAATGAATGAAAACAACGTGATCGCCCTAATAATGACCACAATTGCACACGTCAACAGCTTTATTTTACCGAAATACAGGCACCATTTTCTAGTGAGAAGAGTAATAAGATATTCTATTTCTTCAGGCTTGTGAATGAAAAAAGGCTTCCAGCCCCCCCAGCCCCTGCCTCCCAAAATCTAGAGCTGGTTTTTCACAATTTGGATTATAGTTGCATGCCACGGGGCAGTATTTTGTCTTTGTTTCCCCTGTGTGTTCCTCTGGATTTTAGGACATGATGTGTGGTACTAAAAACGTTGTTTGTAGTCTATATGTTGACAGTAGTATGTAGAAAATTGATTGCTGACCTGGAGGACTGCTGCAGTAATAATGGAGGGCTTGAAAAACAAAAAATTCAAAAATGTTCTGTTTTCAGACATGGACCATCTTGCTGCAGCTTGTTAAACAATGTGCTACTCCAGCTATTTATAGTTGTTATCAGTATGCAGGTCTTGGGGAAGCAGCTTCATTAAGTTTTTTTTGTCAGTTTTTCAAAGCCATTTCCCATTGCTGTAAAATGTGAGCTTAGGCTCTAGGTTTAATCCTGTTGTTTTTCCCACCAGTGCAGGAGATGTTTGGCTCCGCAGTCTGACTTGGACTGTTCCACGAAAATGCTCGTTCTGGAGTCTGCTTATGATTCTGATGCATAAATGTTTCTCTCTTCTTAAGACACACCTGCCCCTTTCAGCCTTTCCCTGTATAGATTCCTTGAACTGGCTATCCTGCTAAGCCATTTTGTTGTGGGTATTTTAGGGCCTTTTTATAAAGGAGATTTCTGTGAAAACACTCCAGCTTTGAGCCTCTACAGGTCAGAGCAACCACCACTGCAGGCACTGACATCAGTAGTACATGAATGAAGGCAGCAGGTACTGTTTTGTCTCCCATCGTCATCTTTTCTCTACATTCTTTCTAATGTGCTGTAAATGTTTTTGTTCTGCAGCAACACTCTGTGTGTTTTGAACTGAAACTTTTAATAATTTGGTGATACTTCAAGCAGATTTGGGGATTTTTAGTTGTTAGGAAACCATTAGTATTTGGTTAGTATTGATACTGAATGGGTGAGAAATCATGAATGCTATATACTGTTTTCAGGGTGCTAAAAAAGGGAGAGAGAACTGAAAAAGCTGCTCATACTGTAGGATAAACCTGCAGTGTGCAAGTCTTTTTTCCTCTTTGTTGTACCATGTTTATTTCTTACAAGTAGATGATTTTTAATACTGTGTGTTCATGTTTTGGAGAGTTGGCAATGGAAAAAGTGTCTGGTTAAATGCAACAACACATGGTTTTCTTAGAGGGAATATATCTGATAGATCTCTGAGCACATAAAAGTAATGTCAACAGAATCTGAAGCTGTGGTTTATGACAAAGGGCATTACAGTAATAATCAAAAGAAGCCAAACCTTTGGACGTGTCAAACAGAACTTATTACCTGCTTGTGGACATGTCTTTTCAAGAAAAAAACATACTGTTTTCTTTCTTGTCTTACCTGGATAAAGTCAGCAGTTTCTGTTGTTATGTAAAGTAGCTTGTATAAATATCAGAGTGGGTTTCCTGGATAGTTTGAGGTTTTTTCATGTTATGTGGACATTTCATATATGAAGTGGGTGTAAATGGCTTCTGTATGATCCAAGCTCACCATTGTTTTCATTAAATGCTTTGATTTGTTTAGTGTTAACTCTGCTGGTACTGTAATATTATGCTTCTTATTATTCTGACTTTCACTTACACAGTTAATAGCACAAACTTCTTCCCATATCAAAATTTGAAGACAAATGTTAGCTTTAAGGACATATGAAAAATACTGTAATCAGTTTGGCTGTTAAAGGTTCCCAGTGTCTTTTACTTCCCAAAATAACTCCTGAAGCATTGCCAGCATTAGTGAGAGAAAGGAATTAGAAAAGATGCAAAACAACTGCATAACCCAGTTCTGAGTAAGAAGTATGGTTGTCTCTTTTTAGGCTAGTGGAGTGAGGAGGGGAAGGAGCAGAGTGGAGGAAGACAACAGCATTGCTGATGTCTAATGGGGGATATCAGTATTAACCCTCCCCTCTTCCCCCCGAATTCAGACTTCAAAAGGCAGAACTATTTTAATGTCCTGGATACAAGCCATCCAATATTTTGACATCATAAGCATTTATACCAGAGATCAAGAAGACCTTTCCTTTATTTCTAACAAATGTAGGTAAGGAAGTAATTTTTGTGACGCTTCCTATTTCCTGATGCCTAAATAATAGCAGTATTCCCATAATTGTATGGCCAAAACAGTTTTGCTCTGGCTTTGTCCCTCTCTTTTCCCAAAATAGCTTCCATTGGAATATAATATGGTGAAATAAAAGGCACTGTCTAAATTTGATCCAGTTGTCCTCAACTCAGAGGCTTTTTAGCTACATGCTTTAACATCATGTTAGATGAGCATATTGTATTAGATGTCCTTAATAAATATGCTGCATAAAACAGATTAGTTGAGCTTCTTTTAGGTGTTAAACTGTCAAGGAAAGGCAAATGGAAAGATATTTTCTCCAGTGAACTTGTGTACTGCTGTAGCAGGACATTAGCTAGGAAGAAAGAACCTCCTTGCCTCATGGAAAAAAAAAAAAGAAGTATAAATATATACCTATTTTAAATTACTACTTGACCTTTAATTCTTTGGATGTGAGCAAGTATTAGTGTGTTACATATGGCCAAACTAAAGTAACTTGCCAGCATCTGAGCAAATACTGCAGTTTGGTTTCTGATATACATGATTCCTGTGTTCTGTTGTTTTCTTTCCTGTGGTGTTGGAGTGAATGTAGGTTATTAAAATGTATCTTAAAATGCAGAGAGTGTATCCTAAAATCTTATGACAAAGTCAGTGTTTGCTGGGTGTAGACTGGCACATTTTGCTATATAGCTAAAATTGATGGTGGAAAGCCAGTTATTTTTGTAATGGGGTTTGTGCTACTATTCTATATATGTATCATCAGGAAAAAAATAGTAGAGATAACTGATGCAGTAATTCTGAAATTTCAGTTCAGCTTGGACTCGAAAGCAGTAATTGTAACAATGCAAATGTATTGGAAGTAGACTTCCAAAATAAATGACTATTTGAACTCTATTTATTTCATGTTTCAATACTTTTTTAATGGGACTTCATCAGTTGATTAATTATCTTCATCTGAAGAAGGTACTATTTTTTTTAACCTAGTGTGAAATATGAAAGCTCTTGTTTAAATTAGTTGGAAAATAGTTCAGTAGAGCAGAGTGTTGCCAGCACTTGACACAGTAGTTAGTTCTTGATGGATTTTGCATATGTTTAGGAGAGATTGTTAAAATAGTAGGTTTAAACCTCTACTAGCATTTTAAAAAAAGCATCTTTTAGTCGTGAAAAAGATGACCCGGTGTTAGAGATACATAACTCAAAAATTTTGCTGAGGAATTAAGATAGTTAACTGTTAATTATCCTTATCTTGCTTTAATGTTAATATTTAAATGCATTGGGTTCTCTCTCATAAAATGTTGCCTCCCATGTAAACTTGTAGTGCCTAAACAATGGCTTAAGGCATTTTCAGGCAAGTAAAATATTATTTTTATCTCAAAGCAACTTGTCACCCTGAGTTTATGCCCTTTTGTATCACCATTTTTCAAGTGTGGACAGTTGTGAAATGAAGTGGAGATTAGGGTGAAGGAAAGTGGGTGTTCATACTTAATCTGAGTAATAATTTGGAGTGTGTATTTACTACTTCTCAAATTAGGTTCTCCTTCAGTTACACTTTTTCCCATCTCATTTGACTCTGAATTTCATCACTGCTATTTGTATTATGACTATTTTTGAATTAGGAATTAAATGCTGAATTGTGAAAATAGCTGATGGATGCTGAAAGGGGTCACAATCTGAGGCTTGTGCAGTGTGGGTGCCACCCAGGGTATCAGGATACAGTGTGTAATGCCAATCCTTTTCAATGGTGCGTCGGTCTCTCCAACTCTTATTTTTCCAAAGCTGTGATCTCATTCATGGGAGCAATGCGTGGCTGAAACTGCAATACATGCTGTCCCAGGAACCCTTTCCTACTCTACTTGGGATCAGAGCTGTCTCCTCACGTGGTCCCTCCCCTTGGACTGTCTGGTGATGACTTTGCTCAGACTGTGCCTTCTGTTAGTAAGACACGAGAGGACATGTAGCTCCTAGAAAATCAGTTTTAGAAGGAAACAGGCAGGCCAGGTGGGACCATGCTGGGGAGTGCCCTCAGTCTGCTGTTTCTGGCCTTGTAATTCTGTCTCTGCCCTGGCTGTGTTAATTTTACTCCTCCACTTTCCCTGCTCCTTTGGTGTATGCACCGCTTGTTATTAGCTGCTGGTGCTGATTCCTGACAGACTACTGACTGTCATTCTGTGAGATTAGTTTTCTCTGACAGGCGGGAAAAAGCGCCCAGAAGGTGTGGGTGTCTACACTCAAGCAATAAGTTTTCTGCACAAACAGTTTGTAAATAGGGATTAACCTTACCAGTTGGTGTTGGGTCAGTGAAGATGGTTTTGATAGAAAGTTTCCATTTTTTTTTGTAGTAGTAGATCTCATAATTAGCTTTCCATATTTGATATTAGTGTTTTGGAGACCATATACTTCCCAGTAGGTTGTAAAATGTTATGAGCAGCCTGTGTTTTGAAACCTTACTGCAGGGTACTGTATTAGTTAGGCATCCTTATTTAGTGTTGCATGTGCCCTAACAGTAAATGATGACACTGATGTTGGTGTTTAAATGGATTTGACTTTCACTGTTGCTAGTGTTAAATTGAGGAGTAGGTGTTTGCAATGGATATTATTCTCTGAATCAAATGCAAGTGAGTGATTAACAACATAGGTTCCTGTGTGCCATTTGTTTTGCACAACCTGAAACCGGTTTTACCCAAACTGCACATTCTGCTTCCTCTTTAGCAAGGATGTGTGTTGTATTTTGCTCATAAGAGGGTGACTGAGAGCAGTGTGATAGCAGGTCTGTCTTGGCTTTTGAATAATCTGAAATCCATTGTAGAATATTTTTTTCTCAGTCTGCTCTGAGATAGTCTAGACTATAATAACAATAATTTAGGTGTCCCATTCCTTGAACAGTGCAAGTTGCCTGCTTGGGCAAGGTTAGCTTCATCCTCCTTTCCTATGCTCTCAGCACCAGCCTCTAAACAAGGAGATTAGTTGCAGGTGCACTTCAGAATTTCAAGAATGAACCCTTCTTTCTGATCTTTGACTGTCTTGGTCATTACAAGATCACTGATTTCTGTAGAAAATCTGGATCTATGTTTTAGAAATGTTTTCTGTAAGAGTGACTGCTCGGTTATGAACCAATTAAATGTATGGCAGTGTGGGTATTGTTTTATCATGTGCCTTTTAGTCTCTGGTGTTTTGATGTACAGTGCCTATTCTGGAGCCCTGAAATAAATAATTTGTGAAGGTTTGCTGGTTACCTGAATATCTACATTAAGAAAGCTTCATGATTGATTAGAAAAAACTAAACACTTTGATACAGATGCTTAGGCTTTAGTACTAAAACAGTTTAAAAACTGGACCTCTGTCAGCATTTGCAAAGTAAGCTGTGATTTGGGAATAATGTGTTCTCACCAGAAAACAAGTTTTGGTTACTTGGTATTTGATAACCAGCTAATTCAATTAGTCGTAGTCTGTGCAAATTAGCCTGTAAGTACAAAGGCCACTTCTTCGTATTATGTCATGCAGCCAGAAATTGGCTGTTAGAGAGGAGAATACCTAAGCACAGATATAAATGCCCAAGTTTGTGAACATGTAGCTCCCAGGGATAACAGTGCAGGTGCTTTCATTAGATGAAGCAGTGTACCCATGCTGGATCAGAATTGTTGCTGGATAAACTTTGTGAATTTTGGACTGTGTTTCCAGAAACGAGGCCACAGAGACACAGCGTGAGGGAGTCAGCTCTGCGAGACCTGTGGATTTCTGTAGGTGTTTAACACTGTCTAAGGACCACCCCTTCTGCACACCACAGCAGACCTCTCTAGCCCAGTAGGACTGGAAGATGCTGGTGATTCCAGCAGGTCTCAGAGTGGTGCAGTCTGTGCTCTACAAGGATTTGGTGAGGGCAGTTCTTGTTCCCACAGTCAGCTTAAATTCAGCACTGTGTGTCAGATAATTGGTCTTTCTGGAGTCTGCAGCCCTGGAAAGTACGTTGTGAAACCCAGGTGGCTCTGCAGTGTTGACTCCTTGCAGTTAGGTGTTACACTCCTATATCCAGCATATATTATTCTAAGTCTTTGTTACACGTGGTATCTTAACTTTCTGCTTTTCAAAGCAATGGGGAGTTGACTTGCTCACTAAAAGTTAAGCCCAGATTTATGCTAAGTGTCCCAGAACAGACTTTGACCAGTATGACTCCAAAAATATCAGCTAACTGCTGAAGAATGCAGAATGAGACTTAGGTTTACACAGTAGTTGGGAAGCTTGCCAGGTTAAAGGAGAAGCTGTCTTCACAGAAGTAAATTTCTGTTCAAGGTCTTAAAATTTTAATTCTTAACTGATAGCTGTGTTTGCTTAATTGTGGCAGTTGATAGTGGAATATCCTTACAGTTTGTGTCTTTGGTATTTCACCTTCAGGGGCTCCTTTGTACCTGATACCATGCCCAGAATAATGATCTTTGCAATGTTTTCTTCTCCCACAAAGAAACCATAAAGTACATTTGAAATCCTTGATGTTCTTTTCAAGGGGACAAGACAAAGTCCTAATCTGGAAGACAAAAATTTCTCATGGGCAAAAATGTAATTAACTCATGCATGTTGAAAAGTAGTGTGTATTTGAAGAATGTCCATACAAGGAAGTGACTGGAGACATACTCAGTTTAGGACATTGTCCCCACTGAAGATCCAAGTAAACTTTAAGCATTACTGTAGAAAGAGAGGATAGTTCTTTAAAAACAGGTTGTTTATCAATGTGGACAGTTCATATATTATTTAAAATATTAACTGTGTAAAACTGATGTATACATCTACCTGAATTTCTTCCAAAGAAGGCAATAGCCTATTAAGGTGGTGGAAGTCTTGTGCTTTTGACTAGTGGTGTATATAGCTTTTAATATGAAGTTGAATGATGCAGGGAGGTCTTTTGAGTACAGGATTTATAGTAGAAACTCAGATTGGCCACACTGAAGATGGGAATTGCCAAATGTGACAACTCAAAATATGGGAGCAGAAGAAATGGGTGTGCTGACACTATATATGTAATAAACTCTAGACCTAGCCTTTGTTTAGTTATGCAGATTTGCATGCATATACAGGAAAAAACCCAACCCTACGTAGATAAATCATTTAAAATTCATAAATCCAGAGTAAAGTTTAGGATTTCAGAAGGAAATAGTTTGAAAGTTTGTCTAAACAGGATTGCTCTGTCTTGAATACTAAGAGAATCTGTTTTAATGAAAAATGTTAACACTACTGAAGTCTTTCAGACACCAGAAAACCTCAAGGATTTGATTTGGTTGGATGGACCCTTGCCGCAAAAAGGCTGCTAGGAATAAGCAGAGAGCCTGCAAGTAACAGCAGGAAGAACTGAGGAAAGAATGTCACATTATCAATCAAAAGGTGAATCTTAGCTGAGAATTGTTAAAACCTGAGCAGACTTGGACTTTGTATGCATTAAGAAGACCATAGAAGCAGATTGGAAAATAAGGAAAAAGTAGTTGCAGCCGCTCAATAGCGAGGAAAAAAAGATAAAGAATGGCCCCTAGACTGATTTGCTATAGGTATGGTTTCAAAATTAACTCTAAGGAATAGTAGCAAAAGTCTCAGAGGAAATAGCACAGATTATTCAATGCTTTGTGCTCACCAGAACAAAGTCTAAGAAATCACTTTCAATAAGGACAGTGATTTTTAACCCAGAAAAATGAAAAAAAAAAAAATTGTAAGGGATGAGACTAATTTGGAATTAGGAATTACTGAGACTACAGTAAATACAAGTTGCACGTTGTAATAAAGTCAATTCAGAGATCTCCTTTGCAGGATTCTAGGAAAGCCTACTCAGAGTTGATGCTTGCCTTCAAATTTCTAGGGCAGTCTTGTAAATGGGAGGTGACACATTTGAGAACAGATACCTGAACGTAGTATATATGATGCTGATGCTTTACAAACGTGGAAAACATTGCATACAGTTTTAAAATATGGAGACCTGTTGGTGAAACTTCAGAAGAAATTTGAAGGGATGGTGGAAAGCAGGGGGAAATATTAAAGTGCAAAATGATCTTTGCAAATTATGTCATGCTAACCTGGTGGTTTTGATAAGAGAAGTGATTTCCTAGATGCGAAGTAGATCTTATCTGCTTAGGCAAATTTTGAAATTAGGGTGATGAAATCTTTGATGAATTTTGAGAGGTTTAATTAGTGCACAGGGAGATTATTCAAGAAGAGTTTAAGAACCATGGGAATTGAAATAATAAGTTTTAAAAGTGAGATTTAACAGTAAAAAATGGAGGTTTTTGTATGTGAGGTTGTACTTGAACAGAATACCTTTTCCTCAAAGAAGGAGCATCTAATTTGAAGATCCTGGAGGTTGGAGTTGGGTGATGGGGAGACCTCTAAACTACCAACATGAAGTGACTGAAAAAGTACTGGGCACAGGTCAGCTCTTGCCTGCAAAGCAGCCAGCCACAGAAGGGCCTGCTGAAGCATCATGTGGGGGGTACTGCACGCTCTTCTGGTGCCCCATAGTTCGAGAAAGGTAAAATCAAACTGGCAGACTAAGAGATGGACTAGGAGTTTTACTGTGTGATGCTAAAAAAAAGTAATCCCTGAATAGAAGTATAATTGCCTTGTTAAAATCCAGGTGAGCAGGGAAGGAAGAGCTGAAGCTAGTGCTGGGATGAGTGGGTAGGTTGGTTTGACAAGGTAAATATTTATATAGAAAACTGTAAGAAGGCCTGAAATGATCAAGGGAAAAAAAGTCTTCCTGGATCATTTTTTCAGTAGGAATTGTGAGGGAAAAATACTTGGCTGCTGTAAGACTAAGTTTGTGACTGTTTTTAAGTCATTGTGTTTTGTCAGTGATAGCTGCAAGGTGGGCTCCAGATTTAGGAGGTTGCTTCTAGCCCTTTGTTTCTATATTTTACCTGATAATGAGAAGGTAATTTATTTAATCATTGAAGTTGGGCAGTCTGATTTAGACAATCAGATTTAGTCTGGTTTTACATGTATATTTGCAGAAAAAATACTATTATTTAGTATAATTAGCTCTAGCTAGGAGAATGCTTTCTATCTCTAATAATTGGTGATCACTATGATGGCATTGTATGGCCTCTGTGCATTAATTACAGTTCTTTGAGAATTTTGATTTTGAAAATGGTGAATTGAGCCTTCTGATTTAAATTGTTTTATTCGTTATGTTCAGCTGCATTTTGATGGAAAATGGAATTAAAGGGTTACAAGCCCCTCACTTTCTACATCTTGTTAAGTTCTAAGTATTATTGTTGTAACAATAAGAAAAAACATCCCTTCAGTGTCATCAGGTTTATTCAACAAAGGAGGTAGTTTCTTTAGTTACTGAATTAAATGTGTGTTTGTAATGACTTTCAAGACTTTAATTATTAGTATACTGGAAGAAAAAATAGCATCTGAAGGTTTAGTGCTTTTTTTCCAAATTTGGTTCTCAATGTTGGATAAATAAAGTTAGACAATTCAACAGATCTAAATAAATGAACTAAAAGGAGGAAACTTCTTTGTGTCTGCTGAAGTGCACAACAGTTACTGCTTCTTTGTGTATTTTGGTGTGTTTCTTCCCAATTACTTATCTGCTGAGCTCCAATCAATTTTGTTTTTTTAAAATAGGGTCATTTTTAGATACTTTATTAAATAATACCAAATATAGGTATCTGTGTGGTGCTTAATTTTGAAGTAATAACCTTACATGGAAAAATACATTCTGAAAATATGAAATATGTTTGGAAAGACATTGGAAGTGTTTTACCTTCACAGTGTCCTTTTAGAAGAGTACAAGCGTATAGGTTAAATCTGTTGAACAAAACAGGCTTTTGTGATATTAAATGCTACAGGTCCTATACATGCCAGCAGTAATCCTTGTTAGAAGAACAGCTGAGCTTCAGAGTGCTGAACCATTCTGCCATATGGTTTGTTTACTTTTCTTAGTGAGATTAGAGAATTCTTTCTATGTTTGATCATTAAGGATAATGTTGGTTTTAAATAGGGGAGTTTTGCTGTGAACAAAATCTGACTTCTGAAAGATATTTGTAGTCACGTTGTACTTGATCTGTGATTGGGTGGAATAAGGAACATGAGGCAGAGACCTTAATTCAACATACATTACATTGTCAACCAAGATGTGGAGCCAGGTGCAGGCCCAGTGAGCTGTGCCTGCAGGTGGATCCGTGTGTCCCATTTGCTCCGCCCTGCACGCTCTGCCTTGCTGTGCAGGTAGGTGAGTAGAGCTCTGTGTCTTTGAAGAGTCGTGCAGGAGACCTCCTTGGTGGAAGGAAATGCCATGATCTGCTGGTTGGATTCAGTGACTAGTCAGAAGACCTCCTCCCTCTCTAGGTGGCTTAGTCATAGTTATGAAAGATAACGTGTTTAATTCCTATGTCCCTTGCTGTGGGTCAGTGTGAACAATTTTCTTTTGAAGGAACAAGCTGGTTTTGTTTTACTTTGTTTTCCCAGTATAGTGTACCTCCTGTTGTGGCAGACTTGCTGTTTCATACAGTTAAGTTTGAATTCTGATAAGCTCTGTCAGGTACAAAACCAAAACTGCCTCAGCTACCACACTGTAAAATGATCTGTGTGAAAGACTGGATCGCCTCTATATTTTTTTTTCCTCCCCTGAATTTTGCATTTGGAAAGCACATAATTCATGGTCCTGGATCTCTGAAAACATCTTAGATCTCATCAAGTAGCCTGCTTTCTGCTTCTTCACTTTGGTAGTTAGAGCTGTGGTTAGATTGTGGTGCTGTTCTCTGCCTTTTTTTTTCTCCTCAGTTAGGATAATGAGAGGAAATTAGAGTGCACTGTGTCAGTCTGTTTAGACTAGTTACTTCAAAATGTCATCCCTCTTCGTTTTTAGTCATTCTCTCTCCTGATTTCTAAAAATAGAAACTTGGGAATAATTTCTGGAGTTGATACAACTGAACCAAACCCAATGTGATACACATAATGAAGACAGACATTTTATGGAGCTGAAGGTACAGTACTTTTAGAGATGGTTCAGGAGGTAACTTTAAAATGACTGCCTCTTCTTATATCCTCTTTGAAATATAATTTTGGAAGCAAAACACTGTACTTCATTTTTTTTAAATGTTTGAAAAATGTATTTTGCTTTTTTAAGCTATTAAAGATATTAAGCTATTTAATTGGAAATTGCGAAGGAAAGCACAGTAACACCATATTTTTTTTCCTTTCAGTTACATCTCAGGGTGTTGTTTTTTTAAGGATGCTATTTAAAATCCCATTTTTTGTTATTTTGTGTGAACGGTACACGGGAAACAGTGTGCTCTTTGTTGTTCTGCACCACTCTGAACCATTAATGCAGTCATTCAGCCAGTTTGCAGATTGGGTCAGAAACAAGTCCGTCAGTCACTGGCAACTGGGAAATGTCATTTGAGCCAATAGATCTGTCCTTGCAGTAAAACTTCAGGGTACCCCAAATCCCTAGTTAATCTTTTTCATGAGAGATTTTGGCTCCAGTTACAAGAGAAAAGCCTTCTTGGGCATGAAGATTGGAATACTTTTTTTGGAGTGGCTGCTAAATCCCCATTATTCAGTCTTTCTCCTTGCAAAGTCATAGAGACAAGTTCCGCCCATAAACATGCGTCAGTTTGGCCATCCACATATGTGATCAGAGCAGAAAAGATGAATCAAATATAGGAATCAGTACAATGTCACTACAGACTCACTTAAAAAGCAAACAAAAAGTCAAAATCCCTTGACCAGACTCTCCAGATTTACTCCTCTGGAATCTGAAAATCTGCTTTTTATGGTACCTGGGGAATCACTGTCTGAAGCAAGCAAGAGAAGAGTTACCCCTCTTTCATGCTTATACAAGGCATAACAGAAGAGGGGATTTTTAACCAGATGTGGGGGACAGTCTTAAGCAGCTGCTGTGAAAACTGTGACCTAAGTGATGTTGGGCCGTCGTTCTTAAAGGTCAGTGTGGGTCAGCATTCCTTAATATTCAGTTTTCCATTTCTTGTTTATGATTTTCCAGACTGCATTCTCAGGTACTTCATTATTTAAGAGGCTCTCACACAGGCACTTTTGCATCTCATTGGGTTTGTAGATTGTTGTAAATTTGTTGTCATCTCCGACATGAATATCCTAGAAATATCTGTCTGAAACCTTTTCACAGTGTGATACACAGTCTCTTATATCCTTTGAGCCTGACTACTGGAACTCTCTGCCTCTTCAAAAGATTCTTGAGCAGACTAAGGTATCCGTTGAAATGAGTCCTTTCCAAGAGTCTTCAGTATTTTTGCAGAATATTCTTTTGACGTTAATATTAATTTCCTAGGTAAAAATCTTAAATTCTTCAGGAATAGAATGAGTCCTAAGCTCAGGACTCATTTCATGAGTAGCTCTTAACCAGAATGTTCTGTGGAGTTCTAGCAACTGAACTTAAGAGAAACAACTCATGAAACTTTATTGTGGAATGTACTACTGATATTTCATTGTATCATGACTTAGCTGTCTTGGGTTAATGATTAAAGTGAAAGACGAACTTTCAAGAAAAGAAAAAAAAAATCAAGATATTACTGGAAGAATGTTGTCTAACTGTACAGCAGGAGAGTGTCACAATTTGCTGCCATCAATAATGAGATGACAGTATTAATACTTCATGTTTCTGACTCAGCTGGAGAGGAGTCTCTGTCATCTGAGAAGTTCCTAAGGTAATTTTAGTCTTTTTAAGCTTGTTATATTCATGCAAGGCTGTGAGTAGAAAATTTCTGGCCAAATTTGAACTGCATTTGCCAACTGCTGAGAGAAAGATGGGAAGAAAAGATGCTGACAGATGAGCTCTGGTGGATTTAGCTGAAGCTGTTTTTGTAATGCTACCAATGCTAGCTGTCAGTCTTGCTCTTCAGCTGCAGGTGATTTTCCTTCTTGAACGTGTGGCATGAAGCATTATTTAAGATAAAAATGGACTGTGAACATGGCTTTCAGATTTTGCACAGGTTAGCTGCCTCTGAGCTGGGTGGGAAGGCAGGCTCTTAATTTTAGAGCTGTAGCAGATGGTTTTATTTGAGCCATTTGTCCTTTTCAAAGGAGCTGTCATGTTAGTCTCTGGCTGAATTACATTTTGCTGTCAGAGAAATGGAAACCTTTTTTCAGTTAGTCTAGGTGGTACAGCTAGAATTCTCTTTGCTCTCAATGCAGCATGCAGAACCATGATTTCATGTGGTTTATTTTAGTGGATTCCTGCTGAGAGGTAGGATCACACTGAATTTTACCAGCTGTAGTGTTGAAGTGGACCCTTGTGTCATTTTGCATAGCATAATTTATAACTAGAATTTTGTAGCAATGTGCCCTAAATACACACCATTAAAACTTGTGGTATATTTTAAATAACACATGAAGTATTCTACCTTCTTGCAAGCATTTATCTTGCTTTTCTAATTCCAACTTTTTCAGGTAGTGTTACACTGCTTAACTGCTGTGCTTCTCAGTTTGTTTATTCTGGAGGTAGAGCTGAGCTTCTTGTGAGATATGCCACATGTCACTGAAGAAGACAACAGAATTTTTGATTTATCCATTCGTACACTTGGATATTGTCAGATGAGATGCAGTCTGAAACTTGGATAAAATCAGTCTGTAACTTCACAGTCTGTAACTTCAGAGATTTGATATTCTTGAAGCTCTTCTGAATGATGAAGTCAGTTGGCTCTGTTCAGGGGCTGTTGAAGTGCTTCAGCCATCAAATGGTACTTGATTCTGTAAGAAGCACCACGTTTCCATCCGGAGAAAGGGATTTGGTATGGAAAAGGATATTCATGATAACGGCATCAGCATTCCATTGATAATGAAAGTTTTGTAGTAGTCCCCTAGTGTAGTGGGAAGCCACACTTAGGATGAGATGAGAAAAGCAAAATTGAGAAAATAAATCCTGAGAGCAGTTTGATAATTAGAAAACAGTTTAAGCTGATCTGGTTATACCCCTGTTGTGGTCCAGTAGAACTCTGCTCTCTGCAGCATCCTGTCATCTCTAAGCAAGACAGTTTGTCAAATGCTAATTTGTAGAAGTTCCTTCAAACTTACAGATCCCTTCGGTATTTTTCTATGATTTAATGATGTATCATAAAGAATGAGGAGCTAAAACTGTTAGACCTCAGTGCTGCATACCTGTTGTTCCTTCTGGCTCTCCTGTACTGGTTCCTGCTTGTTATGTTGTGCCAACTTCACCTGTAATGGGGAAAACTGTGTGTTATGACTTTGGGGGATGAATTTTAATTTCCTTTAGTTAACTCAACTAATCAGTTTACTGGGTAGATTCATGCACCTGTGCATGCTGTCTTAAAGGAGATGGGAGAAGTGCAGACAGTAGTGGAATAGGGATGGCATTAAATTAGTGCTGACTTCATGCAGTTGAGAAGTGGTTTGTTTCCTGTAAGTAAACACTGAAGAGTAGTAGGAACTTTTGAAACTGCATCTTGAACTTTTCCTGGCTTTGGAGTTTGACACTGTCCTGCAGTCCACTTCCAAGACTACCATGGAAAAATAAAAGTATAATACCTTTTGGTGATGCTTTTTCTGTTCAGATGTAGTGGGATTATGTTAGTCATTAATGTTGGAATTGCTGTTGCCTTTCTTTTGATGGTAGACCAAGACAGACCTTAGTTCATTATCTGACTGTATGTTTTATTTGTGTTTTTGGGGCTTGTGCTTTGTTCTTTCCTGGTGTTTTTTGTTTTTTTTAACAGCAAGACTGTTTAAATGAGAAGTTTGTAAAGCTATACTTAGTCCTTATTTCCTCATTTTCAGATGCTGTCTTGGTTGTTTATCTATGCATTGTATCTAACTTGTTTTAAAAGGCGTTTTTAAGACATTTTTGGAACTTGGACTACCTGAGAGAGTAGTGTAGTGCCGTACCACGACAAGGAAGGTTGGAAGAATGCTTTGTAGCTAGGTACCCCTTCAGGCACATTTGTTTCAGTGCAAATGTGGACACTGGTTTAATTTTTAAAATTTGTCTTCTTTATTTTGGATTTCAGAGTTCATTATTTTTAATAGTTCAAAGATCTTTCTTTAAGTGCAAATTTGTCACAATTGGAATCCTATAAGGATAGTCTTGTTTGAAATGGTAGGGGTTTGATTTATAGTTAAGACAATCAAAACAATTACATTGTGTAAAAGACAGTATGATATATGACACATGTGGAATTCATGGCATTATTTAGAACTCTTCACCTAAAATGAGTAGTTAATGACGTGTTTCAGCAGCTTTATCATGTTCTTGTCATGCTATAACTTCTGTATTAGTGCAAGCTATCCCCTAACAGTTGTGCTGAATGCTATATGATGCATTGATGATGGACTCAGCCTTTGGAGATACACAAATAGGAAATGCTTGTGAAGGCCAGTGGCCATGTTTGGACTCAGGTGTGCCAACAGGTCTGCTCTCACATTCTGAGCAGGTGTAGAGTTTTGGTGGGTCAGATCAGTGCATAGCATGTGGTTATGTTAGAACTTACCTCACTTGCAAATTTCTGGTAGCAGAGGTGAGCAGAACAGACAAGTAGCTGCAAAGCAGGGCTTAGGTTGGCTAATATGAAAGCTAGAAAATGAGTAGATGAGGTACTTTAGCGTAAGGGACAAAGCAAGATGATCCAGAGACAAATGCTGTAAAACTCTACTCTTTCTCATGATTCACCCTACACTTTGCTTTTCAAATGAAATGCAGGAAAAAAGAATTCTGTGATCCAGGTGTATGGTGAGAGAAGTACAGGGAGGAGTCCAGGACTGCAGGTGGCACTGTGATGAGTGAAAACAGACAAGACAGCTGCTTTGACCTGAGATCTGTCAGGGAAAGACACAGTCACGTGCTGTCAGCTTGCTAAGACCTGTAGTGGGATCTTGTAAATAATTTGGAATGATGTACGTGAGACCGATAACGTAATTTTTGTCACGATCTGTATTTTAGTACTTAGAAAGCTAAGCAAGCTGGCTTAAAAAATGTTACACTGTGTTATATTTTCTATTTCTGTGTGTCTGGCTGTCCCAAGTTGCATCATCACTATATTTAAATTTGCTTGGTGTTTTTTTGCTGTTGAAAATATATAGCATAAACAGCCCAGTCCTTTGCAGATATGACCACTTTAAGCATTGGGGGTTTTATAACTTAAGTTTTCCCTTTTATGTTTGTTTTTCTCCTTTGTCTGATGTTATTTACTTTGATTTGATGGCATTCTTTACAGCTTGGCATTTAGACAAAGGTTTCTGATGTGCTCTTGCCATTGTGTGTCATAGCTAGCTTTTAACGTTTCACATCAAATTTAGCCTGACTCTTTTGTTGGTTTTGTTCTGGTTTTCTACAGTGGACAGGCCCAAATCCCAGCAAATCAGAACTTCTGGTACCATAAGGCGAACTTCTTCTTTGGACACAATAACAGGACCTTACCTCACAGGACAGTGGCCACGTGATCCCCATGTACACTACCCTTCATGTATGAAAGATAAATCTACTCAGGTAAAGGATGTAAAACAAGACAACAGAGATGTTTCGTGTAACTGATGTCTACTCAATTTAATTCTGAAGAAATGCGGGTTCACTTAGTCTTTCTATAAATATGAAACCCTAAAAATAGGGTATAGTGGTCTTTTTATAATCAGTGTGAATGTAGTAGCGTGCTATGTGACAATAATATTTCTATGCCTTTAGAAAAAGCTGAGTGTTATTTAAAAAAAGAAAAGATTGCATATAGCAGTGACTTGCAAACTGAAGATTTTACTAAATTGTGGTAATACTGTTGGTCTCAAAAAGTGTGTTTGGGGCAGGGGAGGGGATTGTGGGAAGGTGACCGAGATTATTGATGGCCTGACACCCTTGTGAGAGCCTTGGATTCTCTTCAGGGCTCTGTCCTTCGCTGGAACATCTGGCAGATGGGTTGCTGTGGCATTCATACTGCTCTTTGGCTAGAAAGATGAACACTTTCTTGCCTGCTTCCTCCTCATGCTGGAGCTTGTTGCCCACAAAGATAATCACTGTCAAACAGATGGAAAAGACATAGTTCTAATCCTCCCGAATTATTAGAGGAGCTGCATTCTTGTTTTTTCAGTCATACTGTTGGGATACAGAGTAAGTCATCTGAGTTTCTGTTCCAAACTAAGTGGGAAACTGGAAGAAATTATCTGTCTTTGGCTGTATTTTCAATCTACAGGCTGTGTAGGGATGGTTGATAATCAGCTGCTTATCTCTTTTGCCATGATTCTGGTCCATAGTTGTTATGGGTCTTTAAATAGATTCTGTGATTCTAGTCTTGTGTAGTACTGAATTTCTCAGGACAAGTTGGAATGTGTATATAATTTTCCTCATTATGGTGTAATGCAACTCAGGAAGCCCTCTGATGGGGAAAAGATAAGCATAGAATGCTTAGAAAAGGAAAAAGAGCCAGCTATGTTTCAGAAATCTTAATGAATTGAGAATCTTATGATTAAAATGTTTCAAGAAAATTTTTAGAAACTGTAGTGGGAACCCTTTAAAAAATTCTGTCTTCATGTCCTGATTATTTATTTTGGAACCAGACATTCAGTTTTAGCTAAAAAGAAGCAGCAGTCATATTGACTGTCATGAAAGATCTACCTAAAAAGCTCTGAATTTTTGACTTACTTTCCAGGTCCCTTCCTTTCACAACACAATGCCTTGAAAGTCTTTCTGTTTCAAAACCATAATTTCCATTCAGGAGATTTTTAGTAGCGTGCTTTTTAGTTATTGTATTTCTAAACCCGTCTCTTAAAACATACATCCATATCAAACTTTGCAAATACCTGTAGGAATAGAAAATGTAGAATATTTAAACATTCACAAACAAACCTTTTCACTAGTTACAGAAAAGATAAACAAACTTGTTCTATAAATATTTGAGCTTCAAGTATTTGGCAGTAAAATTGCTTTCCTAGTGAGCATGAGTAAGTGTTTAGGTTATGTGAACTGTTGGCTGCTTCCCTTTGCCTCATTCAAAAACTAAAAATGAAGTTTTACCTTTCCAGTATAATCAAATGTAACAGAGAAGAAAGGCAGTACTGTTGTCATTACAAGTTGAAGTATGATTTTAAAGGGATAGGAGCAGGATTTGTGGGTATCTTGTAGCAAGGAATTGTACTAGCTGTCTTTTTATTCAGATTTTGCTGATCTCAAGCATGTATCAGTGTTTACATTGGGTCACCACTTGGGACTATATGAATATGTAAAATGGAACAAGCATAAGGATTTGCAAAGTGATTTCCAGTTGTGTGGGTTTTTTTTAGGTTGGTTGGGTTTTAGGTTTTTTTTTTTTTTCTTCAAATAAAATGCTCACTAGGGAGGCTTGTAGATAATCATAAAATGTTGTCTTATGTTTTGGTTGGGGAGAGGTTTCTTGTCGTTTGAGCTGTGTGTAGTTGAAAGTATATCTAATTTCAAGATCTAAGGATGATTTCCAAGCCAAATTAAATTAAGGCCTTGTACTTTGCCTGAGTACCAGCAAAAGTGCTTCTACTGCTTCTTACTTGTTGGCTAAGTAGCAGTTTAGTTCATGGGAGTTCATATAGTTCAAACTATTTAAAGTAATTACACTTGGTAGTTTAGCAGACTGGAAGGTGTTATAACAAAATAAATAAAAAAAAATCAATAAGCTGGATTTTTTTTTAATGAACGCGTTTCATTGGAGAATAAATTCTCTTGTTTTACTTGTAAACTCATGAACAATGCTGTCCGAATAATTTAACATTGTAGGTGGAATAATTATTTCTTTTTCAAGGGTATGTTTTGTCCCTAATTGAATATTAATTTAAAATCCAAATTTTGTGCAGTTTGTTAAGGTGGCGATTATGGCGGTTCCAAGTTTCTTAGAGTTCTTATTTTTTAAAAAAAAAAAATTAGTGTCAGTTTGTGATCTTCACTGTGATCAGATGAACTCTTAATGAATTTTATTCCAAGTTCTAGTTTCCCACTTAAGTTCTTTCAGTCTGTATAATGTGCATGAGTAAAATGATTTTTATTTCTCTGAAACAAAACCATGATGAAAAAAATCAATAATACTATTGAAATAGAGGGACCAGAAGTTTGTTTTGTTTAGTTTCTGTTTCATCTTGGACAACAGGAACTCCTATTTCTGTGTCCCTCTTACATGCCCCAAGTGTTTTGATTGACAGTGTGGAAGAGAAGTGAGGCTGTTACATTTACTTCTGGAAAAACATGCTGTAACACTATGCATTGTGCTATTTATACAGTTCAGTGCTTGTCAGAATTCTTCATGTATTTTTGTACTTGTGCAAATACACACAACTAGTTGATCTTTAAGGAGCAGCATGTTTTGGGTAATCAGAGGTATGAAATTTTATTCAGTAGTTTTTTAAGTATTTCTGAAATGCAGGTAAACTTCCTATTCTAGGAAGTATAGTATATCAATATCCTATTGATATACTTTATGATCCCCTTCCCGAGGTCCTCCACTGTCCTACTTTCCTTTTGTAAAATCTGAACTTTTCATTATGGTAATTTAATACTCAGTATAGCTTCCTTCCCCATTTTTCCCGTCTCTGTTGAAAGCACTGATGAAGCAGTTTTGGTTGCTTCTTTGTGCTTCATGTAAGTATTTCCCACTTCATAGTGTAAGGAATAATTCAATGTTGAAATGGCTATGCCTAATCTTGGAATCTTCAGAAACATTTGCATAATTGTCAGGTAATTATTTGGCAGTAGCTAAATAATTTAAAAGATTTAAGAAATGAAAAAGGAGAGATTAAGTATGATGTTGATGTCATAACAAAAATACGGCCAGTTAAAGTTGGTCTGTGTAATCTATATCAATCTAAATACAAAGAAGCGAACACATGAGCAAGTGTAATATTATTCAGTGGTTTCCAATTGATGGTTTAGGAGTATCCAACAATACTGGAATCCAGTTTTTCTCATTGTAAATGGAATTAGATATTACACAAATGAAGAAAGTTTGTAAAATGCCTCTCAGAGTTTTTCCTTCTCTCTAGTCGAGAGAATAATGCAGAATTATTAGTTTTGAATCCTTGGCTTTAAAATATGTTTTTCTTATGTGTAGGTTAAGGCTATAATGTAGTTAGCTCTCATGAGACACATTCTGTTTTCTTCTGGAGAGAAGTTTTTTTATTCTAAAAATTACCATCATAGACCAAAAGGCTGAATTCATGAAGCTTTCTTATTGGTTATCATTGAGTTATCCTTGATTTTACAGGATATTTTAATGACATGCTTTAGGTGGAAGGGGCGGGGAAGAAGATATGTGTGTCATAGAGCTATGAATTTATCATTGTAACTTAACCTGTCTGATGTTTTGGAGTTATCTGTAGTAAAATTAGCTTGTAACTCCGTAGGCCAGTTTGTCCTGTTAAATTTGTAGAGAGCCTTTGAATGCCTTAGAGACTTAAAAGTATCTGAAAACCCATCAGATTTTTATCTCCTAGTGCTACTGTTGGGTTTCTTTTGAATGTGGAATTTCTTCAAAAACGTTACTGCTTCACTTGTAAAACCTAGACTTGTGCAGATATTCTGGAATGCAGACTGAGTATAGTAATTGGAGTGAAGGACTGGCAATAAAAATGAGCGATTTTGAGTAACTCAGTCTTATTTTAGGTTTAGGTAGGTTGGTATTAACATGCAGTCATTCTGATCTAATTGAAATAGAAAGAATGTAGGTGTATGTCCCTGGCATGGGTGGAAAAGCAAAGCAGAATTACCTAATGTGTTGGAAGAAGTGCTCATCTCTTCAGGGCTGGGTGAGTTAGAACAATGGTAATTGTGGTTTACATGAAGACTGAAGAGAACAACTGTATGTAACGTTCTCAGCATGTCCTGTCCCACGTGTCAACTGAAATGGACCACAAACCTTCACATTTTGAAAGCTAGTCATCCATCTCTTGTAGCTGCAGCATGTGTTACATAATGTATAAAATCTTAAGTTTCTCAATATGAACTTGCAGAACTAATGCTTCATGAAGTTCAGTGCATGCTTACGTGATGCTGGAAATTCGTTTCTGCTCTGAAATACTACCAGTTTTGCAGATAGTGCCTGACCTCTCTTGCTGTGTTTCTGACTAGAAGTGCAGCAACTTTGGTTTTGTTTATTGTGATTTGGAAATTTTTTTGTCAAATACGATTTTGGGTTATGATTTTACTTGCATTATTTTTTTAATAGGTTTAACACTTGGGAAGTACACCTGCAGCTTCTAATGAAGACTTCCATGGATAAGTCTGTTTTGTGGAAGTTTTAAATGAAAATGAGAAAACCATTTTCATGAAATGTGACAGACATGGGTGCCATGCTTGCCCATCTGTGATGTAAATGACAGCTTTTAAGTGAGATTATGAGGTGGTCATATATAAGCTAAACTTAGAAATCCTATTTTCTATCTGAATGCAGCAAGTCTGGGGTGCTTCTGCTTGTTCTGTTTTTTTTTAAGATTTTGCTTTAATATAATGAATTGGAATTGCAAAACCCTAAACTAAGCTTCATAAGATGTGAATTACAGTGTATTATAAGCAGCAATTTCTAGGGTTTGAGGAGGACTAGCTTGCTATAATGGTCTAGTAACCACTTACAATATGTTATTTTTTAATGCTTTTTTTGTTTTCTTCATTAACTCTAAATAGCACATTAATACAACGTTGCCTGACTTCAGTACTGTGCCAGGAACATCATATAGTATTTGTAATCTAGTGCTGCTAATAAAATTGAGGGTCACAAATAGTCTGCCCCCTGTGCACTGACAGTGTATGTATCTTACTGAAAGGTTGTGTTTTGACTTGATTTACCAGAAGTGGAAAGCAACCATGTCTCAAGGGAGATAGCATTTGAGTGGAAGAGAGAAGTCAAGGCATATTCAAGAGAGCACAAAATTCAGCATTGCATGAATAGATATTTTCTGATATTTTTACTTTTGCTTTTCAACTGCAGTATAAGGGTTCCCGCCTCTCTCTGCTAACAGTCACTGGTGGTGTTGCTGAAGGTCTTCAGGATGTTGTTACTTTGGTTTCTTGCCCTTGCTCTCTGGATCGATATCTGTGCTTATTAAAAAATAGAAGCAAACTCTTGCTTTCTACATATTCGTCCTTCTTTTTATTAAGAAAGTTGCTTTGGCTTTTTAGTCTCTTGATATCTTTTCTGTTTATTAAGCTCTTGTTGAAAGGCTCTGAGCTTATAGTGATCCCTGCAACATACTCCTGCACTACAGGTAAGTATTTAGGCACACAAAATGCTTGCTTCTACTTCATCCTGGAGTTGTTCCCCAAATCATGGAGCAGCTGTATTCAGGAAACACTCTTTGAAAGATGAATTTTCATCAAATTCCCTTTGCATTGCTGTTTTTGTTTCTGTATGAGCGTACGGTTCCAGCTGTGGTTGGGATATAGTAAAATACTATAAGAAAAGAGGAATATAAATTGGAAAGCAAGTTATAATAGCTTGTGAAAAGCCATGGTTTCGAAAAAGGAGCAAATTTTTCCCTGTTTATTAGAAATCTACAAGCTACTTCAGTGCTTTAAAAAACCCATTTAAAACAAACACAATGTTCTTCACGCAAATTTCAGGGAGATGGTAAGTACCCAGTCTGTAAAAACAAGTGATTACGTAGAACACGGCTCTGTTAAAGCACAGAGCAGGCAGATGCACATACAGGTAGCACACGTATGGCAGAGGCTCTGCTTTGGGTGACAAGTCAAGGGTTGCCTTGCTGTGAGACTTCTATGTCTTCCACCCGTTTTAAGTAGTTGTTTTAACTCTTTACTTTTTTTTCATAACCTCCTTATCTTCCTGGTTTCTTCTCCACACCCCACCAGAAGGGGGTTATTATATGACACAGTCACGTAATAACTACACAAAGCTCTTAATGTTTTCTATAAGGATTTGTGTTTTCTGGGAACATGCAGCAAAAACTTCAGTACAGATTTTTTCCTGTTTTGCTTTCTAGTCACCCACAGAACTTACTGGGCTTTGGGTTGAAGTATTCCTGGTAGTGTAAAGATAACAGAGAAAAAGCCCCGCCAAAACCGTGGAAAGTGCAACAAACACAAGTGGGATATGTAGCCCTGTGCACACAGAGACTGATTGAATTAAATATGAGCACTGATGAGTTAGGTGTTGGGCTGTAGACTGTTTAATACTGTATGGTGCTGTATAATATGTCAGTGTGGTGAATGTGTAGCCATTGGTCTGAGATCACAGTTCTTTGCCTGATGGTACCGTGCCTGGACCGGTATGTTTGTGTAGAGTGGCCTGGCCTTGGAGGCTGCTCCCAACCTCCCTTTTCAGGGCAGCCAGGAGCTGCAGGTGCTGATTTTGTGGTGTTCCCTGAGGTGATGCCCAGCCTCCTTCCTGAGCAAAACAATTTCCATTGTGCATGTGAGTACTACAGCAGTTTGTAGACCCTAGAGAGGAAGCAAGAGTAAGGAAAGCTGTGGAAGAGCAGAGTTTCCATGCATGAGTCCCACAGAGGGGTAGATCCCACATTCTGTCTGTCCTGCTGGGCTGGAGTCCTGTCTGCGTTATGGAAGAGTCAGCAGTGGTCCCCTCCCTGAAAAACCCTACTGACAAATTCTCATTGTTTTCAGTGGTACAGTTTTATTTTTTGTGGACTTGCTGTGAAAGATTCGGCTAATACTAATAAGACCTTTTGGAAGGAAAAACCCCACAACTTCCTTTTCTTTTCAAAGATATGTATTTATTTGCCTATAGCCCTGAGTTTTATATAGATCGTATCCCAAACTCCTTCAGGATTTTTGATGTCCCCATTGCTCCTGTGACTCCTGTTCAGAAATTCCTGGTGGATACCCTCAATTTTCATAATAGCCTTGTGGTGAATAAGCAGATTTCCAGATGCTTTTCAGTCTTTGGTATTTAACTTTAGCTCCTACAGCTAAGGACAATCCCCAAACTTCTGGGCTTTGGGATGTGGCTGGAAAAGGCCTGCCTGTCCCTCTGCTGCTCAAAAATAGTGAAAGGTATATCAAACTGTGTATCAAGTCAAAGCTGGCAAGAAAGGATTAATTCTATGGCCCAGCGATTGTGGAAGATGGAAGAAGTGAATCCTGGCTTTTGAATTTTTGTACAATTTTTTTTTATTTTGTGGTTTTCTAAACTGTCCACTGAGTGAAAAGTAGATATAGATGCCAAAGTATAGGTGGAAACAGCCAGCTAAGGTTTTTTTGATTGTCAGGCCTCTGATTCTTTCCCCAGTAATACACATTAATTATCCTCAGCCTTTGCAAATGCAAATTTACAAAGCCTTGGGTTTCTGTGCTGTTTTATATTTATTGAGACTATTGTTGCTGCATATCAGGTTCTGAAATTTAGTCTTCATGTGTAATGCCTGAACTCTGATGCTGCCCAAAGAATAAAGCAATAATTTGTGCCAAAAGTTTTTCTTAACTGGAGAATTATGGACAGACTTTTTTTTTTCCTCTAGACACCTAGCTGTTGGGCTGAAGAAGGAGCAGAAAAGAGATCACATCAGCGCTCAGCATCATGGGGAAGTGCTGATCAACTGAAGGAGGTGAGAAGTTTTGCACAGTGGAGTCTTTCAAGTTTTGATAAGCCCAGGACATTTTTTAAGCCCTATCTGGAGTCGAGGAAACTATGCCCTTTCCCTCCCCTTTGTTGCTTTTGAAGTGGGTTTTGCCTCCAATGTAAGAGTTGTTTGAAGAGTGTTTCTTATTTTATGCTTGTTGGACCTTCTCCTTGCATACATGTTTACCATGAAAGAGTGGCAAGAGTGAACGTAGAGAAACCAGCTTCTTGTTGCTTATTCCTTTTTCTGTTCAGAGTTGCCTTAGTTAGCTTTGTGTTCTTGAATGGTGCTCTCCTGAAAGAGGCAAAGTGTAAAATGGCATATTCTTAGTTAGAAATTTTGTTAAAGTTTTAGGTTGGAGATAGAGAGGACACCACTTTCACATATTAAAAAGTATTGATAATGTAATGGTATGAGTACTTGAAATGTTCTTTACTCATACATATTTTACTATGGACTATAATTGCAACTAGAAAGAACCCACTAAAAGGGAAGTGGATTTGCATAATGAGAAAGTAGATGCAGTAAAATGGTCTCCACCTCAACTGAAATGACAGTTGTGTCAGTTTTTGTCCCAGTAAACCTCCATTTTGTCCAGAGCTGGTGTAACTAGGTCTGTCCAGAGTCTAGTAAGTGACCTGCAGTCGGCCTCATGCCCCTGTCTGGAAGTGTGTAGCCTTTCTTCATGAACTGCACTCTGTTTTTAAAAACTAAATCTTGCAATATGTTCCCTTGAGGTGGAACTTTTCCCTGATACTTTGGGCTTTTTGCATCCTCTCTCCTGATTCCCTGTTGAGTAGGGCGTTCAAAACTGATAAGAAATTAATAGGTTATCTAAGGAGATGGTGTTACAGGTAGTATATAGTCCTTTTCTGAGCAACCATTTATAGGAAGACCAGTTGTCAAAAGGAGTGCTGCAGGTTTAATTACTTAAATCTTAAATTCAGATTTGATAAACATGGAATAATGTTGCACTCCAGTGGTGGCAATAGCCTCATTTTTCAGGAAAAGAAAGTTGTCTGTTCTCATCTCAGAGTACCTCTTATGAAACCCTGATGTGTTGGTACATGGGCCTCAGTTGCCTCAATGACTTCATCTGTAGCTGTGAGGAAGCACTCAGAATCACAGATCGATTGACTAGAAATTAGTGCAGAATGAGTTTTGTGTCTGAAAAGTTTTGACTTAAAGCATTACCCATCAGCACAAAGAAATATAGCATGAACAGAAGTAACATCTCTTTTTCTAGGATAACCCTTTCTTGCTTTTATTAAGAGACTATCCTTCGTATTCTGGCGGTTCCCTATCAAGTTGTACAACAAGCAGCTCTTCTTCACCACAAGGCTATGGCTGTCAGTGATAGTGAAACCTTCATCATGGAAACAGGTCTCTGCCATTTGATAACTGTGATCCATTGTGCTAGGTTGCCACCCTCTTTATGTACTGACCACAAAGAAAGATAAGAAATGTGTGGCCAGCGTGTTTCACGGCTTCTTTTTTTGATAGAACACTTTAAGGAACAAAACAAGTTGTGTGGAAGGGAGTTGTTTCTATCCAAACTTCGCAACGGCTGTTCACCCCAAAACCTACCCTTCTCTTCTCCAGCTTATGGTTTTTCCCTTTCCTGTGTTTTCCTTTCTCCGGCTTCTCAGGCCAGTTTTCTTGCCCTTCTTGTTCTTCAGGTTCACAGTTCCAGTGTTGTCCTGTGTCCATTATCCAGCCAATACTCACCTCTCTTCCCTTATTTGAGCTCTTACTCTTATATTCCAGCTTCTTGACAGTAATGTCTCTCCATTGTTTGGCTTCTGTTTTATCCCTTTCTCTCCTTTGCCTCACCTTTAAGCCTGTGTGGTGGGTGTTAAGAATTTATTCAATACCAACAGTATCTATGCACTCAGTTTCTTTGTGCCACAGTAATCTACAGTTCCTAGAAGGATAAATTCTTTGGGGGAGATCTGTTCAAACTGTGTATAGCCCATCAGAGACAGAATTACTAACAAATGTAGCTACCAGTCCCAGACATCTTTCTTAACGTGTGCAAACTGAAATTTTTGCCAAATCTCCACCAAATATAAAGATTCTTCCAAGGGACTAGAGAAGCACATTTGCAGCATAAAGGATGCCCGGGCAAATGTTTGGCTTCTTCATCCAAAGCATTAGAAAATGGAGCTTCTCAGATAGAAAGCTATAATAATGTGTTTTGGCACATAAAATGGTAAAATTTCTTCCACCCCCTCTTCATATTAAATCACGTTCTCAAAACAACTCTACTTGTACTGAGGTCTCTGATGAGAAGGAGATAAGAGAACAGATTGTTGCATGGTAGACTTTAGAGAAAATTTGACAAAGCTATGGGCAACTGAAAGCCCGAGCTTTAGTAATGGAAATAAAAATACCACCTTCTCCTGGGCAACTGCATTTGTTATGTGTAACGTAGGTAACAGTGTTCTGCTCAGCATTTTGAATTGTTTCCCATAGCATTTGATAGTAAACAAGTAGGTAGCTGTTTACAGTTTCCTTGGCTTGTCTTAGCAGTTCAGATTCATGTTTTCTTGCTTCAGCAATTAATGGCATGATTTCTAGCATGTATTTTAAATTATGTTGATACTGTAAACTAGCCACACACTTGTATGCATAATTTCAATGGGTTTTGATAAAATGAGATTGCATGTGCTTTTCAGTTAAAAAAATAGTTTTTTCCTTGGTTAGTTTGAGTACTGTCACAATTAAATACATTTGTTTAAAACATCTGAAAAGGGTGTATAGACTTAAGATCCCAAGCAAGCAAATGAATTCTGTATTACCATTTAAAAAAAAAAAATTTCTGTTTGGGTAGTGAAACTTATTTTGCCCTTGATTGAAACAGGTCTGTGTTAGGATTGAGTCTGTCTAGCACTGAAATAGGCAATGTTTGCTTTCTTGTAGTAGGTCTATTAGAAACTTAAAACTCTTCAGCTCTCAATATGAACTTGGTAATGACATAGTGTAACTTTTTAATAATTTCTTAATAAAATTACTTTTTAAAAAGTTGTTTATTCTGAAGGTTCTACTATTTGATTTTACAAAGTCTTGAGTGTAACTTGTGTAAGAAAGTGCCAAACTGCTATCTATTTTAATAGATACATGTCTTGACTGGGAGATAAAGATTGCTGTCAGTCTTTGTACTGCACGCAAGCCAAATAGTGCTTTGAATGCTGGTATTTTTCCACGTTGAACCTGAGTAATTAGTTTGAAATTCAGTCGAAGTTGTTCAGGGGCAATTTTAGTTATAGCATACCCTGAACTGGAATTTACCCAGAACTGGGAAAACCCCACTATTTAAAACAAGTAGTTTTCTCTTTATAGGTTTTTAAAGACTTATTTCAAACAGCTGATTTTTCACTTCCCTTAAGCAGCTCTGTGTGCTGTACCTGTTTCACTGACACCAGGAATCCCCCGCTGGAAGGTCTCTTTCTTTCGCTCTAACAGATTGTTTGAAAAAGACTTGGGAACAAAAGAGAATTCAACACGAGAGCTTGCATGCCTTATGTGCTTTCATATATCAATAGATTATATTCAAAAGTTCAGAGTGAATTCCTAATGCTTGTTTTGCTCTTTGACCTACTGGTTAACTTGTTTATTAACAAATGGTTCATGAATGAGATGGAGCTACTCATTAACAAGGAGTTTGTGGTTTGTTCAGCAATAAGAAGTTACCATGTGGTGTAGCTCAACCTGTAGAAATCCAGCCTCTTGACTGATAAATATTAATGAGCCTTTGGAGAGGAATGGTGGAACATGACATGTCCTTCATATTGATAGTCAGCATCTAGGGCCCTTCAAAAGGGCAAAATTACCAGGTTGTTCAGATTATCCCAGTGTTGTAAAGAACCAACCTAAATCGGTTGTTTCTCAGGTTTATGCCATTGGTTATATTAAACTACATGGATATTACAAGTGGCATAAGCAAAATTCATACCTATTTCAAGTAAATGAAATACTTGAGCTGTAAAACTATTCAGCAAGCAAAAATTAAAGATTTTTTTTCCAACATGTTTGTTTCATGATGTTTGATGGTCATCTCATCTTTGGTTGTATTACAGTAAACCATCAAGGGTGAACTGAAAGTTTGTACCCTGAATGACTGTATAGGTTTACTTCTGTTAAGATGCACTGATCTTTGTGTGTTCTTGGGGATTTTTGGTGGTGGGCTTTTTTATAAGTTACTTTAAAGTAGGTGAAGAGTCTGATGCATTAGCAACATTGAGAGAACAGTTGCTGGAAGAAGAAAGGCTGAAAACTTTCTTAATTTTTTTGAAACATAGAGATGTGTGTTATGTGTTTTCCTTGCCTTACAGGCATGTGAGAATACTTACCAAATGCGAATTAAAACATATATACTTTGAAAAGTACTACCATATATATTTACACCTTGTAACGTAGCAAAACAGTTCTAAATAATACATAGCATTTGAATATTGGAAGCAGGGCTCAATACTTGAGGAATTCCTTGATTTTTTTATCTTTTCCCATTTTTTAAAATTTATTTATTTTGTTTTATTTTTAACTTTATTCTGTAAGAAAATAGCTGTATTTTGTATTGAGAATGTTCTGCCCATCTTGAATTTAGGTAGACAGGGAGGCATTTGAATTACTGTACTAAAATAATTGTAACATTTTATAGATCTAAGTCCACATATATGCAAGGCTTTAAAGTCTTCAACAAGTGGATGTTTTAGGATACGTGAGGTCTTTCTGTGGTGATTTACGTGTATTCCTTAATATGATTGTGTACGCATCAGTCATGTTCTTGCTCATATTTGGGTGTGTGAGGAAAATGGTATCCCAAGCCCATTTTGTTCTTGGCTGCTCTGTGGAAATGTGTTTTGTTACTGCACTTTGTTTCTCCCAGCTTAGCACATGGTTCTTTTTCTGCCACTCACTTGGCAGCGTTTTCTTTGCACAGATCTGGTGTAATGTATATCTTCAAGTTCCTGTTTTCCTGATGACACTTGGCACCATTTTCTTTGCTCAGCACGCTCCCTAGCACTTATTAGCTGCATCAGTCGAGCACCCAAGGGACAGGATCTGCTGCTTCTTTGAGATACTTGGTAAAACAGGTGCCATCAAGGCATGTGTTTGACTGCTTTATTATTGCATGAGTTACGTTGGGCTTTTTAGGATTAGTGTACCTCGTACTTGTGTGTGGATCATTTTGCTTATGTTTGATGCTCTGATGGTACTGCTCTGCTGCCTGGGAAGAAGGTGTAGATAAACTTCTAGGAAGCTAGCACAGCTACTTCTTGTGTTAGTAGTAGTGGCTTTATTTCAGTTTGAGATAGAAAATAATTGGCAATTAAAAGATAGTCTTGTAGAAGGAAAAAAGCTATTGCAGTTTCAGGATTAGCTTTAGCAAGTGGTAGACTCTCTGTGGACTCCTCTTGATGAAGAGATGGAGCATCAATTAGTTTAGAGGATTTCGTGTACTCTGCAACACTGCCTGCTTGCTGGTTGTCTGTGCTGACAAACATCTGTCTCCCATGTCTGAAGGATAAATAAGAAATGGCAGATTCTTTTATATGCCCATCTTTACTTTTTCATTTCTTTTCCCCACTGGTAACTACCACGTCATGGACAGCCAGGGTCCTTCAGGGGCTGAGGACATAATGATCTGAGAAGGCATTTTAATTTCTTCACTGTATTATGTGTTTGGCTTAAGTGATCATGTCAGTTCCAGTTACGCAGTTAAATTCTTCAACGATTTTTCATCTTTGTTTCTTCTCAGCGACCCAAGAATTCCTTCTGTTACTGTCAAGAACTTACGGACAGCCAAACTGTACATAGTCTTGAGGTGGCTGAAAGAGCCTTAAATTCCAGGGATCCATGATTCCTTTCATGATATCAGAGCTTCAAGGTTTTGACTAGGCTAGAGACATATCAACCTATCAACACTCTCCCATTTAGTGCTTTCACTATCCAGATTTTACAGTGGGAAGCTATGTTCTCAGAAATTTGCAAGCTATTTGTGACAGAAATCAGTCAGCTAGTTCTCTGAGGTGGAATTGTGTAAATTTGTTTTTTTTTTTTTATAGTATGCTTCTGAGGAAAGCCCTGAAACCAGATTTCATTTAAAGAAAACAGTGTATTTAGTTTTTTGACTAGGAGGAAGCGCACAGCATCAAGGAGAGGCAGTAGAAATGAAAGATTTATCTACAGCACTCCCCATGCTTTCTGACTTTCCTTGTAGCCAGCCGTCTCTGTCCACAGCTGTCTTCTGATCCGGGCATCATTTTTCCCTTCTGATTTTAAGCTTTTAAAGGGGAAAATGGAGATTATTTTCCAGTTCTCCTCATTCTCCAGCATTCCAGTGTAAGACAAAAATATTTCTTGATGTGTTTATACTTAGCAGACTGGTTACCTGCTTGCTTTGTAATCTGTGGAGTTAGGTTTCCTAGTGGCTGTTACTTCTACAGGAAGTTCTGGAAAAACTTACTTTTTTTCTAGAGATGAAATAAATCTTCAGACCCCAAAGTTTCTTCCAATGAGTTGTGTCTTTCATCAAGAGATAAAGATCCCAGTTCTCTAAATATAGCTTATCTGTGTTAGTGGCTCAGTTGTGTTAGGGCTCCATTTTTCTTGGTGTACTTTGCACACAGGCCCTTTTGGAAGTCTGAACTGTTTCTCTTTTGTGGAAAGATCAAAGTTTTCAGCCATTTCTGAGTAGCAGTTCTCTGAATATGGGTAACGAGCTGTGGCAAGACGTGATAGGAAGCCTTAAAGGTAGATTGTTCTTTAATGAGCTCTAGCAGAAGTATCACGAGGAAAAGGCCACAGCCTGGAGCAAAGCTCCATCCAAACCTCTTCATGAAGCACTGTCATCTCTCACAGTGTGAAGAATGATGTGAAGTGTTTCTCCACCACAGAGTTGCTTTGCAGGAGTACTAGTGATACATTTATTTAACTGCTTGGAATTAACCAGAGAGTGCATGTACTTGTAAGCTGTCACTCAGAAAGAGAGGTTAGTTCCCAGCTGACAAAGTTCTTTGAAATAAGAATTCCATGTGCATTTGTTCTCCTTACGTGCCCTTCAGGTTTTTAAAAGTTGTGTCTCTAGCCGAGTTAAAAATTAAATGGGGCCATGCATGGCCTTAGTGTGCTGAGCAAGAGGAACAGTGGGATTTGAGCCCAAGGGAACAAATTATCCAGGTTTAAGGAAGTGTCTGTACCTGTTGTGTGGATTTGCACATAGTCTAAACTTCTGAGACAGTGTTTATAGAAGTAAATACTCTTTTCATGTAGAAATTTCCCAGGAGGAACAAATAAGTGGAGGAATCCACAAATGAGATTCCTTGGTTTGTTGTTAAGGAGCAGGTCAAATGGATAATGACTTTAGTTGCATTTGACATTTAAAATACGTAACTTTTGATTAGACATCTTTGCTCAGACAGCAGAAAAGATAATTCTGTCTGCCTCAAGGACTCTGTAATAATTTAGGCTGCAGGGAAATGCTATTAAATGTATTAAATAAGTTCTCCAGGATGAGCAATGGATTTTGATTGCCAGTTGTTTGTGAAGGCTCTTTGCTTTTATGATAAATTATCATTGAAAACCTTTGGTTTAAGATTAAGTAAATTAAACTGTAGGCTTCAAAGTCCCCAGTTTAAACAAGTTATAGGTCAGAAACGCTACAAATTGTCATTCTGACTACTTTTGTTTACATCAGTTATTACAATGCTTGTGTGTAAATGAGGAAATTCAGTAATAAAACTTAGCCTATTGTTGTATTCAGGTCGGTGAATAGGGCAGATACTTTGGAGAAGGTATCTCATAAGCACAAAGAAGTTTTAATGCTTGTTCAAGGAAAGGCAATCCATATGCCTACAAAATCCTCCAAGAGGATTAAAATGTCCGTGTTTCATTTTATATGTAAAGATTTGAGCAGTTACCTATTCGATAACTCATTCGCACTTCATCTGAACTTCTTTCCAGCAGATTGCCAAACTGAGGCAGCAGCTCCAGCGCAGTAAGCAGAGTAGTCGTCACAATAAAGAGAAAGAACGTCAGTCACCTCTCCATGGCAACCATATAGCAATCAGTCAGGCTCAGGTAAGTAGCCTCCTACCTTTCCAGGGCTGGCTGAATGACCTACTAGCCTTTCCATCTGTGTCTTCTGTTTGTGCTCGCGTGGGGTACACTGGAATGCTTAACAATCTGATACCATTATACCTTCACTGAAGTTTGTCTGATGGTCATCATATAATAAAAAAAGAAGTGTTGCAGCAGGATAGCAACTAAAATATATTATGATGCTGTAAAAATTCTGAGCGTGGCCAGATGAGGCTGTGCTTCCACCAATAGGCACTTCCTTCTAAGACTAATTTTTGTGGTACACTTTTATAAAGTCTCTCTCCTCTGGAAGGTATTGGCTTAACAGTTTCACCACATAATTTCATCTGGGCTAGTTAAAACATAAAACAGAAAATAAAAAGAAGGTACCAAAGCAGAGTGCAGTGCCCAATGCAGTGTCTGCTGTAGTCACTACAACCTGCCAGCAAAATTGAAACCCAATCAGAGTTCTAAAGCTCAAGCAAGAATCAGTCAATGACTTCATGAATCTTAAGCCACTTGTAGAAAGCATTTAATCATGGCTCATTTGACAGTGCAGACGTCTGAGCCTGATGAAATTTTGCCTACACTGGATCTTTAACTTGGACTGCATTAATAACAGCCCCCTGTTTGAACACCTGAAATGTTGGTTCTGTCCTGAAATTTCCTGACTGCCTTTTTAACTAACTTGTGTATTATAAAGCAGTGGTTGAGCTGTGATGGCTGATCCCTTACGGTCCTTCTGTTTGGATAAAGCTTTGTGGTTAAAGCCTAATCTTGAGATGAAGACAGGGGAATTTGATGTTCTTCTTGAACCTGTTAGGCCTTTATGACAAAGGATCGTACTACATTTTACTCAGAAAAGGGTTGTGCTTTACATCTCAAGCTGTGGCAAGTACCTGTGCCATTTTAGTCACAGTACAAACAGCCTTTGCCATAGGTTGAAATCCAGCTAGGACATACAGCGTGAAGAAACGTTCTTTAGTACTTGGAGCTTGCTTTGTTATTGCTTATTCAATGCTTTGATTTCTCAAGGTGTTGTTTGGTGAAGACATCCTGCAGGCAGCGTGTTTTGTCAGAATGCTTACAGGCAAATGACTTGCACCTTTGAGCTGCACGTTGTGCAAGGTTCGCTTGATAAGAAATGCAAAAAAATTTTTTGCATTTTGTCTAAAGCATCCTGTGGTTCTGTGAGCAAGACGAGAACATGTTGATAAGCAAGTGCTGCTCATGGCTGTCATTGTAGTGCTGCCAGGGTGAAGCTTTTGAGGTTGACTGCACAAGACACGTGTGCACTCCTGTGAATGTTTCCTGTTGGTAACAGAGGTCCAATCCAACAGGCTTTTCTGAAAACTGTATTTGTGTTTATTTACATGCTTGATTCTTAAACTCAGGGTTTCTCTTAAGACTTTTGACATAAAGTTCTGAAAAGCTGTAAGCTGATGAATGTTTTGCTTTTGATTTGCGAGAGCCAACCAAAAGAGAATAAAAGTTCATTAAGTGAATGTTTCAGTTGAGTTGTTAAGCTGTAGGAATGTTATGAAATGCCTTTTGGATCCCAGCTAAAACATCAGCATCAGCTCCCCATGTGCTCCCCATCCCTCTGTCGTGTATTCTGTAGTCTGTGCATCTGGAAAGTACATGTACCTACTTGCTAATAAGTAAGATTGAGGAATGCTTTGCTACTTTGAGTTAAGTAGAGGTAATTTTATTTGCTTTAGATTTATACAGGCATTTGTTTTTATTTAAATTCGCCAAGGAAAGATGATCTTCGCAGCTTCTTACTAATGTTTTTAGCATTGGTCTCAGACTTCTGTCTTTATTCCATTTTCCATCTTCAAATCATGTTGCTGTCTGCTTTCTAGGCTTGTATTTCCAGATCAGTCCCTATGCCACTGTCAAACATTTCAGTGCCAAAATCAACTGTTTCACGTGTGCCGTGTAATGTAGAAGGAATAAGCCCTGAACTGGAAAAAGTGTTCATTAAGGAGAACAGTGGAAAAGAAGAAGTATCCAAGGTAAGTTTTTAGTAACATGTTTATGGTTGTTTTTTCTTTGTAATCTATGAAGACATGGAAAACCTTCCTCTTGAGAAACCTTCCTTGTGGCTGAAATTACAAATAATTTTCTTCAAAGAGCTGTTTGTTTGAAAACTTTGTTTCAGCATGGTGGGGATTTTTGGATTTTCTTTATTTTCAAAGGGCTTCTGACAAAACATACTTTGTTTAGAATGCTCTTTCTGTGGAGAACTTGAAAGTTTTTGTGCAAAATGCAAATGCTTGAAATTCAGATATTTCAGGCTGCAGTAACAAGTAATTAGAGATCAGGAGGCTATGGCATTTGCTTCATTTTGCATTCTTTTTCTTGGGAGAGACGCAAGTTTCCTGTGCCTTGCTCTCCTTTTTTGTTTCAATGCTTTTTTCCCCCCATAACTGAATGTGGACCATTTTACTTCCCTGAAACCTCAATGATCTGTCATGGGAGAGCTCTGTATGGGGAATACTGACAAATGGGGCAGCTTTGCTTTGGAGCGTTGGACTTGTCATTGAGGATGCTTAGATGACACTTAAAATGTGAAATACATGGTTTGCAGCCATTGTTTCCGAAGTAGCCAGTGAAAATTTTCTGCTGTGGAATAAGCTATTCCACTATTTTTTCTAATCTTCTCCAAGATATAGATGCTTTTCTCATGAATGGTCATGTAATATCAGTTCAGTATAAGAGCCAAGCTATAGGTCTTTAATCACAGATTTAAGATTCTAAACCCTGATATTTGTAGCTCTTATTTCAGTAATAAACTTAAAGTTTTGGAGTAGTCTTGGCTTCTCCAGAGTCTTAGTTGTGCGGACAAACCAGTATTAAGAATGAAATATTGTAGTAGTTGAAGTTTTGTGCTAAATTTGCTTTCCTAAGGCTGTCTCTTCCCTTTAGAAGAGGTGTGTATTATAACAGGGGAATAAAGAGTGTGTCTGGGGGGGGAAGAAGTCAAATGTGCAAACTGAAACAGAAACCCCCATTCAATAAACCTTGTCGCACCATATCCAAAGAGTATGAAAAGTATGTATTGCACTGATGTTGCTATGATTAGGGATGTAATCTCTTAGTTATAGGATATTTCATTTATTTATCAGACAAATCATCTTTATAGATGTTGTCCTCGGGTTTTAATAGTTTATTGTTTGGGATGCAGAGCTCTCCTGTGCTGCTGAGTGTACTGACTCTGATCCAGCAGAACAGTTAAGCACATACTTAAGTGCATTGTTGGATTTGGAACAGAATTGCTCAGCAGTTTACGAAACCAAGGCAATAGTGAACCCTTCCTCTAAACATTTAGCTGGCAAGAGTCTTTAGACACAAAAGAAAGTCATAAATCAGATATTGCCATTGAAGTCGAGTCCATCTTTGTGGGCAGAGGGTTGTTTCCTACTGTGTAACTGTTGATTTCTGTGAAGTCTGGTCATGAGGGACCTACAGTGGGGCTCCTAGCACCACCGTCTTGGGGATTACTGGATGTCAGTTTGCTTGTGGAAGACCATAACAAGATCGTAATTTGCTCAATCATAGTGTTAGTGAACTTTCTCCTAATACAACAGTTTAGCTGTGTTTTAGCCTGGAGGAGTTGGAGCAGCTAGGTTAAAGGTTAGGAATTACTGAAAAGATAAACCATAGGAAACCAAACTTCATTAGTTTCATTGCTAGTGAAACAACTTATTTTTCTTTCAATTTTCTGCCATTCTTTTTTGCTGTAATAGTCTATATTTTTAGAAAGTATTTTCAAAGAGCAGTCAAAGGTAGTTGGTTACATTGAGTAGTGTGTGAAGGATAAATTTCTATTTTCAAATTTAGGTACTACATTAGTAGCTTTGTGATTTCTTTAGTTTCCATAACCATATATGGGCTGTCCCAACTAAAATGAAATGTATTTTAGTTCTGTTAACTTTTAAAATTTTACTTTAATGTTCTTGAATTTTTTTTTCCTATTAGTCCCTCTTAAATAAAAAACCCGTAAATTTACGTTTTTTTTTCTAACAAACTGTTTCTTAGTTCATATCTTGAAATTGGATTAGGTGATATATGTGTGCCTTTGTGTTCCAGTCTAGTGTAAAGTTTTTAAATCAGAAGCATTGAATGCTTTGCTCTCAAGAAGATGTCTCCCAAGTAGATGTATGGCTTTGAGGAGCGGATTATTTTTAGGGCTCCCAGTGGAGCCCTAGTATATATCCTATATCCTAGTAGCATTCCTGAAGCTCCTCCTAAGTAGAATGTTCTTGGGGGTTTTTTATAGCAAAAAAAATTTATACTGAGGACAAAGTGGTGAATATTAACAGTGTATTGAGAAATGCATGTTGTCGTTGAATAGAGCATTTCCATACCTTTGCAGGGAGATGAGAGCAGTGTGTCAGTGTTTCCAAGAACATACTGTGCTGTAGGGGCTGACAGGTGTCCTGTCAGAATGCATTTGGCATAAGGTTAGTACATGACTAGACATTCTTGCAAAAAAGCCCTCAAAACCAAGCATACAGAATGCAGTAATTTCTAGTTGTTTTCCATGCATTGAGCATTATGGAAGCTGATGGCAGCTGTACCAAATTAGTTACCCTATTTCTTATGTGGCACGACTGTGAGAACTTCAGTTTTAGAATAGTTTGGGCATGACTCATGGAAATTAACTTTGAAAGTGGTTTTTTTATGTTGTTCAGATTTAATGTGTAAAGTTTTTAACAAATTAAATACTTTTAGTTGATGTTTTTGTGGAGATTTTTGCAGTTGTCAAAACTTTGATTCAGCATTAAGGGAAAAATAAATACAAAAGCACAGCAATCTGAAATATCCATTGGAATTTTCTATGCCTTAAAAGTTATTTTACTTGGAAAGAATGATAAATATTTAGCTTTTCCTACTTGTTTGTATATTTAGATACATGCCTAAAAATATGGATTGTTTTTGTACCTCAGGCTTTAATTCTGGGGAGATTGAAATATGTGATTTGGCCTATACTTCCTGACTGTCTAAGACTATATTGTTCATCCAGGTGTGGAAGAACATCTGTGTTATCCTAAAGTCTTTAATTATGTGATCACTTACTTTATTTTTTCCCTCCCTGGAAACCTTGCTTTACCTGTTACATGTACCCTTAATGAGCAGCTGTTGGGTGTTTTTCTTTTCTCTTCAATAGATTTTTGTCCTCATGCTTACTGTTAAACTTTGCTTTGAAGTCAGAAATGTGAATTTCTGAGGTTTTGCTCCTGTATAATAGGGGAGTGTTTAAAATTCTGTTCTCTTTTTTACCACACTTGTATGAGAAGATTTTATCTATACTTCATGGATGGAGAAACACAAATCCATCAGGGTTCTATAATGTGGTTCTTCAGGTGACTCAGGATACTGTGTCCCAATTCAGAAGTTTAACGTGCAGCTCTCATAGTTTCCTTCTGTGTCTGTAAATGCAGAAGACTTCTGTAGTTCAGACCTGTATAAGCTGGGTATCCAGAAAAAATACCATAAGAGGTGTTGATTCATTTGATTTCTTTACATTTTACTGAATTTTTGTGACAGAGTTGGACATAAAAATGCTGTTATGCATGGCAGATTTGGGGTTTTTTGTTATGATAATTACAAGACTGTTTTCTTTCTACAGCTTCAGTTTTGTTTTCTACCTGTCTTCTGTCTGTGTAACAAATGATACAATGCTTCAAGTCTGTGTTGTGCATTGGATGAGTCATGTCCTGTTGAGGGTGATTGCAATGGCAACGTGTAGTCAAGTCATAACACATATGCAATGTGAACTGAGCTTTTGGAACAGACCACACAGCTGGCCCTGGACTTTACAGCATTTGATGTAGCAACTGTAATGTTCTCTTTATAGTGTCTTTGCTCTTAATTGAAATGTGAAATGGTATTAACTGAAAGGCTCATAAGAAGAAAATGATTTTGCTGCTCTGCTATGTGTGCCTCTTTGTATAATGTGTGGTGGTTTTCTGGATAGACTCTGGCTGAAAAGGGGAGAATGTGATACTTGGCCAAGAGGTTTCATATCCTCGTTGCTAGCAAAAGTGTTGGGTTGAATTTTAGGCTCTGGAACAAGCTTTTACAGTTTTGGAATATATGAGGAAGAGGAAGGCAATAAAATAAAAATGTTCACTTGAAGTGAGAAGGAAAAAGACGTTAATTTTTTTGTAGCTAGAACATTTAAGCTGTTCCCTATGGTTTGGACACAATCCTCGCTGAAGTGAGGATAAAAATTATGTTTAAATCTTGCAGACATTTTTCCCTTTTCACTTCTAAGGGAAACTGTAATTCCCATTTGATTTCTTACATTTAAAGCAGTACTGTCTTTATTACAAAAACTAATTTTCCATGAGGAAGGACAAGTAGAGCATGCCAATCTACTGGTGTGAATATGTCTGCAGTATATTGCAGAATGGGATGCAATATCACTCTGGCAGTGCCAGTTAGGCTGGTATGGGCAGGCAGAGCTTTTACTACCTTTGGTTCAAGACAAAGCTTGTGAACCTGTAAGCCTATGTGTGTATCAACTGCAGAAGCAAAGGATGGAATGTAGGGATATGCTGGAGAATTATGACTTACTAGCAAAACTTGGATGAATTCTCTTATATTTCAGTTGGTTATTATGGGAATACTATGTCATTGTATTTGACACATTCTGCTTTCCCTTTTATCCAAATGTTACCTCTGTTGGGGTATTGTTTTTCTTTTAAAATAACAGTGAACTTTATTGAAAATTGTATTACTAAGTATAATTAGAGATGTCTTTTTTGGTGAGGTTTGCCTTCTTAAACTATCATAAACAGCATAACATAATCCTAGTGTGTGCTGAAGGGCATTTTGGTGTTAACTTTGCATTAAGAGGATATAGTTGTCATGGAACATGTGCGCATTGTCCCAGCATTCAGCGTAATTAAAGTATGTTGTATCTATTGCAGAGTGCATTATTTTCCTGTGTAAAATCTGCCTTTTCTTTCAAAAGTGACTTGTTTGTTGTTCTTAAGGCCTTCATTTACGAGTGCTACTGGCTGACATTGATCTTTTCTCTGTAACCTGAATGTCTTGTTTCTCTTGCAGCCTCTGGACATCCCTGACGGCCGAAGGGCCCCATTACCTGCTCACTATCGTAGCAGCAGCACACGAAGCATTGACACTCAGACTCCATCTGTCCAGGAGCGCAGCAGCAGCTGCAGCAGTCACTCACCATGTGTCTCTCCCTTTTGCCCTCCTGAATCTCAGGATGGGAGCCCTTGTTCAACAGAAGATTTACTCTATGACCGTGATAAAGGTGAGAGTAGAATGGCCTGCCTTTACCTATGGGAGGCATGTGATGTCCTGCTTATACAACTACCTTCATTTTACTCATTACATCAGTTTTTTTTTTTTGTTTGATAGTCTTGGAGGGATTGAGAATTTATCTTAAAATTGGTTTCATTTGTTTACATATCTTTTTCCCTCTTGTTTGTGAAACTTCACAAACATCTTCCATAAATACGTCAGAGGAGCACAGCAAACAGTTAACTATTTATGAAGATTCTAATGTGAAGAATTCAGACTGTAACATGTTTATGTTTAAAAAAGGTTTCAAGAATGTTTGTGGTAGACTGTATATTCATCGTGGGTGAGTTACTTGCTGTTCAAAATGGTGATGAAGTTTTGGACTGCTTTTAAAAATAATCTACTTCTGAACTGTTACACTCCACTTGAAGCTATTTGGTGAGAAGTTCAGATACAGTTTGAACAACCTGATGGAGAGTAATTACTTCTCTGTGTATGTTGCATAACAGCTCAAAAATTCTGAATAATTTATGTGTTTATATGTCAATATCCTGCACTGTTTTTCAAAGCCTATAAAATGTTGTTTGGTTCTCTAGAGGGAGTAAAACTGGTGTTTCAGTAATTAAGAGTTACTGACAGAACATGTAGCATGAAAATATAGGCACCAGTATAAAAAGACTGGGGTTTTTTGGACAGCTGTTTACTTACGAAATTCCCCTTGTGCTCCTCCTTTCAGCTAGCTGAAAGATGGAGTTGAGTTTGGAGGATGCAGGATTTGGGTAAAACATGCAAGCTAAGAGGAGTAAGTTTCACAGAGGAAATTTAAACTTCTAGCATGGATTTACTACTGAATTCAAGACAGCAGTGTTTTGAGGTTATAATTAAGGTTAAGCTTTTTATTGAAAATACTGTCTGTTAAATATTTCATCAAGTAATTTGGGAATAAGATTGGAGATGGAAAAGTACTAGGTTTTCTTAGTTTCTAAGAAGTGGTATTTTCCCATTTTGGATTTTAAAGGAAATAGTGAAAACAAATCCATCTGCCCAAATGCCAAATTGGGAGTGGGTGAGTGAAAGTGTGTAAGTTAACCACATTAAAGTCAAAGTCTTAGCTCAACATGATAGTTGGACATCAGCCAAAAATACCAGTGGAATACCAGTGGTATTCACTCCCCCCCCTTCCTTTCTCTTTCTTACACTGTGCATGTGAATTTTAAAGTGTTGTCAAGACTGAATCACTCTAGAGACATCCACTAAAATATTAGCATACAAAAAACCATCTTGACAGGTAAATTGGTTCATGTATGTCCTGATAAAAATGTAAGTTAAAAAGTGAGGAAATGAATAATTTCTTTTACAGTTAGTACTCTTCTGTCACAGTAGTGGAAGTTTTCAGTGGTACATTTTTGGTAGTAGCAAGTGAAGACAGTTTGAAATAGTGCATCTAACCTTCTTAATGCTTTTTGAGGGTTTTTATCTCCTGTCTTGGATTTTTTGAGCAGCAAACTGGAGTGAAATTTGAGTAGATACTTATTTGTGGATTTGGGGTTTAAGGCTGGCTTTTAAATGCTAGGCTTGTATCAAAAGTCTGCTCTAGTAGTCATGTGTAGGTGACTGTGATAAGAAAAAAGCTTTGTAAAGTCATTGTAATGGCATTTTTAAACTAGTTTAAGTACTTAAGGTGTGTATGAAAGATAAAAACTTGAACTGCTCATCACAACTTTTGAGGGCAAAGTAAAAACTAGGGAAACACGTAGCAGTTTTCTGACAAAGTAATTTGTTCAGAGGTTATTAAAAGTAGAGTCAGAAAGGTACTTTTTACTCTGATTGTCAAGATCTCACAAGCAAGTTGTGAATGTTATCTTCAGAATAGTTAAATTATAGATAAATGAGAGATACAGAAATTATAAGGGAATAGCAGATTTTGAGAGGCAGTTTATTACATTTGTTGTGGGTGTTAACTGCTTTGTAAGACAAAAACTTGGGAAGGCTTTCGCACTTTCATTTTTAAAGGGTTTTGGGATGCTAACATAAAGCCATAGTGAGTTTGCTGTGAGGCCTGTGACCCCAAGATTTTTTTCCATTTACTTTTCTCAAGATTTAATTTTCCTTTTTACAGGAATAAGTCGGCATTATCTTTAGAAAATACAATTATCAGTGTTACTAATGCATCTGGGTGTTTTGCTGGATAGGAAGGAAAGGTTAGTAGTTTGACTGAGAGACACGAGCAGTGAGAGGAGCCAGAGCACTGCTGTACATTCCTAAAGCATCTTTTATTTCTTGTGCAAAGCTGTGCTTTGTCCTGAGGCCCTCACAGCTGCCCTTTGGACTGTATCAGCTGTTGGGTTTACCTTGCTGCAAGAAGCTGCTAAATTACTGAATTTTTCAGCAGAAAGTGAAAGCTAATTTCCAGACAAGGCCCACAGTATTGCTGTGAGTGGAGCAGTGAAACTGAACAGTATTGATTAGAGCAGAGAAGAAAGGGTTTGGAGAGAAGGTATTTTAATGGCATATGATTTTATGTTAAAGGTCCTGGTTTCACTAGATGTGTTTTGTGCTACTCTGGTCCATGACACTATCATTCAGAGTGCTGCATACCATGCTCAGCAGCTGTGACAGAGGTGAAGTTCAAAGGCATTCTAAGTTACAAGCAGATGAAATTTGGGGGGCCTTTTTTGTACAAAGATAGTATAACCTCTTTTTGAGGGATTTTGACTTAGAGATGCTTTTGTGTAGCTTTGTGTACTCCAGTGTTGCTAGTAAGGTCTTGCAAGCAACATGTTCATGAAGATGAATGGAAGGTACTTGTTAAATCCTCGGCATCTGATTCATTGTTCTTTAAGTGACAGTTAGTAAAGTCTTTGGATAGTCTTAAGAAGCAAAGGTGTTCTTGAACCTATCAAAACAAATCCCAATGTGCTTACTGGCAAAGTTTCTTTTTTTCTTCAAGTTTTGTCATTTAAAAAAACTGGTATACAGATTCTTTCTTATTTAGCCTCCTTTGTTGTTCTAATGTATACAAGCTGTAATTTCTGGTATTAAATTTTCTGGTTAAAATAATATTTTTGGTGTTTTAATGACAATCTTAAAACATTTTCTAGATAACAGAATATATCCGTTTTAAATATTTATGTTTAGAAATTCCGCGTAATAAGGCTCCGTATTGTCTGCTGTGCGTTAGTGGTAACAAAAGTCGCTTTAAAGGTTCCATCTGTTAATGTTCAATCATTGTCATCGGGATGGGATGGGATGGGTGGGCTGGAACGCGCCCTCAGGGCACCCCCTGCTGGCGGGACCTGCACTGCACAGTCTTGGGGCCTCCTCGCAGGGTAACAGACGTTCGCATGAAACACTCGGGCAACACGCATTTATTTGCAGTGTCATTAAGGATTAATAAGGTGACAATTTAGCACTTACGACCTTACAGGATACAGAAGTGAATTCTGGCCTAAGCCGTGAATTCCACCTCTTGCCACCTTAACTTGTGCCCCGCTGGCAGTGCCCTTCAGCTCTCACACTGCTGCTGCATGTAGCTCCTACGTGTGAGCCTCTGGACAGCCACACATGATTTTCAAGTAGTACTAATGCTGTGTGTTTGGTTAAAATGAAAATCTTAACAGTAAGCTTCGAAAGCAGGGAGGATAAAGAGACGTACTTGCTTAGCAGCTGTCTTACATAGAAAATTTCAGCCAGACAAGGATAATGAAACGAAAAACTTGATTGAAAGCTGAACTGGCTAGTAGACAAGACTCTAAATCTTCCAGGAACTCACTTAACTTTGAATTCTGTTTGGTTCTTCCCTTGAAAGTACTGCCATAGTTTTCCACTATTTGGTAGAATGAACAGTACTGCCTTTTATGTCTCAATTTTTTTAAACAGAAAATTGGATCTTCAGTTTTAAATATTAGAAGGAGGAAACAAACTGTCTGGGTTCTGTTAATGTTTTCTACATTTGGAATGAGCTGAGTGGGCCAACAGTGGAAAGATGCCAACGGGACCATCATGCTCCCAACTTGGCAAATATCTGTATCATTTCTAAGCATTTTCTCTCTTTAACACTGAAAATTCTGTAAATGGAAGTTCTGTATTCACTCTATGGCAAGAAAGAGCTGAATAATCAATACACAGCTGAGGTTCACTTCAGCTTTTTTCCTTTTCCTTCTGATATCTTTCATAGTAAGTCTTCAAAGGGAATTATGACATTTGAATTGATTTGTTCTTGTAAAAGGAAGTAGGGATGTTTCAATGCCTCTTAATGATTAGCTTTTTTATTTGGCTCGTGATAGTACAAAAGTTTATACAGTTACTGTTTGCAAGCTGTTAAAGGCAACTTCTTACGCTTTGGTGAAGCTAGAACATAGTCGTGAAGCTTGAATTGGTTTTCCTCTGTGACTGAAAAGGTGCAACACTACATGCACAACAGCAAAGTAAACAAAAGTTATAAACTGAATTAAAAATGGTAAGGTAACACACACTGGTGGAAAGACTCAAAAAGAGCTAAAGCAAGAGCAGCTGTTTCTTTCCAATTAAGGTGTGTTAGTAAGTTGGGAGATCCTCTTCAATTTTTCTATTACATTTTTTGAATTGTAATCCCAGGTAGGGAATCGGGAACCACTAATACTAGCCTGAGGTAAATGTTGCTCTTTGAAAAGGTAGAAGCTACTGCAGAAAGCTAATTTCCTTTGAATAACTGTTCTTGTACCCACTTTATTTCCTTAGTGTATTGACTATCATGTTGTCAGCATGACTGTTTAAAGTGAACCCTTTTGTCGTCTTAGTATTTCAAACTTTTGTGCTTCTGTCATCACCAAACTTGAGCCTTCTCTCCTAGGTCTTCTGCCTGTTGCCTTTTGTCCTAGATCTTCACATCTTTAGTTCTAAGTGTGTCTGGTTGCAATATATGGAGACAGTTAGAGTTATGAAGAATGCCTGTATAATATAGCTAGTAGTGAGGAGAGAATTAAACTGTAGAAGTTCTATTTTGGATATTAAAACAACTTCTCAGCATGAAGGAAATAAGGTAGGACATTGTAACGATGAAGTATCAGTACCTGTGTTTAGAAATATGCTTTGTTTCTTTGCAACACCCGAACTATTCATGAGACCGGTGAGGTCAGTACTTCAGTGAAGAATTATGTTTTAAAATAAGATACGTGTTGTATATACACATTTTCAGTAACACTGTTTATACAGTGAGAAGGTGTATTTTCATTACTACTCATAATTCTTCTGAACGTATGATGCATATTACCCTGTTCATTTATGGTTTTTGTACTACTTAATAAAGAATGTATTTGTTTCTAGGATCACAGCTCTGCTTTGTTCCGATTGCAGTGTTCTGGATAAAAATACCATCCTGTTATGTGTTGTTATATGATAGATTACTGCTGCACTGAAGCTGTTACTCGGAAGAAATGTGCTATACGAGGGTGTTAGAAATAGCCTGCAATAAAGGAAGCGTTGTGGTAGAAGCAAACCGGCGTAGCGGCTAAACTGTGAAAAAAGGCATCTTGTTTGGAAATCAAATTTAATTAAAAAGCACTCTCAATCTCTAGTAATATAACTGCTTTAAATTTTCAGACAGTGGGAGTAGCTCACCGTTGCCCAAGTATGCCTCATCTCCCAAACCAAACAACAGCTACATGTTCAAACGAGAGCCCCCAGAGGGATGTGAGCGAGTGAAGGTCTTTGAGGAAATGTCGTAAGTAATGCCTTTTATATCAGCTGGTATCTGCAAAGCAGTAAACCTGTTTACTGAGCCTATTCAACTGCAGATGAATAAACTATTCCAGCTGATGGGTTTTTCAGGAGCAAAGTATTCTTAGAGTTTGTACAGAAGAGAAGTTGAAGTGTTTGCGTTGGTTTGAAGAGGAAATGGATTCTCTTAACTCTTTTTGTGCATTTATAAAAGGCAGCAAAAATCCAAGCAGAAAAGGTACATAAATTTCCTAAGCATTTATAAACCTCTTTCCAAATGTTTTTTATAAGATTTTAAATTTTCATGGCTTAAACAAAAACTCTCCTTTTCACAATGGCTTGTTTCAAGAATAGGTTGCCTTTTGATGTGTATAAAACATGTAAAATGGTATGAAACATGTGAAGCGTTTGTAGTATGTATATGACATAGACTTTGCTCAATATTTTTACTGAGCAAGAAATGGGAAATTAAACTCTTCGACATCGTATCTTTTTCCCCTAGACCCAGCAGTATTTGAGCACAGCACATGCTGTTCAGGTTGCATGCTTAGCTCCTGTGGATGAAAGAATTAAGGAGAGGATGTTTCTTGCTATGACAGCATTTGTTGCCTGCTGAATGGTGAAAGAGTAGTGTTGTGTTGTGGAGAAAGCCTCCAAACAAATTATGGAATATGGGAAAGGAGAGATCTATTTTATGGAGGTTCTCAAAGGGGTTTAAAATGTCTAAATGTGTTACTGCTGCATTGCTTTTATCAAAGAACAATTTGTGCCATTCTAAATTACTGTGGCATTTTTCTATGCGCATATATGTACTGCAGATTTTTCTTGCTGGAAGTTGCATGTTTGTCCAGTAAATATCAAGTCATTTTTGTGACGGTACTGTTTTTGATGCTGTGGATCAGTTAGCTGACTACCAATATGGAAGATGTTTGCCCCTCTGTCCAATTAATCCCATTCCTTGTCATTCACATTTTAGCAATGTGTAGAACCACAAAGTTCATGACACAAAAACCATCTCATTTGGCCAGATGTGTAATCTTTCTTCTCATTGTAGGTCTCGCCAGCCTGTCTCAGCCCCTCTCTTTTCATGTCCTGACAAAAACAAGGTTAATTTCATCCCAACCGGATCAGCTTTCTGTCCTGTAAAACTTCTGGGCCCCCTCCTTCCTGCTTCAGACCTGACGCTGAAGAACTCTCCAAACTCTGGTCAAAGCACAGCTTTGAGCACCCTGACTGTTGAGCAGCTTTCGTCTCGAGTCTCTTTCTCATCTCTGTCAGATGACACCAGCACAATGGACTCCACAGAGGTCCCAGCACAGCAGCTGTCCCAGCAGCAGCAGCCGCTTCTGCAAGAAATTCAGACTGAAGACCATTCCTCTCCTCAGAGCTACGTGTTAATCTAGACCAGGTGGAGCAGGCCTCTGCCCCGAAGCCAGGATTGAGGAGATTGTAGTTCAGACACATCTGCATGAGGTGGCAACCTTTCAGAACAACACAGAATACTAAGCAGCATTTGAAGAAATATCTCAACACTGTTCTTGGCAGGGACAGAATCCATATTCAGCGTTTTTTGTGAGAAAGCAGTAATGCCTGCAGAATCCATATATCATTAAGCGTTTTAAGTGGAGACTATGCATTTCATAGTACGTTTGACCAGATTAGTACTGTGTTCTGTGTTCTGTTTCAAATTCTACAGTATAAATAAGCTCTTTCTCTATATATATTAAAAAAAATGTTGCCTGTCTGAATAGAAAATGTCTTGCTGTGTTGTGTCCTATGGAAAATACTGTACTTCAGGATTATGTTTACAATTGATCCAGGTGTTTATGTTTCTAACTTCTGTAATACACACAATGCAAAAAAAAAAAAAAAATGGCCACAACAGTTGCACAGTGCCCACCCTATGGCCTAGCTTCAGGTACTTCTCTTGAAGTGTAAACTCAGGTAACTTGGAATGTATATCATATTGGAATATAAAATATTTTACAGCTACAAAGCTAAAGAGGGAACATCACTCTTTTGCCTTTCCTTGTTTTATGCATTAATACTTCCTCATTACATTCCACTTTCTTGGAATAAGTGCATTCAGATCCAGGTCGGCAGGGACCCTGGACATGGGTGAACGTGAGGAGAACCAGCAAATCTGTGATGTATATCATTTTGTCATGTGCTTACAAGTAAAACAACTGTTGCATTTACTGTCATTTCAATAGATGTAAAAATGTGGCATTTAAAGGTTTCAGGTGTTGCTCAGCTAATGACTGTTAAACTGTTGCAAATAAAGTGTTCAGTACTAGGCTGTACATGAGAAACATTCCACATTGTGTGTGAGAGGATTTTGAAAGACAAGAATGTTTTTGTTCAAGGACAGAAATTCTTTCAGGTCTCACAGGGGGCGATGGGGATTTCCTCTCATGGTTTTTGTTGGCAGTTGAGGATGTGAAATGCTACTGTTACCGTCTAAAACTCAAATTAATGTTTAGTTTCTCTTTTGGAAATGTTCATTCATTTGCTGGTTGGAAATAGGTTTTCGGATTTTGTCAAGCAGTGTGAGATGAGCAGCGTTTTCTTTATGTAGTGAGTAATTGTGTTTGGATTAAAGTCCAAAAGTAGCAAGTGGGTATTCTAAGAGGGGTGGGGAAAACAATAGTTTTAAGTTCATGTTACTTAAAGCTTCTCCCATAACTTTCAGTTACTTAAGTTGTGTGTGTAAAAGTGTGCTTTCCCCTCTCCTTTAGTGTGAATAAAAGAAAAATCCATGTAAAATAATCCTGGTCTTGCAGGCTGGACACTTTCTCAAAACAGTACATGGCAAGATGAGGTTCGTGGTGCTCTTCTATTGTACTGGAAAAAGGAGCATTGCTTTCAAAGATTATTTCCTGTCAGACAAAGAGGACCCCAAAGGCAAAATAACTTGATGTTCTTGCTCTCTTGCTTTCAGCTCAGTGGAACTGCTTTTATGGTCTCTGCTCCTAAGAGAATAAAGTTCACCTTTTCCAGGAATTGAAGAGATTAGTAGCCTGCAGCTACTGAGCATTTAAGCTTGCTCCTTTATGTTTTTTTTGCTTTTTTGAAGATGAGATTGGAGGGGGGGGTGAGAGTGAGCCACCAATAACTACTTACTAAATATGTGCTTTCTTTGGAGATAAAACATTGCTTCCTTTTTATTACTGAGTTTTTGTTAATGCTATCTTACAAGGTGGAATTTGCAGCCTATAAAAGAGTCACTGCTTTTTGACTCCCCTTTCAGAATTTATAGAAGGAGAGAGTTGTCTTTCTAACCATTTTTATGTAGAAAACCTTGAAACACAGCAGCCGTCTTTAACCCTACTAATCTCAGGCCTATGTGAAAACACTATATATTTTATAGACTGAAGATAAAGGGGAGAAAATACTCATAAGTATCGATTCCTTTTAATATTTTTCTTTCTAGATTAACATTGCAGTATGATGACCTTTTTGTGCCCTGGTTGTGTCCAGATAAGAAATCGTAGTCTCAGTTATTGGTGTTAGGTTACCAGGGGATATGACGAGTGATTTTTAGATCAGTGCTGAACTCTGTACAATATTTACAATGCCATTACATGTTCTTTATTTTTTTTCCACGAGAAACTAAATATTAATTAAATTGCACATTTGTTCTTAGCGGATTTGGAGGTTTTGAACCAAATGTGTTAAAGCTAATGCTTTGCCATGTAAATTTCCCAGCAGTTGTTTATCTCAATTGTATTCTACATCCAGCTGTAGAAATTTGTCAAATATTGTTTAAAGTTTTGTACATAGTTGTACTGTTATTTCTAGCCACTGTGCTGAACAGTATTCAAGTTATCACACAATATTGCTTTACACAAGGAAATGTGTGGCTTTTGTTTTGTATTTTTTTCGGTATAGAAGTTCCTGTGTCTTATTTAAATAAAAATTATAGATAAAAAAAAATGTGGTGGGGACAACACACAAAAGCAGTGGCTCATTTATTTGTTTTGGAAACTGTGTGAAACACCGTAGAATGAGATTAATATTGTTCCAAATTTATGTCTAGAATAATGTCGGCCATGCTTTGTCTCTAGAAGAAGATAATCTTGTATCTATTGGTTTTTTCATAATGCTTTATGAGGAGGTGGGAAACCCCCTAAAAATAGCTGAATGCTTAAATATGCTTTAAATGGCACATTTTATTTTTGCATATAATGAGGTGGGATTTTTTCACAGCACAGAAAAAAAATCAGTTAATTGAAATTATGTATCTGCTGCTGTGTTGGTGGTATGTCTAATTTCAAGTTATCTGTTGAAAATTATGGAAGCCATTAGATGTTTCACTATGTGAAACTGAACTAAACCCCTAAAGGATGTGGTATAAATCTACTGACAGTCTTGGTTTCATGTTGTTTTGCATGAGTCAGATGACTGTCATTTGACTTGCAGAATAATTCTTTCCAGATGGGAGGTAAGGGAGGAAGAAAGAGGGATAATATTTAAATATATGTAAATCCTCCAAAGTTAATGTTTACTGAAGAGCACTATGGCAGTAACCATGGAGAATGTTTTATTGCTCATTTAGTGGAAATTTAAGTTTTCAGTATCCCAAAGATTACAAGGTTTCTATGTGACTATGCTAAAAGCTGAACTAGAAGTCCTGTGCAGGGCTGGGGAGTTGGACTTGGATAATTCTTGTGGGCCTTTTCCAACTAAGGGTGTTCTGTGGTTCTGTGATTCCACCCTGCTATGAAAATGCTCAGTGTCCTTCAGTCAAAAGTGGCTTCATTTCAGCCATTTCATCGTCAGCTTGAAGGGATTACTAGGAAGAGCTTTGTGACTGTCTTGTTCCCTAAATGAAATCTGCTGCAGCAGTTCTGAGCTGTCCTTGAGTTGAGAGGGCTTTTTCTCAAGAAGTACTTTGACAAAAGGGTGTGACTTGCCCTGAAAAGATGTGATACAGCTCATATCACGGTAACATTTAACCATCTGTGTGAACCTAAGCCTTACCTTGTTAGTCACATTTTGTTTTGGGTTTTTTTTTTCCCACATAAGCCACGCTTTTAACTTAGGTGCTGTGTGTAACTCACAGCTTACATCTTCCTGAAAGCTAAACCAACCTGTCTAAAAAGCACTGAGAAGGGAGACATAAATAATTTTGCCTTGAAACCCTTCTTTGTGACTAAAAGATCTGAACTCAAATGTAACATTTTCTAGTAATTCATAGCTTTGGAAGTGGACTCTCTTAGAGGCTGGAGGACTGTGCAAAGGGAGCCCCTTGGGTATGTGTGTTGGGGATGGGGGTAATGGATAGTGACCTTATAGGAAGCAAGGTGCTGTCAGGGATGTGATTTATGACTTCCTGTCAAATCAGCTCTTGGGAAGGGTTAGATATTGGTGCAAGAATAGAGTCTCAGTATCTTCACAGTATTAAAGCATAAGGAGTAATAAACACAAGAAATTACAGTGTCAGCCAACATCTCTAATCCATTCAGTTGCAAGTAAAGACCACTGAGGCTTAGCAGAGTAATTCCTGGCCTTAACTCCGTGGTAATGTATTGGTACTTTCATGTGTTACTGAAGGTAAAGCCCCCAAACAGCTTGAAGATGACACTACTAGTTAGTAGGAGTACATAATCAATTATTGTTGTAAAACAACCTGGCTTGCTTTGCAAAGTACAGCCATGCAAACATAGATTTGAAGCTACTCAGTTGGAAGTAAATAACCAAAGTTCTGCCATGTTCAGTATCCAAATGCAGGGAAAAAGTTCAAGCTGGGAAAGAACATGCATTACATGTACAGTCATCCATCCATACTTGGTGCTTCACTGAAGAACGTTTAATCAGAGATCCTATTTCTGTTTGCATTAGTGTAACCAGTCCTGGAAAACTAGTTTGGGAGACTTTAAAAGGCTAGAAAAGGCTCAGGGGATAAAGTACCAAAAAAAAAGGAAAGGCTGTGTAGGAGCTCAATATGATTAACTTGATGGTTGAAGAGTGATTTAATTGCCGTTAGTAAACACCAATGTATGAAATACTTAAGCTTTAGCAGATATGGAATTATAAAGCAGTAAGAAAATGAAAACAGATTAATTCAAACTAAAAATATGGATTTGTTTGAGAACTAAGTAATTAAGTGCTGGCAAATTGGCAAAGGTGGATTTTTTTTTTCAAGTACTGGAATGTTTAAAATGACATGATTTTACAAAGGTGCTCAAATAACATGCTTTTGTAAGCCCTATTACCATTTTACATTTCATTTAACTTTAAAGAGATGGAGTTTTTTAATTACCATAAGCATTCTTTCCTTACTAAAGAAGCAGATGCTGCAGTGCCTTTAATTGGGGTGTTAACACGTCTTTTAAACTGTTTGGAGTAGATTTTTTTGGCTCCTGAAAATTTATATGCCCAAAGTTTTATCAAACACGAACGGTCTTTTGTAAGGCAGAGGTAGTTGAGTGGCTTTATTAGTGGTTTTGGTCTTTTTCACCTCCTCAATAACACTGTAATTATGAAGAGATGGCAAGAAACTGGAGAGTAGTTGGTGTCTTTTTGGAAAGCAGCAGGTCACAGAAATACGTGTCACTCATGAGGGTGAGAGGAAAACTGAAAAGGTAGTGTTTCCTTATTAAAGCTCACATTGGAAATGAGCGAACGTGCAAGTTAAACTGCAAATTCAATGGAAAACAGTATCAGTCAAATGAAGTTGAATGTACAGTTGACCCCTTTTTTAAGAAGTTGAAATTTCACCTCAGGTTGTAACAAGTTCTGCTTGTAAATTGTCTCTCTTGAGCTGCACCTTGGGAGCTCAGATGCAGAGGAGCTGGGAGAAGAGGAAGTTGGGAAATCTTGGATTTTTTCCCCCCTTGAATTAGCAACTGAGTTTGTTAATGAGGCACAATTAGGCTAATAAGTGTGTTAGAAAAATAAGTTCTGGAAGGGGTTAGTTTGTTTTATTTTTGTGTATGTGTGTAGTGAAGTGTATGGTTAAGCTTTGCAGTGATTTGTGCAGCTGTTGGTTGAGAAATAGGGTTTACTCAAAGCAATGTATGTTTACTACTAGCCATGGTATTTCTTACACATTTGTTTATAACTTCTCCAAATAAGCTATAAGAAAATAGCATCATCTAAATCCCAGACTGCCTGGCATAAGTCACGTTAACTAAATCTTGATGTCCAACTGCTTTCTGTAGGTGAGATCTGAGTGCTTTTGAGATTTTTATGGACAGAGGTTCTTTCTCCGAGAAGGAGAAAACTAAAAGAAATTAGACTCCCCGTTTGATGCCAAAAGTCTAGGTGATGCAATTATGTCTTTTCTAATTCTTACTTGGTTAAGAATTTCTAGCCCTGCCCTGTCTCTGTGATACAGGGATTTCTCAGAGAGTAGCAGCCACCCTTTTCCGTAAGGTTGGTGCTCTCTTGGGCTCGTTACATAGGGAAGGATAAACTCATACTTGTGCAAAAGTAAGAGTGGTGCCTTTGGAAACTAAACATTATTTTCAAAAAGGAGGAAAAAAGCTTGAGTCTGCTTTTGTGATTCATTTGAATTCTAACTCGTACCTCGTGAGAACGCTGAAAAACATTCAGCATTTTCATGTCAGTTGCTGGAAAGTTTCAGGTGTGATTTTGCATCTGTATGACAGTACAGAGAAAGTACCATACTACAGACTTAAACTGCACGGTTTTATTTTGGATGGGGCATCTGGGTGTGTTTTAAGGATTACCGCTTCCTGGTTTTGGTTCTAGTGAAGAATTCCAAGGAGATAGTTTAGACACTTTCTGAATTGAGTGCCTAAGAAACCTAGAAACCTGCTTTCCTGTAGGGAGGTTTTTGTTCCTCCTCTTCTACAGGGAAATACTAAACCTTTGGGGAGAGTGGTGTGATGAAGAAGGTAGCAGTAGGTCTTGCACTTTCTAAACAGTAAAAAGGTAAAGGCAGCCTAGGCTCTACTTGTACCTGGTTTGGAGGGTTAACCTTGTATGTCTGTATTTGTGTGTACAGAATGTTCTTTGGGTTAGGAAGAGAGTGAATGCCTTAATACTCCAGAGGAGCATTAGCCTGGATAAATGTAATTTGTTCTCTGTAGGTTACAATTGTAGGTTACAATCTGTCTCTTTGGTAGCATCATGACTGAAAGGCTGTAGAATGCCACTGTAGCTTGATTTGGGTTTGTATTCATTAAGGGAGGAGATGTGTCTGCTAGGCTGGACAACAAAGACATGAAAAAAACCTGAGAATCTTGTAAGTGCCACGGTGTGGGGCACCTCAGCAGCCTGGGGTCTTTGGTGCTTATGCAGCTGCCCTTTGATGACTGTGGAAGTGCACTGAGGGAAAGTAAATATCTAAGGATTTATATGCCTTAAGGATTAGGAACTGTTGAATAGACTTGCAAGAATATTCTGGATGTGGCAAGTCAGTTTGTGGATATAACCCTTTTGAGTAAAACTAATTGTCACAGAGGTCAACTGGAGCAGGTTGCTCAAGTAGCATCCAGTTGGGTTTGGAGGGACACACTGTGTGACCTCCCTGGGCAAACTGTTGCAGTGTTTGACCACACTCATGGTAAAAAAAAAAAAGAAATAAGTGATTTCGTATGTTTAAGTGGCATTTCCTATATTTCAGTTTGTGTTCATTGCATCTGGGACCACTGAGAATAATTGGGCTCCATCTCTTGTCACCAAACTCCCTTACTCCTATTTTAACTGTTGATCCACGTGGATAAGATTCCCTCTTCAGCCTTCTGTAGTGCTGTACAGAGAGGAAGGGTTAAGCTTGGAGTTGGGTAATCCATCAGAATCAATCAAGTCTCCTGTGTTCTTTTCACGGGTCTGTACACCATTGGATTCTTCCAAGGCAGGTCCCTTGAAGGGGCCAAAGACTATTCTTCTAAAGTTAATGGTTGTGATTCTGCTTTTGCAGAATCTGCTTTTCCCCTCCTTTCTCTCAGGATCCTAAACCTTACCAACTTGTAGTAACTTTGACCAAAACTGCCCCTAAGCTTTCTGTTCCTGACCAGTTCTGTTTGTAGATAGGAGATCTGAGTGTCTCCCCTCGCCAGCTTCTTGCCTGGCTGTCTCAGGAAGTTACTAGGGCACTACAGAAACCTCCTGGCTTGCTTGGCCCCTGCTTGTTCAAGTCCCTCAGGAAATGTGAGATTTCTCCCAGTTTTCTGAAGAAGGCCTCACATAGTCCTGTTGTGATCGTATGGTCTCGCAGCAGACACTCACCACAATGTCACCCGTCCTGATCTGCTTTCAAATCCTGAGCCATCAGCTCTCAGCTGAGTCACCACTCATCCCAAGGCATCCATGCCTTCCCACATAAAGAGCAACTTCCCCTCCTCACCATCCTGTCTGGTCCTACCTAAAGAGCCCCTATCCAGCCATGGCAATGTTCTTGCTTTGTGAGCTGTTCCACAGCTCTGATCCCAGTGCAGTTGCATGAAGTCTCCAGTTCCTCCTGTTTGCTCCCCAGCCTATGCACAACTCTGTTTGGAGCCACCCTGGTCTCCCAGAGCACTGGGAAAGCTCCTCATGGGGCTCTGATTTGGCACTTCACTTATTTGGTCTCGCGGTTTTGTCATCTCTGAGACTGAGCTTGACCACATGACCCTGTGCCCTGTTTGCCAAACCTGGACCACGGCTTTGTCATTTGACCCAACAGGCCTCAGCAGTGTCTCCACAGTGTCCAGGAGCCAAGCCCCTGCAAGCTGCAGACCTCCCTAGATGGCTGGTGGTGTTGACAAGAGTTTCCCGTTGATGCTGCCTCCCAGTCCCTCAGTCCAGACCTGGGGCTTCATGGAACACAGCTCCAGGGCTCTGGCTCTGTCCTGTAGATGCAGGTCTGCCAGTGGAGCAGGAGTTGTTCTCCAGCTCTCAGCCTGCACCATCATGGGAGTCTTCATTTTGTAACATGGTTAAGTATAGGCTCTGGCAGCCCCTCCTTTCCACCATCTCTGATTACTGGGAGATTATTTTCTCCTCATTGCAAACCATGAAGATGTAACCTGGTCTCCTGCAGCTGTTGAGATTTAAGACTGGCAGCCCCGTGGTGGTGTTTCGTGCTCTGGCAGTAGGCTGGGGACAGGGACATCATTCTGAGTCATGGTAGGACTGGCCCCAAGCTACTTGACGCTGTTATGAGTCAGGTGTTTGGTTGTTATATATGCCCTGGTGGAGAAACTTAAGCACCTTGATAGAGATTTTGGGGAACAGAGAGTGAACCCAAACCACTTAATTAACACCGCAGCTTGTCTTTAAAAACCACCCCAAAACAGACATTCAATCTGCTCCTCCAAATCTCAAGTAGGAAAATGACCCATTATGAATTTGTAGTGTTTTTCAATTGCATTCAATATTTGTTAACAGGATGGGCAGTTAAAATGGGTGGCAAGAGGGGCCTGGGAAGAAGAGTCAGTGCAGACCTTTTTCCTGAGTGCCTGTTTGCTTTTTAATCTTGTTTCTCTTTATACTTTGTTTTGGCAACATTCTCATGGCTTAAACTGCGGGCAGTGAGATGGACCTGTGCACTCTGAGGTCTATCCAGGCTTTGAAGCACAGCAGTAGTAACTCGTGAACTTGGCAAAGGCTGGTGAAGCCAAGAGGTCTCCTGCTTCCAAGGAGACCCTGATCACTTCCCTTTAAAATGAAAACAAATGCTGCAAAGTGCTCAGTATGGGAGGGGGAGAGAGGGTTAAGAAATTACAAAAGGATGATTTTGTGCAATTAAGGCTTTTCATAGTTATTTCCCGACATGAATAACTGATGGCTGTGTAAATCTTGCAGGTGAGTTTGCTGTGGTTCGGTGACGAGGTGACCACAGGCCCTGCCTGTGGGCTCTGGTAGCACTGCTGGCATTGCTGGTGTCTCCTGCTGAGCAGCCTCACATGCCTCTGTGACCTCTGCTGCCTCAAACATTTTTTTCTTTGGTTGTTTTGTTTGGGGGGTTTTTTTGGGGTGGGAGGCAAGGGTTCAGAGAGATCAGTACCATTATAGGCTCTTCTTTCAGCTGGAAAGGGTCTGCTATGACACCTTGGGGCAGTGGCCCACGTTGAGATGGGTTTGGGATGCTCACAGACCTAAGCACCGGGCAGGCTTCTATGGCTTTACAGCACAGACTGGCATTTTGGGAGAAAAGCCTTGAATTGCTCATGTGCCTCTAGCTCCTTTGCAGCCATGGCTGCTGTCACCAGTCCAGGGCCAACCTTGCAGAAAGGTCGGATCAGCCCAAGACCAGCTGAACCATAGATCTGGAAAGCGCCCCCCAGGGGTTGTCTTACTCTTTGGAATCTGTATTGCTTTCTAAAATCTTGCCTTTCTGAAAATCAAACTATCACTCTGCCACAGTGAGGGTTGCTCAGATTTTGGTATTCTGAACCTCAGGTACTAAAGTTTAAGGCCGAGATGATCATGAAAGGACCACCCAGACTGCATAAACAGTCCAGGCAACTATGCAGCTGTAACAGCAAAGTAGTTACTTCAGTGGCCCACGATTCCAATTCCTTCATTTTATGTGTCAAGGTTTTATTTTGATGATTATACTTGGAATAATAGTAGGAGTTTGGTCTTTTTCCTTGTCGGATCATGCTCCTGTTATATTCGGCATGCTCGTTTCCTGCAGCCAGCTGTTATCCACCCACCTAGATATAGACAGGGTTGGATGATTTAATTGTGTAGCACATTTAAAATTGTTTTTTGCCATGCCTCAGCCTGTTGATGAAGCGAGCATATGGCTTCCTGCACCTGTCCTGGGGCCTTTCCTACTGCCATAATAGTTGTGGAACTCTAAAATAGAAAATCCACCCTACAGAGTAGATTTCTGGGATAGATGAAAGACTTTTGTTAGGAGACTGACTGTCATTTCTTTAACAACTTATGTAGGTCTGCTGTCTCTTCTAAAATCCCTTATCTACTTTTTTTTCCTCATTTTTTTTGTGTATTCCTTATCCAATAAGGACTCCAACAGCAACAATAAATAGCTGGCATGTAGAATCAGCCTGCCAAGCTACGGCATGCTTCTCTCTTTTTAATTTAAATTTTGTAATTTTTTGCAAGGAGCCAAAACTTCAAACCCACTATGGATTAATTACAAGGCTGGGCTCATCAAGCTTTTACTATTGTAGAAAAGAGTTGGAGGTTGATGTAGTTGATGTGAGTTGTACACTGCTGCTGGCAAACAGCGGCCTCCTCACTTCGTCATGGAGTCACAGAGTGGTTTAGATCTTCCAGTCCAACCCCTCTGCCATGGACAGATCTAGTTTTTTACTAGATCAGGTTCATCAAAGCCCCATCAAATCAAACCTTGAACATTGCCAGGGATGTGGCATCTGTCACTTCCCTGGCCGGCCAGTTCCAATGTCTCGCCAATCTTACCATAAAAAATTTCCTCCTCATATGCAATCTGAACCCTACAGTTTCAGTTCAAAACTTGCCCCTTGACCTTAGGTCCTGATAAAGTATCTCTCTGTCTCTCTTACACATTGTTGTTACATATTGGAAAGGAGCCACAGTAAGGTCTGCCCCTGGGGCCTTCTTGTCTCAAGCTGAACAATCCCAGCTCTCTCAGCCTTTCTCATCAGAGATGTGCTCCGGTCTTGTCTGTTTTTGTGGCCCTTCTCTGGACCCGCTCCAGCCAGGAGGGGTCCTGTGCAGGCAAGTATCTTGTCTGTCTTAAAAGGGAAGGCTATTCTGGTTTGTAATTAGTCTGTGAGGGGAAAAGTCAATTTTATGCTTAGGAGAGCACTGTTAATGAATACCCAGGTAATGGTCTGACTGACTGCAAAACCAGTCTGCCTTGGAGTTGGAGGCTGAATAGTTACCCCAGGCCAGACTTGCTGAACCTGCAGGGCCTGTTTGGCCGTGGTGCCCTTGTTTGCTGTGACAGGAGAGGCTCTGTGTGTGAGCGCACGTGTGTGGTGCTGGGCTCTGTGTGCTAAGCACACGCGGAGGGAGGACAGCAGCGCCAACAGCAGAAAGCAGCTCGTTTGTGCTTAGCTGGCCAACAAGGTGATAGACCATGTCAGTGATTCTGCTTCTCAGCTGAGGCAAAGCCTCTGCTGCTTGGCTGTTGGCAAGCCTGGTGGTTGCTCTGCTTCCTGCCTTCCCCATATGGTGGCTTGTTTAAAAATAAGTCATTTAAAAGGAGCAGAAATTGTACAAGTAGGCTAACCAGAGAGGGATGTACAGCAAATGCTTGTAAGGGAGCTTGAAAATGTGAGGAGGGTCCCAGCACTGGCAGCTGCACCTTTACTATGTGAATGTCTTACTCTGAGTAATCTTTGAGAGAAGGCATGATCTTCCTCTGCCCTTAGGTTACTCCACCCCACATGCTCTCAAAAGGCACACATGGGCAGTACAGCCAGCATTCCCTCCTCAGTGATGCTTATCCAGTATCCCCTGGCACCTGCAGTGGGATATGATGGAAGGCGGCAGATGGCAGTTGACGGAGGCTCCAGGAAAAGGCAGCATGATGCCAACACCTGGGTGCTGTGTCCTCACATCAACTTCCTATTCTGCTGAGCCTTTCCAGTCTCAGATCCTGGAACTGTCAGGGCTTGTAGGCCATGATTCTTGTATTCCCACCTGCAATAAAGCTACTGCTTCTCCACTTGCAGTCACCTTGCTGCTCAGATGGTCCCATTTTTTCTTGCAAGTGCAGCCCCTAAAATTTGAAGGGCATTTAAGATGTTGGAGAAAGGTAGGTGGCTGCGTGTGGCCAAGTGGTCCTCCTTCTAAGTACATCATTGCCCATGCAATGCTGCATATGGAAACTTCAGAAGGGAAAAATGGGAGTTCAGTTCTATTCTTTTGGAAGTAAATCATCATCACTTAAGAAGGCCAGAAAAGTTAACTTGAAAAAGTTACTTCTTAGTTTTCTCTATGAGCTGTTCAATTCCCAAGGCGCACACTCCAAATCCCCTGAAGCAGCTCTTCTGAGATACGTACAAACCTCGAATCATCACAATCAATTACATCAACTTTAATAAACGTCACAATAAAGACAGTTAATCAATTACCACTGTTTTCATCGGCCATAGGGGTTCTGCAGCTGTTTTTATTTTAAAAAAATCCACTACTGAACCAGAATATCCAACTGGAATGAAGCATATTAAATCAAGATGAACATTATGTGTGTAGAACAATCAATCTGTAATTTTACCAGGATGATGAACTGTCTCTGTTGTCCAAAGTACTGCTGAGCCTGTATGGACAGCAGAGTTAATCCTCTCACAGCAGTGCTGGGCCTGGGAGTTACTCTGCAGCCCAGGCTGCCAAAGAACTTGTGTCAGACTGTTCCTTAGTAGTAAGGAAGTATTGTTTGTAACTCTGTAATTAAGACTTTTTGCCTTAAAAATGTTTATTTGCAGAATGTTAGCTTTCTTGCTCCAGTTTTCAACTTCAATAAATCTTCATGATAATGCAACATTGTACACAGGGATTTCAATTGCTTTTCTTTAAGCAAAATCAATTACATTTTCAATGCCTCTGGCCTCTTTTTTTTTCTGGTTGGTTTTGTAATTTTTTTTAATTATATATGAAAGTGTGAAAAAATTGCAAAGGATTCAGAGCTAAAGTTAATCTTAAAAATTACATATTGCAAGAAATCAATGCTTTATATGTACTTGCAGTGCAGTTTGGGGGTGAAAGGAGGGGAAGGGGAAAAAACAGCCATGGTTTGTCTCAAGTAACCAGGATAATCATTCAAATGCTTTTCTACCTAAAAACATGGTGATGATTCAGAAAATCTTTCACTGAACTTCTGCAGTGCCCTTAATTGTCCCAATCAAAATGGGAATGTGTTTTGTTTTGTTGATGTTTTCTTGTGTTGTGTTTTTTTTTTTTTTTTAAGAACACTTAATCGGCTGTTTTGAAGTCAATACAGTGTCCTCTTTGCTTTTAGTCTAACTGCTTCAGCACCTGAAAAATGCTGGAGTGGATTGTCTACAAGTGCTTTAGCAACAACCGAGACAAATGTAATCCAGAGCAAGTTTACCAACCACAGATTTGCTTAAAGTTGCAAGAATCTGTTTAATGATTTCAGTGGTAACCCAGCTAGGCTGAAAAGCAGCCTGGCTATCCCTTGAGCGCCTAACATTTTTGGCATTGCAGATAATTACAGCTTGAGATGAAGAGGATTTGGGGCAAACATTCTCTGTTATGAGTACAAACTAGCACTCATAAGTGTAAGTAAGTGCACCCCAGTGTAAACCTTAGGTATTTCCCAGTTAATCCCCTTTGTAGATGACTTATTTACTGCCAGAACTGCAGCCCGAAGTCAGGAGTTCAGCCCCTGCTTAATGCTGAAGAAAATTATACATCACAGAAAAGGCAGCTTATTGAGCAAGGAGCTGCCAGTACCAAAATACTGTGGAAGAAACCAAGTTATCTTTAAAAAGAGTTAGGCATGTACATCAGGTTCTGCGACTTAGTTACCAGCCTCAGTGCTGGGGCCCTGTGTGGGCTGGGTACTGTGCAAAGAGATCAGACCACACCTCAAGGGCTGTGTCCAGTTCTGGGCCTCTCAAGTTAGGAAGGATGTTGAGGTGCTGGAGCATGTCCAGAGAAGGGCAACAAGGATGGTGAAGGGTCTGGAGCACAAGTCCTGTGAGGAGCAGCTGAGGGAGCTGGGGTTGTTTAGCCTGAAGAAGAGGAGACCTTATTGCTCTCTACGACTGCCTGAAAGGAGGTTGTAGCCAGGTGGGTTCTGAGTCTCTTCTCCCAGGCAACCAGCAGTAGCATAAGAAGACACAGTCTTAAGCTGCACCGGGGGAGTTTTAGGTCGAACACGAGTAAGAAGCTCTTCACAGAAATAGTGATTAGGCATTGGAAGGGGCTGCCCAGGGAGGTGGTGGAGTCACTGTCCCTGAGATATTTAAGAGATTGGATGTAGCGCTTAGTGCCATGGTTTAATTGACAGGGTAGTGTTAGGTCATATGTTGTACTTGACCTCAGAGGTCTTTTCCAACCTAGTTTCTGTGATTCTGTGGCCATCTTTTCCCATTATACATGAAAATATACTGTTAAGCATCTGAAAACTTCTCTGGCAAAAGCTGAAGTACCTTGACACCTTCAGGCTATGGGGTGGGATAATGAACACTACAGTTTTGAACAGAGGTGTTTAACACTTGCTGAGGGTTCAGCCAGATGAACTCTAGTTAGTCCAACGCCCCATCCACTGACAGCACGTAGCTTCTTAGCTAGGAGGCATCAAATGCACATTAGTGCTGCTCTCACTGCATCATCTGATGATGTTCTGCTGCACCCAAGAAGAAGCTGGTCAATTCAGTGATCTTCAATAGTTATATTGTTATTTTCAGGTACTCAGTTACCTAACAGACCATACAGCAAGGATTAACTGAGTGTACAGTTAAGTGGTAGTGAAAAGCTTCACCAATGCAAAAGGAAAACCAACTACATTAAAAAAAGGCCAAGTATAGTAAATTGTAAAATTACTAGTAATTCTGTGATTCTGTAAAGCAGGTCTTATACAGTACAAAGAACTTGTGATCTCAGCCAGCTACTGACGTATCCTCAAGCTGCACTGGTGGATGTTCGGGTTGGACATCAGGAAGAATTTCTTCACTGAAAGGGTGGTCAGGCATTGGAACAGGCTGCCCAGGGTGGAGGTAGTCACCATGCCTGGAGGTGTTGAAGAAATGACTTAGCTAAAACGTAGCACTGGCATGATGGTGCTTGGGCAAAGGTTGGACTTGATAATCTAGAAGGTTGTTTCTATGATCCTTTTTCCCTTCTTTTGCTGCAAAAGGAGAGCAAGGTGGCAAAGGGACACCACATTGACTTCAAATTTTCTAACTGTCCTACTGGATTACTAGTCAGAAACCAAACCAATTGTTAAGTACTGTCTAAAACTGGTCATGTAGATCTTTGGATGCTTGTTACATATCAATTCAACAGCACACCAGCATTCCAGTGGGAATAAAGTTGTGGATTTTTTTGACAAAATCATTTTATTAAAGAGTTAATGTCACAACAAGCTCAAAATAACACATGCTTCAGAAATAAACTGGATGAAAAGTTCTCAGAACAGAAACATGAATGGTTTGAAGGCATGGTAAACCATTAGTTCTAAGAAACTTCTGCAAACAGGTGCAAATTCTGTTGGTGCAATGGAGAAAAACCTCAGAAAAGAAGCCTCCTGGGCATAACTTCTGTTTATGTAGTGTGGTTTGTCTAATAAGTTAAATCTGAAAGGGCACAATTTCCATGGCTGCATGGCCCCAAATGTACTTCTTCAATAATTAGCTCCAGCACAGGTTTTTCACTGTGAGTACTAACAAATTTAGTTGACATCTTAACATAGCAGTAATATATATATTACATACATGATAGATGTTTGACTCATGCAGCCTCCTGTTACATGGTTTTGTTTTTAATTTACTCAAGAAACATTATAAAAAAATAGGTTTGCAATTTGTATTATTTCACTCCGGTGTTAGCTCTGCATTACCCCAGGCAAAGACAGTGTTTTAGCAGATAATCTAATTTGGCAAGAAATCTGCCCTAATTCTTAACCTCATTTTTGTAAATCCACGTAGAAAATAAATGTGAACTCTTTATACAAAACAAGAGCAAATAACTGTATCTATATAAAAGGGGATTCATTCCCTTTAGTTTTATTAACATGGCACATACTTTATAGTTTCACAACAGCATACTAATTTCCATTTATTTTTTTAAACCTCAAAGTTGTGTTGATGAAGAGAAGAATGTGAGTTACGAGAGACAGCTGACTCATGCATTAAGCAATTCATGTTCTTTATCAGTTTTCCCAACAGCATCAGGGTTGGATAATGGGTCAAGGTCAGCAAAGAGACTGAACCAAGCAGTCAAGTCTTTAGGATTCTTCGTAGCTTCTGAAAAAAAAAGAAAAAGTACAGACTTGTCAGCTATTTTAAAACAAAACTGACAATGTTTGACTGAGGTCAAATAAATGCCATGCTGTTGTTTAATTTATTACTAAGGGCACTTCTGACAAGAGAATCTGAATGAGTGAAGGCATTTTAAACCACTACCTTTATCAGAATATAGAACTTTAGTAAGAATGAATGTTTTACATCTGTCTGCTGTGTATTTTATATGGCTACTGCCATGGTAAGTACAAGAACACTTTTTAATTAAAAAGAGAAACAATCTCACTCTGTCAAGCATTGCTTCATGAAAGGTATTTGAGTGCATACCTGCACGCCTACAAAAAAGTGAAAGGAAAGTGAAGGCAAATTTTACTTTCAATCTCTCTTACAACACTAAATTCCTTTGCCTAAATCCAGTTCATGTGACTGTTCCGTCTCCCCTGTACAACCACACAAGGTCATTTCTCATCTAGGATGAAGTTCTAGTGGGAAGGCATTGGCCGGAGAGAGAATGGTTACATTTAATAGCTGGTCCCAAGTACAGATTCTAGTATTATTTTGATGGATATAAACAAGATGTGAATGGGGAATATGTTCCAACAGCAGCTGGACCATTGCACCCCTGTGTCCACATTGGCACACACATTTCACAGAGGTCTCCTGTCTTCTCTTACTCGGCAACAACTTCGGCCGCTATGAAGAAGGTACATCACCACTTGCTTTGTTTTTGTGACCCTATGCCTAATTTATTATATTGATAATGAAATAAGATGTGCTCTTGCACTCAAAGACAATGTCACGTAAAAGCTTTCTTTGTGGCACATGGAATTTACAGACTAAATAAGCTCTGCCTTACATGACACTCATCTTGGTGTCTGCAAGGCTGGAGTATCCACCACTTTCATAACCATAGATTTCCAAGTAGCCAAAGGCTATTCCCTTTGCTGGTGCCAGTCCTGTGTCTGTGTAAACACACTACTTTCCAAAACAGTTTCCAAAACACCTTAACTGTCTTTTTTTTTTTTTTTATTGCTGAGCTGAAAAACGTCAGGGGAAGAAATACATGTCACCCCTTTCTTGTGCAGTGAACATATTTGATTTTGCTTCAGATTAAGTGAGAATGCACAGAATAGGATACAAACTGGCCACAAGAATTCAACATAATCCTGGTTCACTTATCCAGAAAATCTTAGTCAAAATTAGCAGGGCTTTGTCTCAGTAGATGGCAGGATTATGCACTCTTTTGGCTCAGTTGCAAGAACTGAATTAAGTTTCAAACAGATGACTACTGATAAGATGTATGTTTATTAAAAAAAAATTGCAATTACAGCTCATCTGCTTTATCAGTATCCTGTATTTTAGCCACAGTGCTAAATGCTAGAGCTTCAGAAAATCGTTTAGCTTAGACAAAGTGCAGATGCTATTCTGTGTGACTCAAAATTAAAGTAGTAAAGAGAAACTGTAGCTTTGGCTCCCTTATTATATAATAAATTACTCTTGTGACATGCTACTCAAACTGAAACCTACAAAAAATATAATATACATACACACAGATGTCATACACCTAATCAAGCTGAAACAGAGTTATTAGGGGGCATAAGCATGTAGCTACCACAAAAATAGGTTTTATTATAACAGAGTAACTGAGAAGACTGGATAGATACAAGAGTCACAGCTAAAAAGGAAAGGCAAAAAACCTGAAAAAACGCAACAAACATGACCATCACCTTTCACAGGCGTTTTGTTTTCATTCACATTCAGACTGTGTGGTTTCTGTGCTGGTTGTGGTATCGACGGTGGGCTCACACTGTTAGCTGCCCATCCTAAAATTCAATAATACAGCAGCATTAGTGTGAAGAATTACTTCGTTACCTCCAACACTCCACTCTCTGGCAGCATCAGACAGTGGGGCAGAATATTACACTCATGGCCATTCATATCTTTTCTTGTACAGAAGAAAACAGCAGTCAGATGCTGCAGACAAGCAACACCCTTAATAAGAGTGTATCTGTGGACCAGTTTTATCATTTCCAGATTGAGGGAGCTGTACTCTTTTCAAAACTTTAACATGGCTAAACCCCAATTTTTTTCTTTTATTGAGTAACACAATTAATATTCACTCATAGCAAGGCTAGTTCAGTCATCAAGTCAAACAGCTGTAGGGAGAAGAATATCACTTACATTTAGGTGAAAATACCATACATAATAAGCATTTTTTTCCACCTTTCTTTACTTTTACAGTTCCAAAGACTTTGATTTCAACCACTATTCCAGACAAAATCTTACTTAGAGACCCTAAATTTTTCAGTTAATTTTGAAATAATTCTGAAAAAAAAATATTGCTAAACCCTGAAGAATTAAATTCAAGATGAATGACTTCATTAAAATGAAGTTTTAAGTTAACTTGAAGTACTTTTTTGTTCTTTATTTGAAAGGATCAGCAAAGAGATATTAACTTTGCAGTAAAAAGTGAAACTGAGTATTCACAATTTTTTGGTATACATGTATGTTCTATAGCCACAAAAGAATAATGACAAATACAATTACAAAGGCCAGATGAGCAGATTGGCAAAATGACTAGAGATGGTATACTGGGGAAGCATATTAGGAATAAACAAAGCAATTTTCGTCCCTGGCTTAAGACATCTGAATTCTTATCCTTTATTACATTTAGAGGACTGGAAGTTGTATTTCTAATTTAATTAATACCTGTTTTAAGTTTGGCCTGGTCAATTATCTACTCATCTCAAGGACAGAGTATATCTAATTTGGCAGTAGCACAAACAGGATGCTCATCTGTGCACACAGTTAGCATTTCCTTATTCAGTCTCTTTTTTCTTCAAGTTTATGCTCTAACATCCTTTTTTACTCCTTTTGTCCTTCCTCCCCTCACTTTCTGCTCTTTTGGAACCCGTCAGATATTGGTAACCAGTGTTCTGACAGTTACTGAAACAGCCACATACAACACATCAACCCTTCCTCTCTCTAACAGATTATTCCCATCACTTTCTGATCTTACCTTGACTATAAAAGGTTTGAAGCCCAAGTTGTGTTATTAAAAAGAGGTAACAAGAATGTTTCTATAAAATCACATGAATTAGGAAGAAAATTTAAAGCCACAACCATTCTCTGTATCTCCAAATAAACTAATCAAAAACTTGTTAAAAAGATCTGGATGCACAGTGGTCATATGTATTTGTTCTAGACAAAAGTGATAAAGGCTTGTGAGCCAGCATTTATCATCTTTAAATCATCTTATCACCCTCTGAAAATGAGGTTTTAGAGTTTCATCTTTCAAAAAGGCAAATGTGAATCATAAATAATGAAAATTATAGCATTATTTCTTCAGTCTGATATACTTCTCCAGGCATTTTTCTCTGCTTGTGTTACAAACAAGCATGGCAGAGGACATTATACACTACCTACAGTAGACTGAAATGCTTTCGTGTGTTTGGAGATGTATTGTGAGAAAGTGTTTTGAAATGTGGATGAATGACAACAGCTAAACTGAGCTGCTTGAATAAATAGGGCCAAATCCTATTTTGATAGAAATGAATGGGAGTGCTGCCCAGAAACTTTCTGTGCAAGTCCCAGTGACTTCAGTGAGATCAGGAATTGGCTCCCTGAGACATCACTGATGTTTCTTTGCACTGGTGTGACTGGCAGACCAAAGAGCAAAACACCGCAGATCAATGAACTACTTTGCAGCCCTCCTTTTGAGCTCCTGGGCCAAGGCTTGGTAGGCAGCACATCTGTGAAAGATGCTGTGGCCTGGTTGTTTACTGAAACACAGGTAGCACAAGTGCCACTTAGAAAACAAAAAGAACCTAACAACATCAACAAAAACTCCAACCAAAAATGCTCTGGAAAATATATGATGCTTTCATAATGAACTTATCCATCTATGAAGAAGGTACTGGGAAAGACTGACAGAGAATTTTTAATTAATACTTTCATGAATGATGTTTTCAGTGAGCTACAGAGAACAACTTTGTCTCTCAAAAACAAACTGCAGCCTATCAATCTGAAAGCAGTTGTTGGCCCTAAGCCTGTTCTGGTTTGCCTTTTCACAGGATGGCTTTGTTACGTGACTAGGCAAAAGGTTATTGCTGAGACAGCAAGGAAACCAAACAGCAGCTTGCTTTTCAGCTAGCACCTTCACAAACATTGCAATAATGAAATTTAGAAATGGAAATGGTAAGCTGTGCATTTTCTTACCAACTACAGTTTATGCACATGTAGAGAAGATAAAGACGAGCCCTTAATGGCATAAATAAGTTAAGTAAATGAGGCCATAAACACAATGAAAAGGCCAAAGCTCTCTCTGAAGCAGTAGAAAGGCAACCAAACTATAAAACTGTATCTGGAAGAGAATCTAAAAGATTTGTTAGGAGCGTGCTTTGTTTCTATTATACATGCATACACACACACACACATTTATATGTATTTTAAACCAGCACCTGGTAGCCCCATAGCAATTCAAAGTCCCATTGTGCTAGATCCTGCCTATAAATACAGCCAGGGAAAACTTTGAGCTGGGAATTCCTGACCGTAACAGTTTATAACCTGCATAGCATCGTGCCTGTTTTACAGATTAAGATCTGAGGTAGAGAGAAAACAAAGCCCCAAAGATTTATGAGCATGCTTAACATAAAATAAGTAAGTAATCCCACTGAAGTTAATAGAAAAGTTAATGTGCTTAAAGTTAAGCATGTGAGTTTTAAGAATCTTTATGGTCTTAAGGCCAAATTCACACAGGAAGTATGCAACATCGAGGCTACAGTGTAGCACCTCACACTGAATAATTATTAAGCAAACTACCACAAGGGGGGGAAGGGGGAAAAGTGTAAGAGATGTATCACAAGCCCTCAATAAATTGTGATTCATATATTCTAATATTTCCTACTTATATGTCTAGATATGCTTATACTCCAGTCGGTATTTTGTTTAAAAAAAAAAAAGCCTGTTCCTATATTTATTGATAAAATCAAATCATGAAAGAGATGTTGTGAAGTGAAATTAAATATAAGATTAAAGCCGAGTTTTCACAAGGTATAAAATGAATCAAATTTCATCTTATGTTAAAAAATAAGAAGAAAAAACCTTAGAAAGAAAAATAGCCTATGAAAGTTAGTTTAAATAATGCATTTTACTCAGCAAATTAAGTCAGCTGGGAACATGCTGAATATCAGATACAATTACTCAGCTGATTAGCCCTGACATTTCCAATGCCAGTATATCAATTATCATGATCTTCTGCCAAAGCCCTGGAAATTTATTTGAAAAAAATCAACATATTTTACTCTTTCAGTACAGATTTATCTGGTTTTTATTCAAAAATATTTTGGAATACCATGTTGACTGGACAGTGTTTTCTATTTCTAGTGTTCCCGGAATGCAACATACCCAAGTTCTGATTTTGAAGTCTCTAACACTGCAGCCAATGGCAGTGCCTTGTGCAAATAAGAGCTAACAGCTGCCTGAGAAAGGATACCCAAATCTGATTGCTATTTATACCACAAAAATGTTTTTCCTTCAAAAACATATTTACATTACACTCAAATGTAAACTATATTTAAAAATATGTAAAGCTGTGGAAAAAATCAATCTCATAAAAATTTTGCTTAAAATCACGTACCTTATCATAAAAATACATGTAAAACTATGCATCATTACAAATGTCATTCCCCAATTTTCCATCTAAGTGCTAAAGTCAGTGAACTTGGGTATCTTGCTGTAGGGGTTCTGGTGGTAACTGATTATAAGGTAAATTTGATTTTCTCATTGCAGCCAAAATGTCACGAGTCACTTTACATCATGTATAATTCTAGCAGTGGCATGGGTTCCAAGAAGTAGTCTTCAGGATAGAATCGGCTTGCCAGCCTTTCCTATACCATTCTTCCTCCAGTGAGATTTAAATGATTTTGGGTCAGAGCCCAGAAAGCCAAGATCCTATTCCAGGTTGCAAACCCTAGGTGGACTGTGAGAAGGATGAAGGTAGTTGCTGTTGGCTGGTTAACAGCAGCCTGCCTCCCTTCCTCACCACTAAAGCAGCAGCAGAAAAGCACTGCTCTTTGGAGACAACACATTTTACCTTACCCATATCCCTACACGCAACATATAAGATGCTTTGGGAAAAAAAAAAAAGAATGCAATTGATTTTCACTATGTTGTTCACAAATAGTATCCCCAGACAAAATACAGTAATTATTTTTGGCTCCCTGTCCCCTTAACAGAGACAGCAGTTGTGATTTTTTAAACAGTAGAACCCACTCAAACAGATTTTCTGTTTTCAGGAAAAAATACTTAAAGGTCTACATTTCAGGAAGCTCAGTGAAAACACTCAAGACAGTAATCTTGACTTTAGGTTTTAGGTACTTCATTCTCAAACACTGAATGAGCAGGGCTAGAAAAGCAAATATGCTACTCAACATGTTTTTCTCCAGGTAACACTCTCCTTTAACTTCAGTGTTTCTGCAGCTATGGCATAATGCAAAATGTAACCACACTTCCACATACCAGAAAATCCTACTCTAAAACCTAACAGAACAAGATGAGCTCTCACCATGTAAGGACGACTGCAAGGCATTCATGTTTTGGTCTAAGAGCTGTGAGGGCAAGTAGCCTGATGGTGCTGGTACCACAGATGAGGAAGTGTTCTCTCCATCTCTAGTTGAAGAGTTCATGGTGAGATCAGCAACCTGTCCAAAAACAGCTGTCCACTCTTTGCTGAATTCCCCCTCATCCAGGGAGGTAGTGTTGAGGATCTCATTCAGTAATACCATGTCATCCTTTTCACCAGGTTCTGGCTCCAAGGACCTCACAAACTGTTCCTTTGAAGCTGTCTCAGAAAAAGAGAGTCAAGAGAAATAATTTTTTTGTAGACAAAGACAAGAAAGAACTTTTAAAAAAATAACTAATCTAGGTTTTATACGTTAACTGAGACAGAATACTTTTGCAAGAATATTTATTTTCTCTTTTAGACCAAATTCTCTTGGCCATCTGGGTTTGTACTTGATACAACAAATAATTTCTTGATTATCTTAGATAACATCACTGCTGTTAAGACTCACTTCTCATTAAAATAATACAAGTATGCTTAAATATCTATTAAATACAAAGTCATTACATAGTCTAATATTTAAATAATTGTAGAAGACTACTTTTATGTTGCTTCTTTACACATAATAATAAACCCTCAAAAAATCAGATTGGTATAAGCTGGAAAAAAAAGCAAGAGTTGGGGATTATTCTAGAATTTTGTGAGAACATACTTAAAATCATCATCTTCTTCATTTATGATCTTCTAACCAATGCTTGAATAACTGTGGCATTTCCCCATGAAAAAAGGTTACCCTATTACACAGAGTAAGATTTCTACACTGTTGAATCCTGTTGTAATTTTTTTTTCTTAAGTTGTTAAGAAATAACTGAGGCCCACTTTTCTTCTGATTCCCTGTGCTAGTTTTTCCAGCACCAGGACTGCAGCTGAAGAAGCTCTTAGATCACTTGAGCCATTAATCCTTAAATTTTATTTTTTCCTCTTTTAGAAATGTTAAAGTTATATAAAATACATGAAACTAGGAACCAGTGTCATAATTCTTTCTCAAAATATTTTGAACATTAAAGAACTATCAAGTGTTATTTTACTTGGAAACACATGGAGGTCTACTGTGGGAGTCTGCAGATCACAAAGATGGTGGTTAACAAGGCTGGTAATATTACATTACTGAAATCCAGATCATTTTATCTTAATTATGGTTGTTTCAAACTTGTGGTAAGGCACAGAAGCAACTTGAGTTTTCCGACGTTCTGGTAGATCAGCTGTACTCTCCTAGTTGCGTACAACTTACAAAAATACTTTTAATCCTTTTGGGTTGGGATGAAAGACTGACAGTAGCAAAGTGGTTGTAACGGGCCATTTTACTGAAATGAAACAGCATTCTCAGCGAAGTTTCCTTTCAATAGCTATAATAATTCACAATGAAATGGTTGAAGTTGAATCAGAGGAGGAAAAATAGTGTAAAACTATTTTAAAATAGGCTACGCGTCAGCACAAACACTACATACTAAGAAACAAACATACACACAAAGAAGGATTTATTCATTACTGAAGTCAGTTGTGAGATTCAGCTCCTTTCTAAATCACATTTTTATATACCTCTGTACTCCCTGACAAGGCCTAAAAATTAGAAATAGAAACATCATAAACATGTCAACTCTCCTGATGTTCTTACTAGAATATAACTAAAATACCATAGAAAACAATTTGTTCTCATGAATTTTCAGGCTGTTTTTCCATCTTCAGATAAACAGCAAAGAATATTAATGTTGTCCAAGTACCTACAATTCCCCCAAGTTATTCAGCAGGCGAGGCAGAGGGGTAAATCCTCCCATAGGGCAAACACACCTGCTATTTCAAAGGCATTTAAGAACTCTTGATCTCTATGGGGCATCACCATCTCAGAGCTGTTTTCAGGAAGCCCCTTCATGAACCTGGAAGGCTTGCAAGGGAGAAGCAAAGGAAGCAGCATTTGTAACAGATCTGCTAAGGCACACTGCCGGCACTGTACCCTAACCACAAGTGACCCAGAACGGAACAGATGCAGCAGCACAGCTCAGAGCAAAGCTCTGCTTTGTCTGAGTAACCACTGCATGACTCCCATTTTTACTGGAGAAGAAAGTACGACTTAGAGCTTTACATGTGAAGAGCAGTTGGGTTTTGCTGCAGTGTGTATGACCACCAGAAATCTGAGGAGTGACACATTTCTTGGCTCAGCAATCTTTCTCATCTTTCTGTGGGGACTGTGCACCCACAGCAGGGGACGACAGTGTGGTGTTTATGCTCAGGCTACCTCGAGTAAGCAGCAGCAAGTTTTACTCTGTTTGCAGTAAAGGTTATCTAGAAACCAGTCTTGCTTACCGAGATATTACTTATGTGGTATCTCTGCTAGATTACTAGAATGATAGGGACTTTCTCACTTCAATCTCCTATTACTTCTTTTTCCCGTTTCACTGTTTTCACTGCACATTTTCAGTCAAAATCCCTTTTTCTGTCTGCACATGCTGCCCCTGACCTTATAAATGTCCATGAAAAAAAATCCAAAACTTCCAATAAAACACTGAAAGAACAATGTCATTATATTCTTTCTGTAGTTGTTTGAACAAGCCTGTAGCAATGCTCATATTCCTTTGTAAACATGCCTCATTTTGCTCATATTAAAAAAAAATGTGAAGAGAAACTAAAAGAAAAAAATTACAACAGTACATGATTGGCAACACAGGATAAAGACTTCCTTCTGGAACACACATGAAAGTGCACCTCTAACCATACTGGTTCACTTAAAATACAATATTCATTACCCTAAAGCTAGCTAGTGTTAAAAATTAGGGCAAATGGCTGATATTTTACCAGTGCCATAGCCATCCTTAGCCAATGCAGACATCCCACAACTGTTTTCATATCAACTTAATTATTTGACTAAATAAAAAAAAAAGCTTTCTAACCAATGTAGTTAAACTTGTATAAGCAAAAATTGTATGCATTATTTGTATCTTCACTAAGAAGGCCCAACAAGGAATGGAAGTGAGTAAGAAGAAAAAAAAGAAGAAAAAAATGCCACTATCAGACACACACTGGCTTTTTTATTAACCACAGAAGGCATCGGTACCTTATCTATACACAGATTAGGGCTGCTGAGGAACTATCCCTGTTTCTGTCTTGACGGGTGATGCCTCATATGGATAATTTCCCCCCAGTGCAAGAGATTGTCCGTGGCAAATCCACAGTCAAGATGTTTGCAAATGTCTTTACCTACCATGAAGATAGTGTCTTAAATACCCCAAATTATGCTCTCAGTCTGACTGACTAAATCACATTAAGGGATTTTTTTTTCTTTGCTTCATTCACTTTTTGAGTTGTTTTTGTTGCTGAAGTTTTTCTTACTCGTTCTTCTGAGACATATGAGTGAAAAGCAAATAAAAAATAAGCAATACTCTGACTTCATAGGAAAACTCAATATAAAACTCTCAGCCAGATCTATTGTATGTTATATGGTAAAACAGCACATCCCCTTGAGCTGTCTTGGAAGCACAGTGGATATAACCAGTTCTCTGGTTGAATGAAGCTACCAGTTCTTATATGGTTTTAAGAGGACTAAAACATTTGTTTCTGATATGTGTATTTCCTAACACAAAATCTTGTGGTTACTAGTGTATTGCCAAGAGCTGTGGCACAACAATTAAAGAATCAAAAAGAAAAGTTTGTAAAATGTTACAGGAAGGGTAAGATTTACAAAAGGAACCTACTTCAGTGGGGCAAACAGGATATAGTCCAGTCTACCTAAACCTTGAATTAGTCGGTACAAAACATTTTATCCCTAGTAAGGTTTACTTCATATTATAACATCAGGAGTAGTGCCTCTGCTGAGTTTCCTTTAACACTATTTAAATACTGCAGCTGAATAACTTCATTCAACCTTTCAGATTGTGAAGACAATTAAGATCTAAGATTAAAATTATACTTGGTGACTATGATTGAAAAGCAGATGAAGCAGACATGCACAATTATTTAATACCATTTTCTTCTGGTTGCAGGTCTAATAAGTCATCTATGCCACCTAAAAAGAAAAAAAAAAAAGAACAAAATAAAAAAAAGAAAAATTAAAAGCAAGAAAGGAAGATCTGCAACACATTGACAATCAGTATGTATACATCTAAAGGTAGTTTTCTTAAGTGTCTTCACCCGAGTTCTGCTTGTGGCTACAATTTCCTTGTAACATGGAGATGACATCCTTGCCATCGTCAGCTGTAATCAAGATCCATAAACATGTCAAATTGCACTTTGTAGGAGACCATAAACAATATCACTGTAAGATCAACATGCAATGGTTGCTGGTATTCATGTTTTAAATGAGTCATGTTTAAAACAAGCCTGGTCCCAACGGATGAAAGACCCAAGATAAAAGGATTTCAAAGAAGTGAGGCAAATTTCTGAAAAATAACCTGAGGGGAAACTTCCTTTGAATTCCTGCCTGCCACACACTAGCCCCTCTCCAGGATGAGTGCACCCAACCAAGGCAACTGCAAAAATCACACAGGTCTCTTCTGTCTTCAGAAGAAGAGGCATCTCTTTTAGAAGCTTGTACTTAGGCCCGGAGGGAACACAAATGTGCCAGAACCTCAACACTCTAAATTTCCCTCCTTGGCAATATGTTCTTCCTCTTAACACTGGCTCTGAGAATAGGAACAAGGAATCTTCCCTCAAAGTACCCAAGGGCTGGATATAAGTAACAGGATGTCCCCTGCAGGAAAATAAATGGGCTAAGACCAGTAGGAGAGAAAATGTATAGCTAAGGGTTATAGGCTGTCAGAGGTGACAAAACATCACTACCTTAAATTCTCAGCAAGATTCTTAGATGAGACATGCAGTCAAAACAGTCACCTAGATTCTGACTATCAGTGAAGAGAAAGACACATCCCTCAGGTGATTAATCTCATTTAAGAAATGTAGCAAAACAGGAGGGATGAGTTATCCGCTGAACACGCCTTTCTCCCACCTTTAACTGCGAGGAAATCTAGCTCCTAGACAACTAAGTCTGTAGTTCTAAAGACAAAGGAAGGGTCTGGCCACAGTGTTGCCAGATCTGCAGGCCCCATCTGCTGGAAACCTCACACGAGAGTCTGGAAAGGAGAAATAAAGTTCTCTATAGGGGAATCAAAATTGAATCCCAAACTCTGTCAAGAGAAATGCCAAACTCTTTCAAGAGAAACTTCAGGGTGTGTTCAAAACTAAATGAAACAGAACAGCTTGCTATTCGTATCCTATTAGTTTTATAAGGCTTTGCTAGGACAGCAACAGAATCAGCTGGTCATTTAAGAACCCTTGATCACACCTGATTACACTCTAGTTAGATATTAGATAGGAGAAGCATGAACAAATATACATCATGCTTTCATAAAAGGACAATGCACAAAGCTAAAGGGGGAAAAATCTAACCCTGACTGGAAGAGAACAAAATCAGAAAGAGAAGTTCATGACAGGTGGGATATGGATGGTCACAATTCTGTAATGAAAAAGGTACAACTGTTGCTGAAAACCTTCCTTAGCTGAGTAGTAAACATGACTGAGCTAATCTTAAAGACGTCTATAGTATATTAAGGGAAAATGCAGAGAAAAATCATAAAAAAATGGAAGTTAAGGAGTAGAAGTACTTGGCAAGAAAAACTAACAATCAACATGGCTCCCTCACTAGAAGATCTATTATCTGTCTGACTTGAGAACACACAGGGTAGTTTAAGAAAACAAAATCTTAGGAATGGCACAGATCTGCTGGTATACGAAGACGGAAAAATTTAGCAGAGCAGTTCAAAGTATTTCAAAACACTTCAGTCCCCTTTAGGGGTGACGGAGAAAGAGACAGAAAAAGGTATTTATATTATGGTGAAATATTTTACAGTCCATAAGTAACAGATTCTCGAAAACATCTGCTAAGAAAATGTCAGATTTTGTATCCATGAATATTAAAATATCTTGTCAAAGACATAGCTATCTAATTAATAGCAAAATGGGTGAAAATTCAAAACAGTGGGAAAGTTCTAATATTGTATCATTACTGCCAAAACCCCACCCAAACAACAACAATTAAGTAGGGTGACTTAAGTACTTGTAAGTACCTATGAGCTGTTAGCTCACCATCACTCCTAGTTTAAACATTAAGGGAGTGCCATTCGGTATGGCATTCAGCAATGAACGAGAGCGTAATAAATACTCCTATAAAAATTCACTGTTGTTTTTATGGAAAGCAGACCCAGTTAAAAAAAAAAACCCAACTAATTTAATTCTTTGATAAATCTGTGAGCTATTTTGCAGTAAAGGTATTTGTTTAGAAGCAACTTGACTTTGCACTGCATAGCCTTCCAGCTAAAAAGTTAGCACCGTGTAACATCTATAGTGAACATATTGAACAGATTAGGAATGTGACAACTAACAGATGTCAAAAACACATTGTTAGGAGAAATAATTACAAAGTAGAAGTGTTTCTAGTTTAGATCTGCAAGGCTTAGTGTTTTATCCATTGTTATTCAATGGCTTTAGCAGTCATCTGGAAGTAAACACAAAATCACTCTTAAAAAAAACGTGCCAACAACTAACAGACTATTAGAGGTGGTCAGTCAAGCCAGTCAATCAGTTTCTGTAGTCAGAGCTGGGGGAATTTAATACCACCAAATTGTTAGTTATATCTCTAGGAATAAGGAATATAAGCCATGCTGTAGAAAGGACAAATGAGTCCTGAAAGCTGTGACCAAAAGGAACCGAGTCTTGATAAACAATGAATTCAGTTATGAATTTTAAACTTGTTGTTTCAGCAAAATGAGACATCCTTCTTGGATATAGAAACAGGAACATGATTTTACCTTCTAAAAACATGACAGGTGAGAACAACATCAGAAATCTCTTGTCCAGTTACATATTTGAAAAGAGATGTTGTAAAGTGGAATGGAAACAAAAACTTCAAAAACAAAGGAGAAGAGATGACATCAGTATTGTGGGTCCCTTCCAATTCAGCATATTCTGTGATATGGTTAGCCTATTGAAATAAAGATTTGAGAGTCTTGATTTTCATGTAGTATCTCTTAAGTATCTTCACGGAGGATAAAATATGACATATTAAAACTATTCTCCATGAATATAGTAGAAAAAGATGTATTGGAAGCCATGAATTTTTTAGGCTGGAAGGACCTCCAGGGGTCATCTTATCCAAGACCCTCAGCTATGAAGTTATTTTGTTGTGAAGATCTCCAGGGATGAAGATTCCACTTTTTCCAGCACGTCACCACCCTCACTGTAAGAACTTTTTTCTTAGCATGGACTCAGAATTTCCCTTCCTGTCACTTGTGTCCACTGCCTCATTCCTTCACTATGCTCCTCCAGTTGGAGCCTGGCTGCCTTTTTACTGGGTAATAACAACCCATAAGGTCATTGGCAGCAGCTGAATATGACTTCGCCTGGCTTTTGGGCAGAAGTTCCACTGAATTCATCAAGTTTTTCACAAAGTACATGTTTAATCACTGAAACAAACGAATAAGCTAAGTTGCACAGTTCCCTTGTCTCAACACCTACTAATCTGCAGAACCCTTTATTAAAGTGTACATGCTCAAGGTAAGAACTAAGCTTTGGAAGACAAGCTATTTGACCTATCTGAAATGCAGTGGGATGTAACATGTAAGAGACCAGTTTTAACAGATCTTTCTGGCCTTAATTTTAATGCATTTGTAGGGGTTTGCTGGGTGAAGCTGATACAGGAAATAAACAAAACAAAATCCTCCAAGTATTACAACACTCATGAAGTTATGACAACATGATGTAAAATACCTGAATGGTTTGATTCCTTGGTATGGCTCTCCTCTTCTAATGAAATCAACCTTATTTGAAATAATGAGAAAAAAAAAAGAGAAAGTAATTCTAAGTCTCTAGAATAATAAATTTTCCTCTTTTAAGTCACATCATTACAGAATCATATCAGTAATAAATAAACAGCAATAACAAATGGACTCTTGCGTTTACTGGACACACTGTTCTTTTGTCACCTTTTATTGTTTTATTGGCAGAAGTCTGTTGAAAATGAAAATTAGATTGAAAGACCATTTATCAAAACTTATCATCCTTTTGTTTTTAATATAGCTAAATCTGTAATGAAAAGTAATGTATTCTGGTTTTCCACATTTGTTCTTTCACAACTATCATGAAGGAGGTACAATGTTTTCCCTCATCTGTCATAAAAAAGCAACCAAAAAGAAACCAAACCAGTTTGCACTTCTCTTTTTAACAGCAACAAATTAACAATCAACAGTCAGGTGAGTTTTGTCCCATGTCAGCAGATTTCTGAAAGAACAGATCAGCAGTGTTGATCAAAAAAGCTCTCAACACAAAAAAGAAAAAGCTGTGGTTCACATCTAATTCTTATACAAGGGTTATTTCTTCAATGAAGAATATGTACTTTCTAACTGCTACTACTCTGTCGAAAGCCATTCAAGGAGTAGGGAACGGAGCAACCACAAAGCTGATGTGGTGGTGAAAAGGACTGTGTAGGCACATTCCTCCTATCCTCTAGTGACAGGACAGAAAGAGCCACCTCCCCTGCTTTTGAGGGTAGGATTGTGGTAGAGGAAAATCAGATTGAGGACAAGTTCTAGTATAATGAATGTTTACTGTGAATGGGAAGTTCATGAGGATTTTAAAAGCTTTGCTTTGTGTAATTCTTCTAGAATTCTAGATGTTTATTTACAATTTTAGACAGCAAAATGGTGTCATATTTTTTCCCCTCAATCGCAACAATGACATGGCATCTGATGCATTTGCTGGTAGGTACCAAGGCACACATCTTGCATAAATCATGCATTCAGTTTCTAGAACTTTACTTTCCACATTGAGGAAAACAGTTATTTATTAAATACTTTATTATTGTCACATGAGATGCAACAGATTGAAGGAAGTGCTGTGGAGACAACTACCTGCCAAATGACACTTGGTCAAGTCCTTTCTAATCTGAATAGCACCAACATTTACCAATTTATAACTCATTTTGGTCAGTGGTTCTGATTCTAAACAAGAAAAAGGACTGAAAACCTGAACTCTTTAAAAATCCATTATTACAAATAGCCAACCAAAATCCACTAATCAGTCAAACTGTTCTCCGCTTTTTGACAACTGATCCTTTGCTGCGTACTTCATTTAAGCAAGGACAGTCAAAACAACAGGTGGCAGCAGGATTATATCAACACTGCATCTCCTGGCAACTGAATCCTGATGGTCAGGTAGGGGAGGGATCGTATCTCATTCTCCTGTTCACCTCTCCCCATAGCAGTCCATTCACAAGTCTTGCTCACCTTAGAGCTACAGGTAACTCAAACCTTGACAGCATCAGGTCACTTAGATGTACTTTATATTAAGTACCTACTGCTTCATTGGATTACTAACTGATGGTGTATACATTACAGTAACTAATTGCTGCTCAGAGCAATCAGTAATCTATATCCTATTCCCAGGTGAAAGGAAATGCTTCTGAAAGGAGAAATACAATGCTCATATGTCTTCTCCCATGCATAGTTGTTTACCATTTCTTCTAAGAAAAAAATAAACACTGAAAAAATAAACAGAAGCCGAGGAAAGATGAAAAACACATAAGTGTTTAATGATTCTTTTTAAAACTTTTGATTTCACCATGAAGGTAATTAGTTTTTATGTACACATTACAATATTTCAAGAATTCTTGTATTGAGCTAAGTAAGATTAGACTAGCTGTCTTTATTTCTACTTATAATTTTATTTTAGAATTGTTTACAATTCTACTTATATTTCTACTTACCTTTGGTGACCAGGAAGCAGATTACAGAAAAAAAATACTTAGTATTTTTATATATAGGACATGTGACTTACTGACTCTCCTGATCTTCCTCTGAATTGGTGCTTTCAATCTGCAGGTCCTCCTTTTCCGCTTTTTCTGTTAGTTTATTCACAGGATCTTGCAAACTCTAGATCATAACCATAATATAAATGAAGAGAAGGAAACAAATTAGAATCAAGGAAGCAAAAGCATGTCATTTAAGGACAAATCAGATTACAGAACCAACAGAAATTAAGCAAGAATGGTTCTGAACTATATCAAACCTGTATCTGACTGAAACAAGCAAAGTTAAAAATGTAGAAAATACTCATTCAAGTTGAGTCTGTGAACATACTTCATATAAGAAGGTGACACTTGGCCACTTGTAAATTGATGTTCTGTTTCCAATAATTCTAAGTAAATATTTACAATATTTCTAAGTAAAACTATCAATATCATGTACAATGCACGCACTGATGGCATGTTTCTTTGCTATTTTGGGTGTTTCTTTTTTTCCTCCTTTACTTTTTTTTTTAATATGAGAAAAATTAATTCTTTATATCTGTTTGTTCATCACCTACCACTTCTACTCTTATCCATTCTCTTTTTTTCCCCCCTCCAGAACTATTCACACAAACTTGGCAACTGCAGTGTGGTGGGAAGATGCTACTTGTACCCTGAATCTGAAACAGAGGGTTAAAACCTTGGAGAATTTGTTTGATAGAGGCCAGGTGTGGTATTATGAAACCCTATGGTCCTTTTGCTATCTGAAAGACTGTGCTACAAGACAACAATGTACAGTTTCATGGTCAGCATTTTTATAACCAAAATTTGAACATGTGAATAAGCCAACACATAAAGTGATACAGACCAACTCTTTGAAGTGATAAATATACTACCAGTTGCCCTGTTATACATTTATTAGGAAGTCTATATGAAAAATTAAATAAATTAACACAGTAATTAAGTAATAGCAGATGTAACCAATGTGAATATTTGTCTCTATCAAATGGTTTTGCTCTGAAGGCGAAAAAATTTTCCGTTTTCCAGAGTCCAACTCAGTTTCTGAAAACTAAAACCATAGTGAATAGTCCTGGCCATTTGTAATTAAATTTAATTATGTCTCACTGCTATTCATAGTAGAGCATCTCACCCCAACTTCTCCTTCTGCCACCAAAAATGCTAAGGGTAAAACAAAGAAGTCACCTTTTGTGCAAAACATGAACACAAAAATGCAGTGGTTTTGCACATGGAATTTGAAGAAAAAAACAGCATGTTTCATGAGAATTGTTAAAAAAACCAGAAAAAACATTGCCTAATCTATTGAATAAAAGTTAAGAGTGCCCAGGCCATCTGTCACAAGAAAAATATTCCCAGACATATTGAAGGTCTTGTTTGCACTGTCCTGTTAATCAGGACTGAGGTGTCCCCAGAAGGGGGAATTCCAGGTTCTGCTTGGTTCAGTACTTGTTTGTATGAGGAAATGTACACCTCAGTGTTTTAGAAACCAAACTTATGGATTTGTCCTGCACTGCAGTTGCAGTTGCTTCCCCCCCCCATAAGTTAATTCTACCTGGACCTGCTTATAAATTTAGAACTGCACACATCGTGGTCAAAAGACGAGGGATCACAAAAGCAGCAATAATAAAGAGGCATTAAAAAAATTTAGCTTATTCTATGGTCGCCACTTTCTTCTTGACACTGTAACATTGTTAATCAGAATCACTTAAGTCTGCTTCTTGGATTTCGAATAAAGACACTAGCCAGCTCAGCTAGATCACCTAGGAATAAATGTTACCCTTTATGTGCATTTGTACTGGGTATTCATTAGACTGCATTTCTCATATGATTAAAATTGATGGGAATTATTCCACTGACTCCAAGAAGACTTGGATTAGAGTTCAAAAACATACAAATATACACTATATTCACACAAACGTGCAGTGTAGAGAAAGACAGTAGTTCTGGATTATGGGGACTGTACTGCTTTGGGCACTTGAACCATCTTGGACACCTTCACAGTAGGACACACAGCCCACTGTAATCAGGAGGTGATGGTGAAACAGTTATGGTGCTCTGCCTGCCACCCGTTACAGCATCACAGAGCTTGCTCCAAAAATGTTGTAATGGTTTTGAACAACAAACAGAACTACTTTAATCACTGTCTAATTACACAAGTTAAAGAAAATGACCATAAGTAAAATCTTCTGCATCCTCACCAAGAAAAATACAGGGAAATCAGCATCCTTCTTTAAGGAAGCATCTTCGCTATGCTTTTTTCATTAGTGTTTCAAGAAATCCATATTTAAAGGACTATGATCAAGCCACAGAAACAGTATACAGAAATGCAATTCACAAGTACCTTCCTTGAGAAAGAAACAGCATGATAATAATGGCAGTTACTATTTCCTGTATTAGAAAAATAAACATAGCTCTAAAATAGTTTCAGTTTCAGTGGAGATTATGAGAAAAAATGTTAAAAATCAGCAACTGCATTTTGATGCAATAATTGTGTAAGAATTTGATTCAGACAATATTCCCTCAAAGTCAGATAGCAAATAATGAAATTATTTTCTACTCCCCTGCCTCCCTCTACTCCATATCTTGATGTGCGTTACAAACTGAATTATCTCTTAAAAAAGATTGGGTAAGAAATAAAACTGTTAAAAGCCATTGTCAACCATTTTCTAAACATGAACCTAGAGTAATGTGATCACTCCTGTCAGCAGGCATAAAAATCGAACTGTGATATCCTCTTAATTGTTTCAGGTTACATTAGAAGAAGGGAAGGCATCCCATTAGCTAGAAAGCATAGTGATTAAACAGGGTCGTAAAGACACAGACTGAGTTCAGACAAAAGCAATGACATTTCAGTTGGACATATCCCTGACTTTGTTGGTCAGAGCAGACAGATGTGTAAATTCGCTCTTATGGCTGTTCACATGGACTAACATGGATTTTGTTGGAACTACACCAGCATGTGGCTTAAAGTAGGATCCTTACATATTTAGAAAGCTATCTTGCTAGGATTCCATAATTTCTTTTTCATTATAAAAGTAAGAGTAAGACATTACAGACTAGCAGAGTAAGTTTGCAGTCATTCACTCTGCAGCACCAAAAGTCACCAAGTGATACTTTGCTTGCTCACAGTAGTAAAAGTAAATATCCAAGCTGACAAGTGATTTCTCCCTTGTAGAGTTAACTCTGGTTCCAGCACAGGTTCCATTCTGAGGCTGACTGCTACTCAGTCACTAAATTCCTTCACCTGCATCTAGGCTGCTTTCAAGTCGAGCCAAGATCATCTGGACTGCACACAAAATCTGCCCTCCACAGTTAAATCACCAGTGTTGACAACACACTCAGCTCGCCCACAATTTCCCGCAAGTGCCTTGGACAGCTAATGCACCTCTTTACTGAGAAAGAATCAAAGCAACACAGCTAAGGGCAGTCACAGGAGCCAGGGATGCATCCCAAGAGGTCATAACATTTATGAAGAAATGCAGTATCACTGAGGTGACAAAAACTCAGATATATTTTGAGGAGAGAGCTGCAAGGGAAAAGGAAAAGCCGATAGTCTCAGAATTTCTTCATGGACATTCATCAGGTAAAAAAAAAATACCAAACAACCCCAAAACCCTTAGAGATACAAAATAATAGGCAATCTTGCCCACGAGTAGTCATGGTGTGATTAACAGAAACAAGAAAGGATACCGGGCTACAGCAGAGGTCAGCAGAAGGCACCAGTCTTGTTAGTATGTGTTTGGACAGAATACTCACAGCCATGTAATTAGCACGGGCAGCAGCATTTCACTTTAAACAGAAATAAATGGATGCACTGAGATTTACCCTTTTGATCCTTTTACCAGGGCCATCATTTTTAGGCTCATACAAACTCTTAAAAAAGTTTGGTATTACAGCATTGAAATGTAAAAAATGCAACAAAATACTTATTAACTAACTAAGGCAAATAAATGGTATTATAAATAAGAAAGAGGTATTATTCATGAAAAGCAGCCCCTGAAATAAACTTGAATTTATTTGATACAAGTTAATTTCAAGACAACGATACCTTAAGGGCCTTACCAAAACAGCAGACCATCATCTGCAATACTGCAGTGATGGATACAGTAACAGACACTTTCACATCACTTCACTACAGTTGTTAGCACATTAATAACCATCTTTCATCAAGCATAAAACTCACAGTTTGGAAATACAGCTGCAATAGCACAATTATACTACTTTCAGCGTATACCCCGAAGCAAAGAAAATAAATGGCTGCTTTTCATTAAGGGAGTTTGGCAAACATCTCTAAAGACAATGTTTTCTTTACAGAGACAATCCTGAGAGGCGTTTCAGAGTCTCTTTCTACAAAATACAAATAGCAATTTTCCAGTACATAGCACCTCTTAATTTTTCAGTAAGACAATCTACAACTCAGTCAATATTGACAGTTTCTTTAATTTCTTGTTTCAAAATAAAACACTAAAACTAAGCACTCTCGCGTGTAGGATAAGTCAGAAGGATCACTTGTATGTGTAAAATTTTGTCCTTTATGGAATCATAAAAGACAAAGATGATTTACAAGCATCAAATTCAAAATTTTCTTTTAAGAAGGATCCCTTTCATGATATAAGATAGGGAAAAATATTCTAAAAGGTGTGACCCCCAATTAAATGTAGAAATGGATTTATTGACATATTTTAAGTGTATTTAAAGCAATTATATATTCTGATTGCATATTTTAATGCATAAAGGCAACAATAAACATTGGGTACATATTTAGACCAGAAGTTTCTCCACGGAAAACTATACTACCCTAGGTCAGCTCTATTCATTTATTATACTTCATTAAAAAATAATACCATATAATCTCTATGTAGAATTAGCTTGCAGCTCTTTCTTAATGTAACGTTACTCTGACATGAACATATGATATGACTGGTAGGGATCAGTTCCCTAATCATAATCATCTATTGTTATTCCACACCCAGATCTAGCAGAGGAGAGATGAGACTCAAGGGAGTTCCACACCTTCAGAAATGACAAGTAGAGGTGAGGTGATTTATCCCCACAATGCACCCGAAGTTGCAGCAGATATCTATTATCTTAGGCAACACAATCTCACCTGATGCAACCACCAGATTTTGATTCAATTTTTTAGCTATCATTTAATGTTAACAAACAGAAACTAATAGTTTAGGCAAAGAGATCACGGGGAAGACTTTGGTACAGAAAATAATTCCATGTTCTAGAGACTGAAAGAAATAGAGAACTGATACTGAAAGCCAGTAATATGGTCTTACTCACAAGCAACTCTTTTCTGAAAGCACAGACTTACATGAAATTCTGTAGCATAAAACCACCTCCTGATTAGCATCATTTATCAGCATACATATCATTGCAAAAACAGGAAATCACATCTTTTCAGTGCAGAAGCCCAGCAACAAAAATGGTTTGGATTCTCATAACAAACTTAGGCTGCATCCTAAAAACACTACAATATTCACAACCATTTTTACAGATACTTTGTGCTTCAAGGGAGTGCTTGTTACATGTAGACTCAATATAGAAGGTATTTTTTCATCATAGATTCCCAGCCTAGTTTCAAATTTAGATTATGCTATTTCAGAGGAGGAAGTGCAAAAGATAACAAGCATCCCCACATGTCTCTCATCCTCCGTCACAAGGATATCTTGCACTCCAGAAAGGGTGCATTTTCTGCACAAGTTTCTCTCCAAGGTACTATATGTCTTGAAACATTATGTGTTGTTCAAATGACCACATTTTAGATATAAAAGAGAATAAATAATAAATACACAGCAACAACTTAGGCTATCTAAACAAATTAGACCAGAATAGTTTTGTATTGAAGCAAAGATAAAAAATTCCTCAGAAACGTTTTAATGTCAGGAAGTTATGAGAGCAGCCCACCAGCATGCTGCTCAGGCTCCTGAGCAGGACTCTGGCCATGCTAAACTCAGGCTGCAGTGGAAGACAATGGTGGTGAAGGGGACTTTCGTCTCAGGTTTGGAGTTCAATGGGTGAATCTAAAGGCAATTACTAGCAATGTCAATATACCTTCTCCTACTGAAATCTGGATGAACTCTGGCTAAAACCCATCTTCTGTGATGTGGACTATGCAAGAAAGAAGCTTAAAGTTATGTTAACTTCACATCAAATGAGGACTTTTCCTACAAGGCGAGATTCTTCAGACGTTGGGTAAGATGAAATAGTTCATAAAATCTCCTGTTATTTTTGTCCTCAGTCAGGAAAGACTGAGCTTGAGTAACGGTCTCCACAAGCCCTTTATGGACTTCAAAGTTCAGAAACTGCTCCCTCCCAACTCACATTCTAGAAAACATCTTTAAATACAGCATAGTCATGTACAGACAAGTTTGGTAGTCTTGAGTGAATTACACCCTATACCTTCAGGTGATTCTTTTCCAGGAGCTTTGGGGTAGCCACAGGCTATATAGCATGATGCAGCCCAACTCCCATTTGCACATCACAAGGTTTTCATGGATTGAAGCTATGACTTGTAACCATTTTCAAACTGTGTTGTTTCTCCAAGCAATGAGTGTCTTTGCTGCATTCTGTTCATTCCTCACTCGCCTCCCATGGTAATACTCCCATTAGACCTCCATAAGACATAAGTTATTTTTTCTCCATGCAGATAGTATTGGCCAATCACACAGTTATTGCTCAAAATGACTGCAGGACAAGGATGACTATGAGGATAACTGTAAGCTTCATGAAGTTTTTTGCTCTTTTCCCATTCTCCTACTGAACCTTCAATTGCAACACACTAAGCAACTTCATATGCAGGGAGAGTCATGACCAGGAAAATACAAAGAGCTTAGTGATTATTTTTAGATACTTCACAAAACTCTGAACTCAGACTTCGGTCAGATATTGCACATATGCCATATTACAAGATTACAAAGGATCAGCAAATACCACAAGTCAAGCAAAACAGTATTTCCCAGTAAATGGTTAAAAAGTGAGTACAGATGTGGGAACTCTGAGCATCCACTTACTCACATTCAATCCAAAAAAATGGTCTTAAACAGTGTGAGTTTTTAAAAACAGATGCAAAGGCAAGATAGTATCAATTCACTTTTGGAATTTTGGAGAGGAACATAAATCCTTAATTCTACTGGATTGATAATTATTTAGGAATAATGAAACACAATCCCACTTAGCATTTAAAACACATACTTAAGTGCCCTTAATAATGTCTTCCTTTGAAATACTCCTTAGTCACTGCACTGTACATGCAGTTTTTCAACCTACTAGTCAGACGGACATTAAACAGAAAACCTGTATTTAAATGAAAAGACAAGACAGGGATAAAATTGTCAGACAAAATATGGACAAAATATCAGTGTTATTTCTATATCCTTGTATGATCTTATTTGTTTTCACTGGGAAAACATACATATCTATGTATTCCTTACCTTTAACATAGTGAATTCATATGGCTGATAACCTTTGAAACTTTCATGGATGGCTGCCATCGTGTGTGAAGTTTTTTCCCAAAAATGAAGCAGAGTTGTCTGTAAGGTAGGACAAAATTTCAATGCAATGTTAACTTTAACAGAAATCTGTTTTCTGTGCAAATTTCACATCTTCCCTGCAATATTAGTTACATATTCTTGCAGTTGAATATTCCCATGGTGATTCGTTAAAAAAAAATCCATATTACCACAAAATCTATCTTTTGGAGGTTAATATTTTCCTTTGGTACCTGGTATGTTGTTAACACATGAGAAAGGAGATTGCATCTGCTCGCTCCCAAAAGATCCACTTTTTGACAGACATCAGTTTTCAGTTTGTCAAAGTTGAGTTTTGCATGTCGCACTTGTGCTTGAACCTTCAAACAAAGGAACAATTGTTTATCCAGTGAACTTTTTCTCCATTTTTAATGAAAGAGCAAACTATTGCAACTTTTAAGGAAATCAGGCAACCAAACAAACTCAATTTATATTTTCATCAATCCCACTGAAATTAAGATATGGCAGGCTGATATACGCTAAAGTATGTCTCCTACTATCTGCTGTGTTATTGCTTTTTTATTCAGTGAAGAAAATTTGTTTTCTAATCCCTGTTTGTATGATGGATATTAGTATAATATCCATGTAAAATGTATCAATATAAAATGTATACTGAGAAAAATTGGAAAACATTCATATTGGTACCTTTTTTCAGAAATACCAATTCAAAGCTTGACAAACAAGTTTGGAACAAAAAGTTTACTATATAACAAAAAGATGCACAGTCAGAGATATCTCCATTTACCTCTAGTCAGAGACAAATTACACTGACAAACTTTAAAGTCTACTTGCAACTCTGGTTGATGATATAGCACTTCAATATCTTTGAACTCTTACAAAAATTTCACTCATTGAAATTTTCCTTCTAAAATGGAAGTTGCTTTCCTTTTAGTTGCTATCAGAAAAATATCAAGTCCCCTCTTAGGAAGTAACAATTACAGTTTCAATGGGCTTTAGTTTTTCAAAACTTTAGTTTTTCTGCCCGCTGTTAAGTACACAGACATGCACATTAAGTACATGTGTAACACACTGTTACAAAATTTGCACATGCTTGACAACAATACTGACCATGAGCAGTTATCAGGGTAGAAAGTTGATGTAAGCATTTTGCACCCAGGATTCCCCATTTTTATGGCAGCTTCGTACACTACACGAATACTATACTAACAAAAGAAATTTGTTTAAATTCTGTAAACAAATTTTGCTATAGTTTTTTTCCAAGAAAATGGTAAACAATCAAACCACAAAACATTATGAATGTCCTATAGCTCCTTCAGAGGCACAATAAAATGTTTACCCCAAAATTAAAATGTTTCACAGTGGAAACAAACTACTGAATGTAAATTATACATTTCCTTTCTTTTTCTGGCCTAACTCTGACTCAATCAAAGATATGACTAGCTTCTATGTTCCTGACCTTCAGAAGTGAATCTGGAACTTTGCAGAAAGTGCCTGTGTTCCTTGTGCAGTAAGAATAACTATCTCATAACACAATCTGAAATGTTACGGTTACTGTATTTCTAAACTTATTTTCCCAAACTCACTTTGACTCCATGAGATCTCCAACAAGGCAGAAAAACAAGCAAAAATCTGCATCACAAATTCATTACATGGCCTACTCACACAAACTGGGGGACTCTTGGGTTGCTGGATATGTGGCAACTTTATTTTACAGATGAGGTCAGCTCTGAATAAGCAAAATTGCACATTGGCCTGGTCTGTTAATAAGGAAGAAATGATCACAATTCAAAATTTCTCCTAAATGCAGAATCTTCCAGGTGAGATCTTAATTGTAGAAAAGGATGATATGCAGGAATTTGTTTTTTTTTAATGAAGAACAGTGCTATGCTATAAAATAGCTTTGTGGTTAGTGCATTCATCTAGGTAAGGAAGTCTTCCAGGATAATTCCACATATTACACCATGCAATCAATGAACAAAGCCTGAGTTTTGGTCCTAACATCTACATCTCAAACTTCTGACCTCATCCAGGTCTCTAACCAGACAACTACAACATTACTGATGACTTTGTTTTTGCATGTTGAAGATTTCCACAAAAAGAGGAGTGTCCAGAGATGGAATCTTGGAATCAACTAGGTTGGAGAAGACTTTTGAGATTATCAAGTCCAACCTATGATGTAGCACCAACTCATCACCTAAACCATGGCACTAAGTGCAGCATCCAGTCTATTTTTAAACACTTCCACAGACCGTGACTCCACCACCTCCCTGGGCACCCATTCCAATGGCCAATCACTCTTTCTGTGTGAAGAATTTTTTCCTAATGTTCTTGGGTAATCAGAAGACGCTTCGGTGAGGTAAAGAGAGATGTAAATTCCTTCAGGAAGGAGGAAATTGCTCCCACGGGTTCCACTTCTTAGGCAAGCATGACAAATGGCAAGCTATGATATAAAAAGCCAGGACCAGCTACTGCCAAGGTATCTCTCCAAAAAGTAGGATATTTTGTGAAAAGTCTTACCCAGTTGGAACTATACTGGCATGAGCTGACGCTGCCTCTTCGTTCAGGATCCTTGAGGAATGCTACACTACTTTCAGGTTGTGCCCAAGCAAGGCACCATGCTGTTGATGCCAGGAGGGCCATCAATACAACTGTCTGAACAGCAGGTGATTAAAGAGCTTATGAGCCTCCAAAATTAAGCAGTAATGGAGGAATCACAGAATCACTAGGT
>VXBA01004478.1:117290-412928 GCA_013399895.1 Serilophus lunatus | reverse complement strand
CAAGGAGGTGTCCATGGAGAAGCTCTGTTCTTACTGGTGCACATAAAGAAGTGAAACATCAGCCCTGCAGTAGTTTGAATGGATGGAGGAAACAGTCTTCACCCCTGCACAGCTGTAGAAAGGGTTGTGTATGAACCACAGACTCCACAGCAACCAGATGCAACTGTACATCAGTGGAATCATTGTGTTCTCAAGAGTGCAAAAAGTAATAGCCTCTTCCCAGTGCAAACTATAGTTAACTGGGTAACTGTAGATATTTACATGGTTTAAATCAGTATGTATTCAATATATGATTCTATGAACTTGTGGCCTAGGACAGTTCTACTATGCCTAATTTCTGTGAGATGGTTCCTACCTAGCAATGATACTTATGGTTTAACAAGGTGTTTCAACATCATTTATAGTTTCCATTGGATATGGCAAGAGAAGTGCTTAATATGAGCACTGGCATATAAATAGGCTGGCCTCAGATTATGAGCCTCTAATCAAAGAGGTCTGCAGGTAGGGGTGGGATTGGAGAGGATTGAGTGAAGAATTAGGTAACAGAAAAGTCTGTTAGGAAAAAATGTCATTGAATACCTGATGTTTTATATTATTTAGAAATAAGAAGATAATAATAATCAGGAAACATTTTACCTAGTTCATTAGATGCCCAAAACCAACAATGCAGACAGTGCACTAATTTTTTTTTTTCAAATAGAACTAGTTTAAATGATTATGTGGAGTATGAACTTCTACTTATTAACCTCACAAGTTGCTTCATAAGCACACAAACACATCATATTGTGTAAAGATTACAGAACACTTGCTATTAATTCATGCTAAATCTATAGTCTCAATCTTCATAATCTTTGGAAACCTACCTGAGGGGTATAAGAACTCAGAACTCTTTTCTTATGACTAGAGAAAGATAGATAAACCCAAGTGGGGTTCTGTTATATATCTATCTTATGTTTGTTTTATTTACTAGTTTTTTTAATCACTCGCCTTTAACCTTTCAGTATGAAATAGTATTTCTTAAGTAAAGGAAGAAGATGTGCAAGCCAAGGCTAAAGAACAAAACAGGAGTGTTTATTGGTCAGACAATTCTGTAATTGTTTCGTCTGGGTAAAAATGATCTATGAAAACTTCCTTGGTGATGAAAATGTGAATGAGAAATTTTGGTCATAACTGATTTAATTTATCTAATAGTGATAGAAGAACTAAATAACTCTGTCTGATAGACACATTCTTTTTTGTGAGTTATTGTTTGCAATGCAGTAGTTCTTGGAGAGTCCAGTGATCATCAGGGCCCATTTTGTAAATAGAGGGTAAAAGATAGTCTTCTCTTGAAAGATCCTACTGTGGAAACAAGCAGGCTTATGAAAGGGTAGAAATGCATAAGGCACATGATGATTCGCAAATCTGTTGTTTCAAAATGATTTTTTTTAAGCCATTCTAGTTTTTATCCACTGGTGTATTGACTAGACTTTTATTTACTTTATTTTAGGAAATGTGTCAAATGTGAGCTAGAGCAATGGTGGGTATGAAAGGGAAAAAAAGGACATTAAATAAAGGCAGAATCAGGTGAAAGCAGGAGGGATGATGATAAACTGAATCAACTCTCTCTTTGGCAAGATAGGAGAGCTTGCTAAGGAACTGAAGGAAAAAATTAACTAGGTAGAGAGCATATTTTCACTTATCAATTACTGAAGATTCCTGAGAAAATATTTAGTGCTGGAACCAATCCTCAGTCCAGTTATACACAGCTTTTGGTCTCCACTGTACAATTCCTTGAGAGGGGAAGAGTCAAGTAATACCTAATCCTGTTGTTACCCTTCCCTGTACAGCTTCAATGAGTGAAAGAGAGAGGGACTATAATTTTAAAACACCCGATTCCCTCTTGACTGTATCTACTGAATTTTCCAAAGTCTAAGTAAAAACCCTAGGAAATGAGCTCGAACTGATTTTAGCTTCTTAGATGAGATCAAACGTGTGTGCTTTTGATGGGAATTTCCTGATTAACCACACTATCCACATTGTATTTTTTGCTGCAGAGTCATCCTGGAGTGTGTGAATGCAATGTTTTTGAATGAAATGAAACCAGCAGGTATACTTCAGAAGCAAGTACCATGAGATGTCAGAACACAAGATAGCCGAAAACCAGAGTATCCTGTCTGCCATCCTTGAAACCAACGGAGCAATGTGTCCCTCCCTGAAGTGACAGATCTGTCTGCCTTCCTTTCACCCTTTTTTGTCAGCCTTTAAACTTCCAAACAGAGGTATTTCTTTGAAGGCCCACTGAGATCGAACTTGAATCTTGTGTCTATTTCAGGCTGTGAGCTAACTCCTGGGCACCTGAGGTTTTGAGTCAAGTAACCAGAACAAAACAATCCAGGCAAGTTTTGAAAAACATGTGAAAAATAAATAAAAATTTTATCAGTCATCATCTCTGCTTCTCTATAAATCTATACATCAATCTATTTCATTATAAATAAACAATTTAGTAAAGAAGTCACATGATTCTTTTATGTGCCTAAGGAGATGTTGTAAAAAGATCCCAAACAACTACAGGCAAAAGAGCAGCACCTGTAAAATGCATTTTTAACCTTAGCCTATTGTTCCAAAAGCCTTGACTCCTGGGGCAGGGGTCAACTGGTAAGTATTCAACAAATTCAGTTTTCTCTGGACTTTTTACTTTCTCTAGTGTGTATGTTTAAGGTCTGGTTTTCCGCTGATCCTTATCTCTGTGATACATTTTTGGTGCACTTAAAGTTTGTCAGAAAGATTTCTGTTTATACTTAGGTCAAGCCTATGAAAACATTTTGTCATTTTTCACTTTTTAAAAACTGATCAAAATGAGCTAACTGGTATCTTTACTGGACCACATGAAAGTTAATTTGCAAAGTGGGCAACCTGGTAGAAATTTGCTAGTGATATATTGTACCTTAGTTATACAGTCTGTGCTGTGCTAAGCCATGTGACAGATCAGCTGTGAGAAAATTTGAATTCTATTAATTTTAAAGTAGGTTCCAGCTTTCAAATAACTATCACTATCAGTTACTGCCCTACTGCATTTATATGGAGTGAGGCCAATTTATAAGCCAGATGGAAGAAGTCAGAGGAAGGAGAAAGCACTTATCTGAAGCCTGAAACAACATTATATACTTGGCTAGAACAAAAGGAGGAGCCATGAATTTCAGAAGATTAAAAAACCCTTTATTTTCTACTCTGGGAATTTTTGCCTAGCTTAGGACAAATCATTATCTACAGTCCTCAACAATTGCTTACTTCAAGCGGTCTGCACAAGGCATGTGCAAAAACTCTGTCACTTCCTAAACACAAATGGGACTTTAGCAGGACTGAGTAGCATATGGGCCTGACATATATCCTGTTCCAACAGGATGGATTTCACCTTAGTAAGATTAAGAAGTAAATGACCTACTCAAGAAGAACATTAAGTTGCCTATCTTTTGTTAGTTGTTGTTATAAAGAAAAGATGAAGTATCAGGAACTGTGTGGATGGCTTTGCAGTGAACAGTGCATTGTTTTCTTAAGTTACTATAGATCTATCCACACAATATTATCTCCTTGCTAAGAAGTATTTCTGCACTTCGTTAAGATGGAGAATTATCAATTCTATAGCAGAGAAGCTGTGTAAATGAGGCCTTCTAAGGAATGAAAAAAAATCAGATTCCAATGACAGCATTTGTGTATTTTTAAAATAAATTGGACTTGAATATTAGAACAAGTTGGAAGACAAGACTAGAGAGGTCTTAATAGAGACCTACTAGCAATTTTGGAAATATTTACATATACTACATTAGCTCTGCTAAACTATAATCTGGATGACTAGGTTTGCACACTCACCAGCTATCTTTGGGAAGCTTCTGGGCTCACTGAAGGGGATTTGGGTGGCATTCCAGTATTTATGGCTAAGGGCTTTTAGGGAGCACAGTGAAAAGGAGTAGGCAAACAGAGTCATAGAGCAGCAGTTTGCACAGGCAGGGTGAGCAGGTAGGGCTACAGGTGCCCTCCTGGTAGGTGTGGTTGGTTTTTTGGCTTTTTTCCTCCTTGTCCATCTCCCCTCACCAAGGATGGTTAATGAAAAATCAAAACCGGTTGCTAAAAGGAGTGTGCTTATTCAAACAACACCTCTGTTGAGGGATGCAGCTGTCCAGACTTCTGACTGCAGGAGATGACTAGGCCTCCTGATAGTTCCAGAGGACAATGAAAAAAAATCTGCATCTGGTGTGAGCAGGTGAATGATCTGCTCTGTATGCTGCTGAGCTTAAGGAAGTTGTTGAAAGGCTTAGAAGCATTCACAAGAGTGAAGAGGAAATAAATCGGTGTAGTCATACCCTTCCATCTCTTAGAGATGCCCAGGAGCCAGAGGACCCTCATGTCTCCTACCATCATGAAGAAGGAAGAGACTTAATTGATGGAGGGGAACGGGAATGAGTCTCCTCTTGTGGGGGCAACAGAATTCTCTCCTGTCCCCCACTACCTTTCCAGATGCCACCTTTCCAGCTGCCCTTACAGAATAAGTTTGGGGTCCTGGATTTTGAGGATCAGATTGATGATGCAGAAGAAAGCACTTTGCCTGGTGAATCTCTACGATTCATTCGATCTGTCAGTCCAATCAGAACCTCTAGTATTAAAGAGAAAAGAAGGGTGGTTGTTGTCGGTGACTCCCTTCTAAGGGGAATGGAGGGCCCTGTACGTTGACTGGAGCCATTCCACAGGAAAGTCAGTTGCCTCCCCGGGGCCCAGATACTGGACATCACCAGAAGATTGCCTGAGTTGATTCAGCCCTCTGATTATTATCTGCTGCTGATTGTCCAGGCTGGCGGTGATGAGATTGATAAGAAGGGTTCCAGAGTAATTAAAAAAGAATTTAAGGAGCTAGGTCAATTGATAGACAGGCAGGAATGCAGGTGGTGATCTGCTCAGTTCCTTTAGTGGTAGGAATGAATACTGAAAGCAATAGGAGAACCCTCACTATCAATAAGCGGCTTAAAGGTTGGTGCCAACAAATGAATTGTGTGTTCTTTGGTCGGGGTAGCCTTTACTGCACCTGGCTTGCTAGGCAGAGGTGGGCCACATCTGTCTAAAAAGGGCAAAAAGTTTTTAGCCCATGAGTTAGCAGTGCTCATTGAGAGGATTTTAAACTAGATTTGAAGGGAGAAGGGAATGGAACCAGTTTCTCTTGAGGGGGATATTGAAGATGGTAAACCTAAACTAAAGGTGAATTCAGCAACCCAGCTGAGGTGCATATATTCTAATGCATGAAGTATGGGCAACGAACCAGAAGTTTTGGTACAACAGGACCATCACAGAAACATGATGGGATGACTCATATGACTGGAGTGTTGCATTGGAAGGCTACACACTCTTCAGGAGAGATAGGCCAGGGAGAGTGCGGAGGGGTGGCCCTGTGTCTTACAGAGACTCTTGACACCATGGAGCTAGAGATTAAGGATGATCAGGTTGAGTGCCTATGGGTAAAGGTCAGAGGGACAGCCAACAGGACTGACATCGTGGTTGGAGTCTTTTATAGGCCATCTAACCAGGAGGAAGAGGTTCATCTATTATTCTATAAACAGATGGAGGATGTCTCAAGATCACCAGCCCTTGTTATTCTAGGAGACTTCAATCTGCCAGATATTTGCTGGGAACTCAACACAGCAAAAAGGAGGCAGTTCTGAGGTTTCTTGGAGTGTACTGAGTTTTGGTTCTTGTCAAAACTAGTTAGTGAGCTTACCAGGAGAGGGGCTATTCTTGACCTGCTGTTCAGTAATAGGGAAGGGCTGATGGAGGATGTGGTGATTGGAGGCTTCCTGGGGTGCAGTGATCATGAAATAATAGAGTTGTCAATAAATAGTGAAAAAACGAGGGGCATGACCAAAACCTTCACACTGGATTTCTGGAGGGCAGACTTTAGCTTATTTGAGGAACTAACTAGGAGAGTGCCTTGGGAAACAGCCTTTAATAACAAAGGAGTCCAGGAAGGCTGGATGTACTTCAAGGATGAAATCTTGAAGGTGCAGGAACAGGCTGTCCTGATGTGCCATGAGATGAGCCATGAGATGGCCAGCCTGGATGAGTAAGGAGTTTTTGCATGAAACAAGGAGAAAAAAGAGGATGTATTGCATTTGGAAATAGGAGAAGGTAACTCAGTTAGTGTTTAAAGATGATAGGTTATGTAAGAAAAAATTAGAGAAGCAAAAGCCCAATTTGATATTAAATTGGCCATCTCTGTAAAGGATAATAAAAAGGGTTTTATAAATATATTAATGGCAAAAAAAAAGAGACAAAGGCCACCTCCACTCTTTATTAGATAGGGAGGAAAGTATAGCTACTGAAGATGAGGAAAAGGCAGAGGTACTTAACCCTTCCTTTGCCTCCATTTTCAACAGTAAAACAGATTGTCTACAGGACAAGTGATTTCTTGAACTGGTAGACACAGTCAGGGAACAGTATAGCCCCCCTGTAATCCCGAAGGAAGATTCTAGGGACTTACCTATCTGCCTAGATCCTTGTAAGTCTGTGGAACCTGATGGGATCCATCCTAGGGTGATGAGAGAGTTGGCAAATGAGCTCGCTAAGCTGCTCTCCATCATTTATCCACAGTCTTGGCTTACTGGAAGTTGGCCAATGCAATGCCCATCTACAAGAAGGGTTAGAAGGATGATCCAGGGAATTATAGACCTGTCAGCCTGACCTCAGTTCCAGGCAGAATTGTGGAACAAGTCATCTTAAGGACAATCATGCTGCACCTACAAGATGATAAGGAGGTCAGATCTAGTCAGCGTGGATTCAGGAGGGGAAGGTCCTGTCTGACCTTATATGATCAGGTAACTTGCCTGGTAGATGAAGGAAAAACTGTTGGTGTGGTGTACCTGGATTTTAACAAATCCTTTGATACCATCTCCCATAGTAAACTCCTGGTGAAACCGGTGACTCATGACTTGGACAGGTTCACTCTGCACCGGGTTAAGAACTGGCTGGATAACCGAGCTCAGAGAGTGGTGGTGAATGGTGCTGCATCCAGTTGGTGGCTGGTCACTAGTGGTGTCCCCCAGGGGTCAGTGTTGGGACCAGTTTTGGTCAATATATTTATTGATGATCTGGATGAGAGGATGGACTCCATCATTAGTAAGTTTGCAGATGACACCAAGCTGGGAATAAGTGTCAATCTTTTAGAAGGTAGGAGAGCTCTGCAGAGAGACCTTGACAGGCTGGATAGATGGGCTGAGTCCAATAGTATGAGGTTTAATAAATCTAAGTGCCGGGTTTTACACTTTGGTCGCAATAACCTCATGCAGAGCTATGGGCTGGAGAGTGGCCAAGCAGAAAGGGACTTGGGAGTACTGGTTGATAGGAAACTTAACATGAGCCAGCAGTGTGCCCAGGTGGCCAAGAAGGCCAATGGCATCCTGGCCTCGATCAAGAATGGTGTGACCAGGGGAGTTATTCACCGTACTCAGCACTGATTAGGCCACATCTTGAGTACTGTGTCCAGTTCTGGGCCCCTCAGTTTAAGAAAGATATTGAGATGCTTGAACGTGTCCAGAGAAGGGCAGTGAGGGTGATGAAGGGACTGAAGCACAAGCCCTGTGAGGAGTGGTTGAGGGAGCTGAGATTATTTAGCCTGGAGGAGACACAGGGGAGACCTTGTTGCTCTCTACAAATACCTGAAAGGAGGTTATAGCCAGGTGGATGTTGGTGTCTTCTTTCAGGCACCAGTGACAGAACAAGAGGACACAGTCTTAAGCTGTGTCAGGGGAAGTTTAGATTGGATGTCAGGAAAAACTTTTCAGAGAAAGAGTGATTTCCCATTGGAATGGGTTTCCCAGGGAGGTGGTTGAGTCACCACCGCTGGATGAGTTTAAGAAGAGGTTGGATGATATACTTAGTACCATGATCTAGATGATGGGATTGTGTTAGGTAATAGGTTGGACTAGATGATCTATTTGATATTTATTTGATAAAAAATATTGTAAGTTCTGACAAAAGTCCTGTGTGGGCATTAAAGATGAAAGACCAGCAGTGTCCTTTCAGAAAACTTAATAATTTTATGGCAGTAGGACTTTAGAATGGTTTGAATATTCTGTTTGAGAGTGTCTCTAATTTGTGGATGTCTTTCAGGAGTTCCATACAAAATCTGCACAGATTACAACCAGAAGATTGCCTCTCAACTGGCTAAGAACCCTGAAAAATTCATCACAAAATCTAAAAGTCTGTCTGAGCTCTTTCTGGCTTTAGGGTTAGCAATAGCAATTACAATTACAATGAACATATAACAATATAACAACAGCAATTACAATTTCTGTAAAATTGTACTGATAAGATTGTGGAGTGTGGTTTAGAATAGAGAAGAGAAAAGGTTTTTTTGAACACTGAATTTAGAAGATTGGATGACAATAGATGGAAGAGCTGGTATCTTGAGTAGAACAGTGACAACCTTGCATAGCTGAACTTCAGAGTAGAAGATGAATTGAGAAAAAAAAATAATTTATGAACCGAGTCTGTGCATAAACCAAAAGTGTGTTACAGTGCCCAGCAACACACTCATTTATGTGCTGTGTTAAATCATCCAGAGCACAATTGTGCCTGTGTCTTCCTTGGTCTTTTGTATCATCTTTGGTCTCGTAGGGGAAAAATTCCATGACTTTAAGGAATAGATTTTACTTAACCTTGTAAAGTGCAAATGTATCCCTTTTTTTTTTTTTTTTCAGAATATCTACATCAGCCCATACAACAATTTTAAAAACTCCAATTCCATCTTTGTAAAAAGTCTTCTGTTCTGATGTGTGAAATGCTCAGCGCTAAACTTTTTTTCATAATTTCAGCCACAGGGAAATATTTTATGACTGGTCATGAAAATAATTTCATGATTTTCAGCCACGTGAAAGAACTAAGGAAGTTTGTGTCTGAATCTAACCCCCTTCTGATTCACAACAGTATTTTCCATATTCAGAGTTGCACCACATTTTGCCGCGTACTTCCTTTTGCTGTTTCCAATTTCTATGCAAGAGGCATTCAAGGACACATCATGTGGTTTTTAAAATCGTTTGGTTTTGTAGGTTAAAAACATGCTATTTGTGATAGACGTTCTGTCCTCACAGAACTGCAAAAATTCTGTCATGTCCACTACAACATTTTCTCTAAACTCCCTATTTGTCTCGAATTGCAATATGTATTCAAGTCACTGACAGCAGCTGAGGAAAGCACATTTGGAAGAATGTAGAGTGTAGTCATGGATCAGGAACACAAGCAGCTAGGAATTTAGTCTTGCATAGCCATTAAGTAAAACCGTGTCTAATTGAGTTTTCCTTGTCTTGAGAATTCCTTCTGAGAAAGATTTGCATATGAGTTGCCCAGAGTACAGGAATCCCTAGAGAAAGGCTAACGTGTTTGGATGTGTTACACTAAAACAAAACAAAGCAAAACAAAGCAAAGAAGGGAAAAACAAAGTCTTTTTGGCAGGGGGTAAATGAGTCATTGGGTAAAAATCTTACAGCTGGATAGCTCTGTAGCTGAGATAGTTAATTACATACTAGGAGATGTCAGGATATAGCTGGGACAGCAACAGGGAATAGAACATAGGTTTGGTCATGGCAGTCACTGTTCTCTCTGCTGGGAAGTGCTGAGCTTGCATGCACAGCCTGGGCATATGTCCTGGCCAGAGGAATCCAGCCCCTGGAATGTGAACATGGAGGCTGAAACCCATCTGTGGACATATGCTCAAAGCAGATGTGGCTATTTAGAAATCTAAACTTTCCCAAATAACAGAGGTTGAATATGGCATTTGGAATTAAGGCTAGCTCTGACTTTAGGCTTTCTATGGTGAAAATAATACTTAGATACTCAATACCTAAGCGATTAAAAGCACAGAACTGAAAAACTTAGATCTTGTCTTCTATCCATTGCAATACAGCAGGTTTAAGAACAAGAAAGATCTGAATAAACCATTCTGGACTATGCTCGGTGAGGGTGGGATTCAGCTCCAGATTTATTAAGACTTCTGTACAGTGAACTAAAGTCTGAGCACTCACTGGCAGTCCAGCCAATAAAGTCAAAGGAACTCATCTGGAATAATGAACCTGCCCCTATGGCAGATACTTGGCAATAGTTAGCTGAATAAGGTGCTTGTGCATGGGCATTTAATGACCCAAGGCATCCTATTTGATCCCCTATAAGGCACTGATCTCCTGCATGTCCTGTAACATTTGCCAGCCTAGTGTGGATCCCTTGAGCACCTTAGTACATCTCCAATGAGGCAGCCTGTGTGGGGGCAGCAGAATAAAGCCTTCTTGATTGTATGGACTAAACCACTGTTGACTACAATACTTAAGCACCAGTAAGAAAGAGTAGGTGCCTTTAAGTGGATGTAGCAGATGATAGACAGCTAGTGGCCAAAACATTCTGGTACTGTGTCTCAGATGCTGAATGGTTCAGTTAGTCTAGACCTCACTTCAGAAAGCATTGCACTTGGTAAGGGCGAAAGGTTAAATACCATGATCCCGAGGCTCAGCAGACCCTTTCCTGAGTAACTTAGCTTCTGTAATGAAAGACATTTTTTTAAATTACACTGCATTTTCTCCTTCCTTGAGGAAATGAGAAATTTGTCCCTTATGAGGCACATTAGATCACTGTCTCCTTCCCTTCCTTAAATCCATTTCTGAACTTCAAGATAGACAAAAATATTATTTAGCACAAAGCAAAGATGTAGCATCAAACATATGACAAGCATATAGCTAAACATTTTAACTTCAGATAAACACTGTAAATTTGTTATAAGGCAAGGAATAAAAGTTCATGCTTGCTTCTGCTTGTAGTTCTCATGGCATTTGGTAGACGTCATGGGACATGGCATAGGAGCAGAAGGAATGAACTGTGATGTAGTATGGCTGGAGCAGCTCTCATTAAAGGAGTGAAAAGGTCCAGCTAGCTGTCCTATCAAGCCAGCCACTGAAGTTTGGTCCTCATTTACTTTTCCTTAGCCCTGAATTTGGGGTCCATAGTCAAAAGTCCATGATGAAACAACAATGCCTGACAAAGGTTAAATAACTACTCCAGTCTGATGCCTAAGGATTTTAATTCCCTTTATATATCTCTTTTTGCTCCTTTTAATAGTAAATATTTTTCTCTTCATACACTTATTGCCATACATGTCCAGCTTGGACACCACTACCCTTGCCCTTGTCTTTGTCCAGTTTGTATTTGCATGTTAGGTGATATTTAAAATACATATGTAAGGGAATCTGAGAATGTATAAACCAGCAGGACATGAGGCGACTCCTGAACTAACAGTAACCTCAGCTAAGATTTCTAGATGAAAAAAACATGATGCCAATTTACCAGTTCATGGTTGGCTGCTAATGGAAGTTTTACTAGAGAAATCAAGGTTATTTTGATTTAAGTGCTTCAATTATGTTTGCAATGCTTTTGTGCATTTACACCAAAATCTTTTAAATGTGACAATAAAGACTCAAGTTAATTCCTGTTAACACTTAAACTAACATCAACCTCTTCCTGACTTTTCCTAGAGCTCAAATTTCACTCATAATGAGTATGCTTTTGTTCCTATCTTGCTAACAAATTGGCATATTTTCCCATTTCCAGAGCAGAATATGTTCCCCTGAGGTTGTCTGGGGAGGAGTCATTCTGGGAACAGCTCTCTTTTCTGTCTGGAATGAGGACTTGGGATGCTCATGTGGTACCATCAATCTAATAAGCCCTTATGTGTGGTCCAGATCCAGGCTATGGAGGGGATAAGGGGAGGAGACATGCCAGACAAAGAAGTAAGTGGGCCAGATGCCACATCTGATACGATTTCCTCTTCATAGAAATCAGTGTGAGAAATATACATATATAATTGTCCTGAATAACCAGATCATACTTTCATTTCTCTTTCTACCTGGTTTTGTAAGTGGAAAACCTTCACATTAAACTTTGATAATATTATGGACCTTTCTTTTGCCATGCACTGTGCAGGACTTGGCAAGCAAGTCCAAATCTCCTATCTGCTGGCTCATATCCCATAGCTGCAGGAAGTCTCAAATTTTTTACACAAAAAGAATTTCTGACTCCAAAATCATTTCCAGGAACTCTTCAGTATGGGAATTGTCTAAAGGACAGAAAACAAAGCAGGAACTATTAAAAGAGATGCGGTGCATATGGTCACAATCTATGTTGTAAGCAAAAAAATACTTTTAAAGGGAGAAATTTTACCCTTAATGCACGTATTTTGCCAGCACTATCTCTGATAAGAAAAATATCTGAAAGGTTCAACTATGTCGTGTATATGAACAAAGCAAAGAGCTGCTCATGGTGTCACTTTCGTGGGGATTTGGAGCAGAAAAGTGGTCTAAAAGAGCATGCCATGTTCAGAGGATATTAGCTAATTTTGCAACAAAGATGATCCTTTTGCACGTGCACCATGTTGATCCATTTTAGAACCCAAGTTCAAAGTTTAGCAACTGATATGCAGCTAGCACTACTAATTTTTAGTACTAACTCACTGCTCCATTTGTGGCCCTCTTAGGGATGACTTTGAAATTATCACTCTGAAACTTTGCTGATGACCACTAAAGGCACAGCAGAAGCCTCTAGGGCAAATTAATTTTTTTAATCTTTTTTTCCTACTCATCAGTCATTTTTCTTTGAGGTTTGTTTGTTTGGGATTTTTTTATTAAGTTCAGCATAACCCCTATTTTCTTCTTATTTATACTTTTAATCCAAACAGTCAGCAGTGTTATCTAAGAGATATTTTTTGTGCAGTCAAAGGAGACCGTTTTATCTTCCATGCTTAGCAATGAGTTTTTAACACAGGTGTATCACAAAGCTTTAAGAGATGTAAGTTGAAAGGGATTTAGGAGGCAAAGAAGGGCTTTCAGAGTATGGAAATAACTTTTTCCTACTAATTTTCCTGTTCATATTTCATGTCTAAAAACCAAAAAATGTAGTAAGAAGAAAAAACACACAAAAAAATTTTGAATGCTATTTGTCCCAATCAAAAAAGCTGCCAAACAAATATAAATTAATTCCAAAATATTCAATACTATGCACTCTCCAGTATCCAAAAATAATATTTTACCTAATGTTTCCATTACTTCTCTTTGTGACTCAGAACAGTGCTTGGCAACACACCTCTTTCTATTGTTTCTGTCAGAACATTAATCAAATTACTGTCTGCACTGCAGTCTCTCCTGCATTTGAGCCTCATGTAGATAAACCTCTCTAAGATTTCAGTAGGCTGACATGGGTAGTGCTAGTGAGAGAGCTGGAATACCAGAGAAACCAATTTGGCAAAACTACCAAGTGTCCAGGATTTCCTGGGCACATTTATTTCTCACCTTGAATCTCTTTTTGAAGTGGAAATATCATACACGCCTAGGCTGACTGGCAGCCTTTGCAGGGCAGATGGTTTTACCAGACTTTTCCTCTGCAGACCCTAGGTGTTCTCTTAGCCATGTTCCAAGATTCCAGACTGCTGTGTGCCTTGATTGGAAGCGCTGTTCCTGCACACTGTGGTGGAGTGCCATATGCAGCCTGCCCAGCCCTGTGCAACTGCACAGGTTCTGGGAAATGTAGGCTGAACCTCGTGAACCTTCCCTTCTCATGTGGGCTGCACATGAAGCGGAAGTTAAATGCCTCCTGCATACATCAGATTTATTACTCATGCTTAGAAAAAATGCACAGCAGGCCTGATTCTCATAGATAAGCTGTTTCATTTGCTAGCTCACATTTTACTGGGTACAAGATATTATACTTTCCTAAAATTATATGGCTTGGACTAACATAGAAGATTATGCTTATGCCAGTGGCTCAGGCATGATTCACGGGGCAAATGGGACAACTGCCTTTTTTTTCTGACAGGAAACAGACCTGAGGGAAGACATCTGAAATCCAAACTGTCAGAGCCTGCAACAGCAGGCAGTGAGCCTGCAGAGCTGCCAGAGAGCACAGGGTTCCTTGGGGCAGCTGCATGCCAGTGTGCATCAGGGAGCTCACTGAGAGCCCAAAGGGATATTCTGCAAAAGCTGTGGCTTCTTGTGGAAGAAACAATGGAAAGTGCCTGGGCCGAAGAGCAGAGGTGGAGAGAAGGATTCATTTTGAGAAAATATGATGAATTAGAGAAAGTCTTTTCTTTAAAACACTTGATTTTATTCTGATTTAATCTGGTTTAATCTGATGTCTTTGGTACATGAACCCTACAAGAAACGTGAGACAGTTCTCCTTCAAGTTGTGACCTCAGACTCATGTCCAAAAAACTCTTTCTAAGTTCCTTCTTCAGTCAATGGGAAGAGAGAGACTGACAAAGACAGCAAGTCAGCCCTTGGAACGGCTGTCTGATATAAGGATGTTGAGTCCTTATCAGTACCTCTCAATAGATTACAGAGGGAGCTGAGAAGATACCCTTTGGTTAGCTTTTCTATCTGAATTATAGCTTTTGGTAGCTGAAGTCAGATGGGTGAACATTTTAAGAATCTTAGATTAACTCTAAAATAGATTAACTATAGTAGGCAGCTAAGTGCCATTCAACCACTTACTCCCTCTCTCCATTCCCAGTGGGACAGGATAAATCTCAGGAAGAGCAAAACTAAGAAGGCTCATGGGTTGAAATAGAGATAAATAGTTAAGTGAGCAAACAAATGTGGAAGAAGAAAGAAAACAAAACAAAGAAGAAAGAAAACAAAATAAGTAATGCGAAGGCAAATCGTTCATCACCTCCTACAAGTAGGTTGATGCCCAGAAAGTCTCCAAGTAGTGGCCACCATCCCAAAATCCCCCTATTTTTTTTTATTACTGAGCAATTACTGAGTATGATGTTATATGGCATGAAAGATCCCTTTTGTCATTTAGGGTTATCTGTCCTGGTTACATCAGCTCTGAAATTCTAGTGCATCCCAAACCTACACACTGGGGTGCTGACCTAGAAAAAGACAAAGCCATGATGTTGTGCAAGAGCTGCTCAGCAACGGTCAAAATGCTGCAGTATCATCAATGCTGTTTAAGTCAAAAATCCAAAGCACAGCACCATACAGGCTGCTATGAAGATTATTAGTTCCATCCCAGACAGCTCTGACAGAGGATTAAATTGAAAGAACCTCTGTCTGTAGTGAATTACGGGTATGATACAGTCAAAATGAAATGTAAAGGTGTGTTTCAGATTTAAATGAGTGATCTTAGAGTATCTGAAATTCTTACTTTGATAAATATACCTGAAGAGAAGTAAATAGGGAATGAATTTTTTAAAATAATACCAAATTTTGTTACAATTATAATTTGTATTTATGATTGGGACTATGAGTAAATTCCACTGCACCAGAAAAATCATGTTTACTCTTCCTAATGACTGGGGAATTTACTGTAGTGCCCTTATTACTCCTCTATCCTGCCAATGCTGAGCCTCTTCTAGGCAAGCACACTCAGTTCTTCCACAAATTACTCCTTTCCTAGTGCTTTGGGATAGTATCAGTCTCACAACAGTGATAATTAATGAACAGATCAGACCAAATTCCTTTAGTCCTGACCACATCGTGGATTTACAGGGCTTATATTAAAGTGAACAAAGGACAGAAGTGTAGACATGTTCAAACAGGAATATCTTTGTGCAGAAGCTAAGACTCTCTTCTCCATTTGGTCTCTACTAATAACATAATTTAAGAAGTTGAAGAAGGGACAGAGTAATTCTAGGAGAGTAGATCTCACAATTAAATGGAATTTCTTTTTTAGAAAAGCTGTACATGTTGTCGCAGTCCCCGGCAGTGCCAAGGACGACACACTTCAAGCTACTGTGTGCTCAGTTGAAATCTTTTGGTTGTATGAATGAACCATTTAACCCTCAGAGAAAAAGTTCAATCGCAGCTGAGGGCAGGAAGCAAAAAAATGGGAGAAGGGTTTTGCTAATATTATTTAGAAGCAAATATAATTCTAGAGAATCAAGTTGCTTTAATTATTCCTTTTTTGATTATTGCACAGGTAGGACACCATTACCATTTAAATAGTATGTGATAAGAAAAATAAGCCTAAATAAGGGCATGTTCATTTATTAACTTGGTAAATTGCTTATATAAATGTAAAATTTTCTGCACTGGTGTCAGTTGCGCACAATTTCATCATCTGTTCTATTTTCCAAAATTCGTAGTTGACTCTGTGGCTAAAAAAAGAGTAATATTCACCATAAAGTTTGTCCTCTGTGGAGTTTTGAAGTATTTAAGCCTGATCTTATTCCTTTGTCTCATTGCTGTCCATTTTTCAGAGTTGCATTCATGTGTTTCATTCATGTTTGTCTTTACACTCATATTACAATAGCTTCCTTGACACTTTTCTGATACTCTGGTGCTAGTATTACCTGCATTTTACAACAGGTGATTCTGTTATTTAGTGAAATAAATTTTCACCTTATCCCAGAAGTCCAGATTAATGAGAAATTACAGTTTCTGATCCCTTAGAAAATGTAATAGAAAAGTTCCTGAGTGTAAGTTGAAAAATGGAAAAGCTTAAATTGATACCCCAGATTTGGAAACCTAATAATTATGGTAATTCAGACCCAGAGTAAATCAGAACTTCATTGGCTCTTTACAATGAGATAAAACAGGACTGGACCATTCTACTTTTCTATTTTATGATATGAGGTCTTGTGATCTCTAATTCTCATGTAAGGTTTTGAAAATCAGTAATTCTAGCAAATTATCTTAAAACTAACATCAATTAGTTGATACGATTCACATTTTTACTCTGTTCCAACCCTATAAAATAATGCTTTCCTGGGAAAGCAAAAATCTTTAAAAAGAAGCCTTAATTTTTTGTTGGCAGGACACATTCGAGAGTCAAACTTTCACTTGTCCTTGTAAGATGTAGACATGCGACTGACTGCAAGTGAGTAAAATGTCTCATTCCATATGTTCTGCTTTTAGAAGGACATACTATGTGTGATAAAGTGAAATAAACCTGTAGAGAATGGACTAGAAACAAAAAGAAAGGAAAAAAATCCATTGCAATAGAACTTTACTTTTTGCTGTGGCTGCTTACAAAACCTCTTGTTACAGTTGAGAGAACACTGGACCACATCAGATCCAGAGTTGATAAATAAAACTTTTGACTAACATTACTACTGCTAGCCATTGACATGATCTATAGTAGTCACTAATTGCTACAGCCATGTCTTGCACAGGCAGACTCAGATTGGCTGTTCTTGGCTGAGAAATCCTCTACTGAAACTAGGGTGTCTTTTCTGTTCTAAGAGAGAATTGCTCCTCCTTTCACTTGTGTTTGTGCAGAACACGTATATACTTTCATTAGATGAGTTGCAACCTACTCTGTGTTTCATAAATTGCATCTTTCTAGGCAGTCCTCTTGCGCTAAATCTGAAAGGGTCTTTAACTTTTAACTCCCAAATCTTCTGATGTTTTTGCTCTGTGGTATCTCATAAAGCACAAGGTTTATAAATCTCATCGTATTTTACTATTTTTTTGTCAGAGTTACACTTTGCATAAGTGAGATTTAAAACTGCTTCTTTATCCAGTTAATAATTTGGAATTTGAAACTGTTTAGAAGTACTTGAAAACTTGACATTTCATGTGGGGAGAAGCACTCTAAGATACTCTGGGCAAATCCTGAAAAGGCTCTGCAATGATGAGAAAGGAGAATTTTACACACTTGCGACAAATCTAAGTGTGAATTCTTTCTAGATATTTAACCACTTTCTTAAAGGTGAATTCAATGCAAACAATTTTGTTGCATTGTTTTCACTCGTTGTTACTCTGTTCTTGGTAACTGCTATGCACTGTTATCAGATAAAACAATGTATTGCAAATAAAATCATATGCTTTCTGGCATAAATCTTTTTAATCTTGTAAGTTTTCTCAGGACCTAAGTGATAACTCCGGATGCTGACTCATTTGATAAATGGTATCTCATGATAATGACTGCAGCCTTAAAAACTCACAGATAAAGTTATGTTCCCATCCTACTAGGTTCTGCTCTATTCTGCTTCGGAGAAAACTGAAAAGGCTCTGCTTGAGCAAGACAAAGGGTGGGCTGCCGTGTAGCTCGCTGAACAAGGCTCAGTCTCATGGTACAGACCCCACAGATATAACTGTTCCCCCAGCCAGAGCCTGATATTGCTATAAGTAAAAGCCAGGGCAGAGCCTGTGCTGTCAGAGCACTTGCGCCTAAGTGCTGCTTCTTGCCTGAGGCAGATTGTGAGCATTTCTGTCAGGCTACAACTCACACACCAACTCAGTGACTGCCTCAGGCCATAGGCTCGTTGTTCTCCATGAACTTCCAGCAAAATATATGGTACTTACTGACTTTGTGCTCATTAGGAAGCCTAATTAGCTACACTGTAATAGCAATGGAACCTGTAACTAATCTCTTAGATGAGATTTCCTAACATATTGAAAGGAACCAGACCTGCAATTCTCATTGAAATCCAGTGGGAAATGACAAACACCTAATTTACTTCAGGTGATAGGACAAGGGGGAATTGCTTTAAACAGAAAGAAAGCAGGTGTAGGTTAGATAATAGAAAGAAATTATTTTCTCTGAGGTTAGTGAAGCACTGCAACAAGTTGCCCAGAGAGACTGTGTCTGCCACATGACATCTCTGGAAGTGTTCCAGGGCATGATAGATGGGGCTTTGACCAACTTGGTGTAGTGGAAGGTACATGGCAGGAGGGCTGGAACTAGATGACCTTTGAATTCTCTTCTAACCCAAACCATTATATGATTCTGTGTTTCTATGAAGAACTCTTGAAAATGCTGTCGTTGTAACTTTTTATAGCCTTCTATATGTTTCATATTTGCAAACACTGCATAGGTACAAGTAGAGAACATAAAAACTGTCCAGTATTGTATTTCTGAGCTGTTTGTTTTTTCCCTTATCACAACTATTAATGGGAAACACAAGATACAACAGACATAGTGTAAGAGTATAAGAGTGTGTCTGTAAGGACACAACTATATTTTTAAAGCAGCAACCCTGGAATTGGTGTAAATAACATGCCTAACAAATGTGCAATTACAAGCTCTTTGACTCATTACTAGAGGATTTAATTACATTTATGTTACATAAAATCTTTTTGTGTCTCTCTTCCTAGGCTTTTTTTGCATCCATCTGTCCAACTGCATCCTAAGGGACCTGGAGAATGTGAGAGAATGAGGGACTGTTTTGTGTCTATGTAAGCAGTTCCACATCTACTCTTCTCTGCACCACACTGTAACTAAAAACCTATTCATTTAAGTCTTGAAATATACATTTCAAACTGTATTCATTAGAAATGAATCTCCTCTCCCTTTCTCAACCGCATTCTTACAGGGCTATTGAAGCTTAAGCACTGAGTTCAATCTTGGCAGGTCCTCACCCCCCCGCATGGTCCAGGTTCAAGCTGTATTTGTGTTCTTTTGTGCTGATGCCTTCAGTTTCAGCAGAGAAGTTCAAGAGAGGATAGATGAGCCCTAAGGCTGCATAGGCCAGTCTCCATTTCAGAGCTAGAAGGTGACAAAAAGTGCAAAAGTGAAGTCAGTCCAGGAAGGTTTTGAACAAGCCATAAATTATCTTTCCCTTTTTTCCATTCTTTCCCCCTTCCCATTTTCAGTAAAAGCTAAATTTGTCTCAGGAATTGGCTCTGATCTTTCAACACGGCTGAATGCTTCACTGCCAAGAGGGACCCCTAGTGTTTTTGTCAGGTTTTATCTCTTTCAAGCGTATGTATTTTTGTGTATAATATACATACAAATGCAAAAGTAATTACAAGCACCTTATATACACACGTATATAAATAGTGCAGGGTATTTTTTTTTTTCTGCAACAGAGTCAAAACATGCACCTAATCCATGTCAGGGTCTGGAGGGCTGGCTGTTTTCAACGGTGTACTAGATCCTAGGGAAGGCCAATTTCATAATTCTATTTTAGAATTTTGTGGTGGCTGTAGACACACTGCTCACATATACTTGGCTGCACCACATCACAAACAACAAAGGGCATTACATTTTTGCTACTATTCTGTGGCATTCTTTTTAGGAGGATAAGAATACAGATAACATAAGTCAACAACATACTTTGTGAAATATGCCCATTTGTTGACAAGAAAGTCCAGAGGTCCAGTCATGAGGTGTCTGGCAGCCCACCCAAGCCCACACAGGAGTGGGAGTCAGGGGGCTCATTTCCCACCCCGCCCAGGGAGAGGTGCGCACCTAGAGGGGGCTGCACCCTGCTGTCAGACCTGGCAACCTCAGGCCTTTGAAACGTGTCTTTCCTAGGCTTACCTGACATGAGTACAGCTCAACCACTCAAGGATAAAGGCAATGCAGACTCGCAGGGGGTGAAGAACCAAGTCAGATCTGCAGGCAGCAAGGTGTCATCCTGCAGCCAAGCCATGGGATACCTGGGGAGCCCCTGTCATCTTCCCCAGAGAGTGTCCTCTGAGAAAGTGCCTGAAGGACTGATGGCCTGCTCCACTCCTACAGATGCTCATGCTACACGGCCAAGACATTTGGCTGCAATATATTTCGATGCAGTTTTTCTCTGTTATTCACTACAGAAATGTCACCAGCTGGGCAAAAATTGCTCATAGTCAGAGTCCTTAGATTTGTCCCGAATTTTGATTGTTTTTTTTACTGGAGAAAATACCAATTAGTCGAAAGAGAAATATGCAGAAGTTAATTTTGATACTCAGTGTATATTTCAAGTTGCCAGAATATTTTGACCTTTTGTAAGCAAAATATTCTAATTTTCCAGCTCAAAATATTTTAGCAGAACAATAAAACAATAAAAACATTTAGAAAGGATAAAATTCAGATAGAAATGTCTCAAAACCAGCCAAAAGTAATAGAATAGATGATCTAATTAATTCAGACATTTGCTTCATATAAATCTTTGATATTTAGTCTTCTGCTTGTGTACTCCTCCCAACATCTCCCTATGTCCTCCTGCTTTGCTGTCTGAGGGGCTGTGATTAATGGCTTTTGTCCATATGAGATTTTGATATGTGGCTCCTCCTAACTTAAATAGGAACTTCTTCTCCAGTGTCTCAATGAAGTTTCTTTCAGATATGCCAGTAGTTTTCCCAAGATGAAGCCTGTTTTCTAATCGTGAGCAATGCCCACTTCTGAAATTCAACCTTAACTAAATGAAAACACAATTTTAAAATAAATTTTCCAATGTGACATTTACCTTGTGGATGCAAAAAGTGATAACTTTTTAATTAACTTGACTACAAAACTTTCCGCCTTTATCGTATCATCAATAAGAAAGGAATTACACATAAGAAGCTGAAATTTCTGTGTAAGACTTTCTGCAGGAAAAAAAAAAGTATTATTTACATTTCATAAATCATCTCCTGCAGTCAGTAAGACTTTTGACCTAGTTTCTAAAGACGTCTTAGGAAATGTCTCCTCTTCAAATCAAGATCTCTTCCAGTGAAAAAAAGTCATTATTAATTGTCTGTTGACACTAATGAAATAAATTAGCATACAAATGAATAATTAACTGATACCCTGTATAAAAGAACTTAATTGCCTAGTTGAAGGCTTCTCTTGCTCATTATCCTGATAGTCAACAAACTCTTGCATACTAAAGGAGATATAAAAGGATTTTTATTGCTGTCTAAACTCATTTATGTTCTGTAAGAAGAACAATGCTGGAAAAGTAAGCATGCAATAAAACCCCCAAACAAACAACATTAATAGAAGATAGTGATAATATTCAGCTTCTGCTGTATATGTTGCAGCTCTTTCTGCTGGAAAGGTGTTGCATCAGTGCCACAAATGACTAGTTCTGTTTCCCTTCGTCAACTTCTTCATACCTCTCCTAATCTATTTAGCCCTGGGATCATATAAATACCCCTTTTACCCAAAAGTATTTTCTTTCTTGACCATGGGAGTGGCATACTGGCATTTATAGCAGGACATAGAAACAAATAAACAAATAAAAAGAAAAAATCTTGTGGCTCTGAAGAAAATTAACAGGAACAAAACACACATTTAGGTTTAGCATATTTGCTAAATATTTTCAAGTCATGTCAACAGAAGATTGTTAGAGCACCTGTAGCTCTCTAGTAATTAACTCATTAATCATTTATTGAGAATGGACTAAGTAAATGGAGAGCCTGAGATGCTGGTGTTTGTCACTGAATTTATTGTTTGTCACCTAGTGTGTTAAGAGCTAAATAATCGGCACACTTCTATCTGCTCCTTAAGATAAAAGGACTTGACGGACCATGATGGCTGTGTACATGCTCGATCTGAAGCCATGAGATTTAAGAATGCGCTTAAAGCTAAGCATGACTCTTGGACTGATTGAATAAACCATCACTTACCCTTGATTCTTTTAGCAGTTTAGTACTATGATCACTTTGAAATGCTAGGACAAATGCATCACTAGCCCATTTATTTATTCGTCTTGGTGGATACATCCTTGCTAAGAAATTCAACAGTACCTGGGATTCTTTGATGACTAGTGAAACAATCTGGGTTGATGTCTCCAGATCGAAAACTAGGTGGCTGTGTCCAAACTGGGTAATAGGTCCCTGCTGATGCCAATTCCCACACCAGACCTATGGATCTGGGAGGAAAACAGATCAAAATCATACTCGAGCCTTTTCCTAGATTAATGGATGTGAAGATTGTGTTTCACTAACTCTGTTTAATTTATTAATACAGACATAACCTTTATGTCCTGAATTTTCTGTAAGATTTCTCATAAAATTCAGTGTTGGCTACCCAAAGGGAAAAGATTATTTCCTGAGCAAAAATCAAGCATCAGATGCCAGCTACCAAACAAAGAAGGTATAATTTCTTTTGCTTATCAGATGAATAGTTGATGATGGTCTAGGAATTTCTAACAGGGCTGGTTATTTGGGGACCAGTGATGTTAAAGGAGTGTAGATCTAATAGGAAAGAACTATTAATTCTTTGCTGCAATAACTATGCAATATTTTTTCCCAATTATTAAGTTCCATCATTTGAGTGGCAAAGATGCTTTGGAAATCCTAAAATCTGTAAGCATATGTAAAAAATAGAGCAGTAGGCCATGACAGACTGAAGGAAAGAGGTACGTAATGAGGATTTTTCACTTCCCCTGAAAAGCAAAATTACCTGTCAGACACTTGGTTACAGGACATAATGGGAGCATAATCTGACTTAATTTAATAAATTCTATTCCCTTAAGTTCTTGAGGATTTAATCCATACTGTTTTGTTGTTCCACTTCAACCTGTGAGTTGCATTTAATGTCTCTTTTTTTATTTTTTCTTCCATCGGAAGTAGATTGATCGAGCAACCAATCTATTTTCACAGTAGCATGTTTGATGGAGAGCATGGCTATGCGTTTTCTTGTTGAGTAGGTGGGAGATATTGCAGCAGTTTGGTAGCAACACCTGCAGTGTGCTGCTGTCTTTTAAGATACATTTAAAGAGTGGAGAGGTTGCCATCATTTACAGTAAAGCTTTCAGCTGGAAAACCCTGGAGGAAAGAAACCATTCAATCAACCTAACCCAGACCATGGAAAGCATCTGCTTCAGACAGAAAATCCTGAAATATAAAACCTGAAGCAATAACAAAAGTGCTCACAAAAAGCTAACAGCTTTCATTTTCTAAAGAGCTCACGAGTTTGGATGGATGATAATATGTCAGCTCTTTCCTGAAAGTCAAGAATGTAGAAAATATGAGGGAAAGCAAGAGAGGAACAGAAGCTGTTAACAAGTCTAATGAACACTATTTAACTGAGTCATTGTAGAATTTACAAAATCAAAATCATCTGGATTTTGTCCTTTGCCTACTCTTTGCAATTTTTTTTTTGATCACAGAGTTCCCATTATTCAAGAAACTTAAGGGCTCTCTATGTTTTTCACATTAAACTAATTTAAATCATTTTACTTTCCACTGATACTCCCTGGTTTCTGCTTACTCTTTTCCAGCCTGACTTCTCAGTAAGCAAGTTCCCTCTGACTTCCTGGAGCCTTTTAACATTTTCTGTTCTTAGGAATTTAAATTTCCCAGCTATCAGAGGTTTTAAAACATCCACTGTATAGACATCTGATCAACGTTTTAGTTGTTGTTTAAAAATGCTGACATAATATGTAGATAGAATACATGACAGCAGGTGGGGATATAAAGATTTTATTTGCATTGGGTTGTCCTGGCTGCATTGCTGATATGTGGTAAAATAATGGATGTGTTTTGCTATCACTATTTATTATTTATATAGTGCCAAGAATGTGCTGCACAGCACCTTTGTATGAATACAAAAAACATTTTTATGACATAGCCTATAACATATTATATACTTGGTGACATAGTCTAGTCCTTAGTGACATGGTCTAGTCTAGTTGAGGTTCTAGGGTAAGGGTTGGACTAGATGATCTTGGAGGTCTCTTCCAACCTAGTGATTCTGTGATTCTGTGATATTTATGTTAGACTTTGTTTTAGAGATATCTTGTAAGTCACTATAGATTTTTAAAATTTGTGTGGTTTTATTTTCCAGTATACTGCTCCCTCTAAATTCTGGTGGGCTTTACTTTTATTTTTTTTTTTTTAGCACATTCCAGATTTACTTTTTTGATGTTTACTACTAGTTTGTAATTTTTCTTGGATAACCATTGTTACATATTCTGCAAAGCTGGTGATCTAGATATCCACTGGGGTAGATCTAGTATTTCTGTTTCTAAATGACCTCATACTCCAGAACAGGAAGGTTCTTGTAGTAAATTTAGGAGGGATGGGAGGGAAGTATAATTTTACTACTTTAATACAAGAAAAAAAGCAGAAATAAATGTGTCGTGCACATCTAAAACAAATGGTGCTCCTTGCTTCAGAAAACATGCTTTGTGTGGTGAAAATGATGCTAGTAGAAGTGCTGTAGTAGATGCATGCCATGGATCCTGTGTATGAGGCTCTCATGGAGTCCAATATGATGTTGTGGTTTGAGAGGGATGTAATGAAATTTGTCAGGAAAAGAAAAGGTACTGAGAAATTGTGGTGATTTCACATATGGTTGTCAGGGCTGCAGAGTTAGCAGTAAGTATGAAGTGGTTGTCAAACATTAGAGGAAAGAATCAGTCTGCAGTATAGCTGTTTTGCAAGACAATTCAGAGTAGAACTGCAAAGGCAGGAAAAATTGGTGGTGAGGGTGACCTGGATGTCTACTATACCTGTACCTCAGGCTGGGCTGAGGCAAAAGGGAAGGAGGTTGCTGTCTTGGGAGCTGAGCAGGACCTGGGGAATTTCTGTCGTGTTATTTTCATGAAATTATTTTTTTAAAAAAATCTAATAAGACTAGTAGCAATGCACAGTAGATCCCAAATCTTTGGGAATCTTTGACTCATTTTGCCTGATCTCCTTTATAAAATACACCATAATGCTTCGCTAAATTAAATTGTGTTTAGATTAAAGCATATTTGTCTCTCATATTCTCTCTCTTACTCAAAATTCTATCTTTATTTTGAAACCGGCACAGAGAGTGATAGTCCACTGTAAGCTGAGGTAATTTGTTCCAGTGAAAAATTCTTTTGGTGTTTTTGCCTTATTTCTTGCCTGAATTAGACATGCATCATCTTCCAGCTATTGGATCTTGTATGCCTTCATCTTCTAGGCTGAAGATCCAATTCATTGCTGAGATATTGCTTCCATGTAAGTCCTTATTTACAAGCTCTGGTCATATCACTTCCTAAATTTTTATGGCAAGATAAATAAATAGAATATCTGTAACGCTTGATAATCCTTGATAAGATTGAAGAAGGCATAATATCCAGTCATTTATTCTTTTCCTGGAAGGATCATTATTCAGTAATTTAATCATTCTTATGGCAATTCTCTAAAATTTTGCCTATCCATTGACGTCCTTGACCTATGGTCCTAAAAAGAAGATGATTAAATAAACACAATATTGCAGTAGCCATCACCTCAGGTTCAGGATTTTGTAAGAGTTTCCTCCTCTCCTATTCCATATTTCCTGGATCCCAGGACCGTGCCCTAGGACAGATGAGCCTCTACATCCACCTAGAGGATGACAATTTTTCTGGTATGAACCATAGGCCAAACACTTTTTTTTTCCAAAATGACATCATAATGATTATGCTGTTTAACTTCAGCCTAAACGTAGGAGGCTAGAGTGTAGAAGCTTGTGTATTTGAGGGAGATTTTTCATGAAATATGCCATAACATAACAGAATCACAGAACTACAGAATCAACTGGCTTGGAAAAGACCGCTGAGATCATCAAGTCCAACTGACTGGAAAATTGTGCATTTATGCCTTCTTATTGACCATAAAGAACATAAAAGGATTAAATCCTAATCTTGGCCCTGTAGGCTAAATGGTGTGAACATCTTCCCCTCATCTCCAATCCCCTCTTATTCAACAAACACCATATTCCAACCCTTGGTTAAATGACTGCATCCCGCCTTTAAACTCAGTACTATCACTGAGATAGCACCTAGCAGTCTAAGTAATCTTAAGTAAGTAAACCTAAGTAAGCCTGAAGCTAATCTCATTTTAGACATTCACTACACTTAAAACATGAGCAGCTGTGGCCACTCCTGAAACATTCTATAAATGCTGACCCATGGTTTTCACATCAATAGACATTTGCAGTACAGTAATACATAGACCACAATGACTGAGAGTATGAAAATTATATTTTAGTTTGTTGAAACAGTTTATAGCTTCAGGGTGAATGATTGCAGAGAGGCCTACAGTAGAATACTAGGCTTAAATGTCTCTCATAAAATCGTGGTAGTTTGGAGGATTTGTCTCTATATTAACAAAGAAGCTAATGTGTCAGCTTGAGACTCTTCTGCCAGAGTCTGAAACAAGTCAAGCTAGCATTGCCAGGGCCAGCACACATACACACACATATACACACACGCACAAACACAAAAACATCCCCGCTGAACTCTGTCTTAATGAACTTTACACCTTGGATCTGCCTTGGGAAAACTAAGGTCCTTTGATTTCCTGGGAAATGTAGTTTTTAGAACATTATATAACAGTGTCTGACCTTCAGTCCCAAATGAATACCTAAGTCATGTATGAGCACACAATTCTAACCATAAAATTATAAGCAAATTATTTTTTAATTTGCAGATCAAGCAGTAGAATCTGAGGTGCACTTTTGGAGTCATACAGTATAAAAATAAGTAGTCCTATACCAAAAGAGATTCTCAGTTTGGATTAACTTCTCTGTAAAAGTGAATTGCTATGCCTGTGTAAAATAGTATCACTAATCTGAAGAAGAGTTTTTGACTTCCCTATGAAAGCTACTGTGTGCTGGTTTAAGAACTGTGCCCAAGCAACATTTTTTAAAAACTAGAAATTATAGTCATAATTTTAATACAAGATTCTACAAACTGTTCTGCCAGTGCCCTCGGTTCTTACCAAAATGTACTGGGAAATAATTTGCTTTTCACATTGTGTTTGGAACATCCCCAGCAGCTTAGCTAACTTTGCACTGAAAATCATGTCCAATTTCCTGTGTTGTGTACTGGCTAACATGTGCTCTGCTGCCTCACAGTCTGGCTAGTACACAGTTTGCCTTTCCTTTGCAGGCAATGGGAAGTCGATTTTGAATTGGTTTCAAAGTGTGGCCATATCAGGAAAAATTAATATTTTATCTCAGTGGACTGGCAGGCGGTGACAAGCAAGTTCCATTGCATTCAATACAGCCATAATATCTTGCTGCCGGGGAAGGCACTCTGTGACGAAATGAGTCTTCTCATTTAATCCCTAGTGAATGTACTTTTTAGGTAAAATTTTAATATTTAATTTAATGAAAAACATTAGAAAATTAATTTTTTGTTTATACTAGAAAGAACATACAGTATCACCTTGGACAAAGAGGCTTATTTGCTCAGTGCTCATTCCTTCATTAGACAAACTAGACTTTGTTAGATAAAGACAATGGAAACAATTCAAGAGCCTGGTCCTTCTTGTTTGGCAAGATAGATGTTTACTGCACAGAAAAAGTTACAATTTATACTGTACACAATTTTTTTTATGTTTTGTAGAGAAGAGAGTTACTTTCTAGTTGTCTAAGTGTTAAGAATGAGCTCCTTTCCCCAGCAATTTTCTGCTGTTTGGCAACCCCTCTCTTGTAGATCATGAGCCCTGTAACACACTTGGCTTGTGCTGAGGCTGTTCTTTTCCTAGAATAATTTAATTACTATTATTATTGTGAAGAAATAAACACTGACTAGTCATTGGTATGTCTGTTAGTCTGTTCAGATTTTGTTGTTTACGAGAACACTGCTTAATCTTCTTGTGAGTTAGAATTTTTAAAGATCATTCCTCTTATTGGTAGTCAGGCTCTTATTTTTTATCCTGTTCTGGTGATTTGTGAATATAGGACTCCATAAGCTAGAAAAAGCTGTGATAAATGTGTTATGCCTTTCTTCCACTAATTTATTTTTTAAACACGTAAACTTTAACATTTTAAGTGTCCCGTGGCAAAAAAAAAAAAAAAAAAAAAATCACATATTTGAACAATGCATTATGTAAAGAAGAACCTCGTTTGTTTTTATTTTGAGTATTTCTCTAGATGATCTCTTTTGGTGACTTCCAGCTCTTGGATTGGAACATGTATTAAAAACTCTGTTAAGCCATTTTATATCTAAGTGTGTCCAGCTGTCCTTGAGTTGATATAAGAAACTCCTCCTTAACAGTCATTTCCTGGAATTTTTGCAACCATGATGTCTATTTACCTGTCTTCTGCAGACTGAAGTCTTGAAGGAAACATGCTATCTCAGTGGGCCAGAAACAGAAGAGAAAAACCAAGAAATCCATCAGATGTAGAGCATTGATGTATCAGTGTGGATATGAAATGAAAAAAATTAAAAAACTCCTATCGCTAAGTCCTATGCATAGCTGTCTAATTTTTTTGAGGGCTTAAAACAGTTATCTTTTTTTCCTACTTTCTTTCTTGCAGTAATTAAGTACAGATGGGGCTTCTTTCTTTTATAACATCATATTTTTCTCACTTTTCAGATATAATTTGTATGCATTTGTTGTTATAAATGTACCCAAATATCATGGTTAATTGTGTAGAGAGTATTATATTAGCAAAAGACCCCTCGCTATGTTTCTTGGTCCATTTTCCTAGGCTATGAAGTGGTTGAAAATGACCTTATGCATGGATTTTAGGACTCCTGTTATTATATAAAATTACCATGTGAATAATTTAAATTATTTTGCCAAAACATAAATCCAGGTTGAGGAATCCATGTTATTAAATTCACAGAGATATACTATTTCTTAATCCAGCAATCTGTAATTAGGGAGGAGTATTGGAGGACAAATTAAAGATTCCCAAAAGAAAGTCCTGATTTGCATTGAATATATCTGTTGTTGAGAGACTAAATTCCTTGCAGATTCAGGCCTAATTTATGTTTATTATCCTAAAAATGTAAAAAAGCCCCCCAAAACCCAACAAGTTTTGTATTGTTATAGCAATCATAGGGTGGTGTGGTAAAGTCCTCATAAAAAGTGCTCACCCTGTTTCTTTTTCTGACAAGAGGGTAATCATGCAGTATGACTGAAATGCAACTCTTACACAAGTAACATCTTTAGCCTTACTCACCATAGGAATCACTTTTTGTTTTTTTACTTTGAAACAGTGGTTTTTTAAAAAGTGTACTTTTCTGATACTGCACAATTGTATGATTTCAAATCGTGCAGACTTAACATTTACTGATTTAACAAGTAATTGCAATGTGAATGAGCCAGACAACACTGAACTGGACTGATGTTTAATTGAATATTTTTGCTTTGGAAAGAAAGGAAATTCTTTGCACTAAGAACAAGTAAAAGCAAGGAGTTTTATAAGTGGAGCAAACTTACCTGAGTGGCATAAGGCTACTCCTGCAAAAACGAGAAATAGACTTTTAGGCTGCAGATACCATGTTTGTAGAGAAAATCTGCAAATGGGTAGAGGCAAGCTACAGTGGCATCGTTTTCCTGGTTGAGCAGGAAGCTTGAATTGACAGATTTGGGGCCCAAACACTCTTTATTTCAAAAAATATTAACTCAATTTATGAAGTTTTTACTTCTTTGTTTTACTGTTCATAAAGGAATAAGAGGAGAACAGTACATTATGGACTTACAGATGCTACCTTGTAGTGCTATGATTTGCAAGGGGAGGAAGACAATGAGTTCCAGAATGTCATGTGGGAGTGTTGTCTTGGTGGGGAGTGAGGCAAGGAAGGGTAAAAGCAGTGCTGAGCTGGTCGTGGTTCGGCTTTGACTATGATAATGCTTATATAGTTTAGAAAGTGATCCTTTGGAAAATACTACCTGGCGGTTGTATCTTTCAAGTCTGAATGGAAAATTTGTAGGTGTTTTGTAGGATGATAATACATTCTGTGTCTTTAAAAGCAATGTCAGCAAATGGCATGGAAGTATCATGTTGATTACATACCATAACCTTTATTTCCAGGAAATACCATTGTTATGAATAAATTTCTGTATGTCTGTCAGACCAAAAAATAAATCCTCACTGATAAGAATTAGATCTGCCTGACTGAGGGTGTAGGTACAAGAAGAATATGAAGCAGCTCTGTAAGAAGCTCTGGAAAACAGATGCATATATTGACCTGAAGCTCAGCATATTTATATTGTGCCCCCTAAGCTGCAAAGGATTCACAAGGATCATCAAGTCCTACTCTTGACCTTGCAGGACAGCCCAAATAATCACACTGTGTGCCTGAGAGCATAGTCCAAAATGTTTCTTGATCTCTGGCAGGTGACTGCTTCAATGGAAAGGAAGATCCATATGACTAATTCTGGTGAGCAAAAATGCTTAAAAAATGAGGAGTTGAGTGCTAAAGGGGAGGAAAAAACAATGAAGGTATACAGAATTTTGAGGAAATATTCATAGAAGATTTTGAAAGTGAGTGGCATAGATTATCTTGCTTGTTGCATGGGAATAGGTCTGGTTCTTGAGACTCATGAATTTTATTTATGCTACCTTGCCACAAGGGCCTATGACACTGAGAATATCCTTGACTCTTCTGTATCTTGTTGCAGCATTTGGACTTTTATTGCAGTCTCTGAGTTGGTTACAGACTCCTGAGAAATCATTGAGGTCTAGAGTGTAGGGAAAAGTGCAGAGCAGCTGCAGGGTAGTTTTCTAGAACTGCCTAGTTGCTTCGAATTACAGAGAACTGGGTTCACAAAACAAGTTTATTTCTTTTGTTTATTTTTAGAATTACTTAATCTTTGTATCTTTATGAATAAGGAGTAATGACAGCATTTCAGTGTTTGCAGGTCAGTTAATTGTATGATATATATTTGCTTCCAAATATATGATTTAAAATTCACATGGACATAAAAATATAGGGAATGGAAGAATAATATTTGGAGGGATGTGGTGGAAGACCTATCACTCAAATTATATAAAATATCACCCCATCTGAAGGGTTCAGGCATATATTTGAGGAAAGAGTCATACGTTGGCCAGAACAGAACAAGATGATGTAAGAGCTCTTCCGTATATAATTGCGTATTTATGTTCTCAGTGGTTTCCCATAGTTCAGTAACAGACAAACATGCTACTGGATTAGAAGTCCAAATTACCTTTAGGACAATAAATGCGATACCTATGTGAATAGCAGAAATATGATGTATATTATATGAGGAGTAACAGTTCTTTTACCAGAAATACCATAGGGGAAGAATGAGATATATTCTAAGTATCATCTGAATTGCTAAATTCATATTAGTACCTATTTGATAATACTTTATTTAAGCCAAGTGGTGGTGTAATTTCTGGATATATCTATATATGATTTTGTGCACATGTATACATGTCCACACACATCGTACACAAGCAAAGTATAATTCTTGACCAACAGGTGTCCCTGTGGATGGAGAAAACAGGCTCAGCCCATTGACTGATTCCAAAAGCTTTGGTGGAGTTTTCTCTGATTTCAACTTATTTTTATACTATTTCTTTAAGTTTAGTTAGAGCTTGAGTGAATTTAGTCATAAATACTTTCTATTTCTGATTGGTATAAAGTTCTCTCATGATACATAATGCCGGCAGGGTGTGGGGTCTGGCTTGGCACCTGAGGAACAGGTTCAACATGGTTGTTGGCTCAGCATTAAAACGCCTTAAAGAATCACAGAATCACTAGGTTGGAAGAGACCTTCAAGGTATCACAGCGTTTCCCTATTTCTGCCAGGATTTCAATTCAGAGGGGCTGCGTAATCTACACTTCACTCCACAATTCAATACATCCCTCTGACCAGATGCTGATTTTTGTAGAGAACTTTTGTGGAGCATGTTGATGGCATTCTACCAAGGAAGCGGCAGCTGCATTTTTGCCCTAGAATTCTTAGTCTCCTGTACATTTTAACTCTAGCCATCATCTTACAGCCACCTTGTTAAATAGGCCATAGTACCAAGTGCCATGTGTGCTTGTTTCTTGAACACTTCCAGAGATGGTGACTCCATCAATTCTCTGTGCAGCCTGTTCCAAAGCTTAGCTACCCTTTCAGTGAAGAAATTCTCCCTGATGCCCAGCCTGAACCTTCCTGGGTGTAGCCTGAGGCTATGTTCTCTTGTCCTGTCACTAGCTGCCTGAAAGAAGAGGCCGAACTCTTGTCCTGTCACTAGCTGCCTGAAAGAAGAGGCCGAACTCCACCTGGCTACAATCTCTTTTTGGATAAGTTGTAAAGAGTGATAAGGTCTCTCCAAGCCTTCTTTCATCCAGACTAAACAATCCCAGCTCCCTCAGCTTCCCCTCATCAGACTTGTTCTCCAGACCCATCACCAGCTCTGTTTGCCCTTTTCTAGACATGCTCAAGCACCTCAATGTCCTTCTTGTAGTGAATTGAACACAGTACTCAAGGTGCAGCCTCACCAGTGCTGAGTACAGAGGAACAATCACTTCTTAGGCATGATGGACACACTACTTTTGTTGCAGGCCAGGAGGACATTGGCCTTTTGGGCCACCTTAGCACACTTCTTGCTCATGTTCAGCCCATCATTTTTCATCCCAATTCCATCACTCCATACTAACGTCCTTCCAGCTCATGTTATCCCTTACCTCCTCCAGACTAGTGATGCTTCCTGATTATATTTCATCAGCAAATCACGATCTTGTTGCTACTGTTATTGAGGCAACCTCATTAATGAAAAATTTCAAGATCAATCTTTAATGTGGTCCTGGGGGACCATTCCTGGTAAACTCCTCCAGCTGGTTTTAGCAGTGCTCTGTTCATGTTCCCCTCATCAGTTAATTTTTCATCAGAGAACCTGCTAATCTCCAATTTAACTAATGACTTTCCATAGTAATTAGTATCAGATGCCAGTAAGAAAGATAAATGAGGTCTATATTACTGCCTTTGTTTAGACAATCAATTATTTCATCAAAAGAAAGTCATCAATCTAGTGTAATATATTTTACCTCTAATAAATCTATTTCATAATTTTTCCCTATTTCTGTCTCCTTATATTTAATTATTTGTTGAATAATTAACTTTTGTCTCCAAACGTGATGTATTGTGAAGACTTGAGCAAACAGGCCTTTTCAATAAGTGCACAAAGCTTGCTGCTTACAAACCCTATGATAGTATCCCATCTTGAAGCAATAAAAACATGGCAAAATATATCTCAAGAGCTTCAAATTAATGTAAACAAACAGTTCTAATATTCTCAGGCTCATACATTTCCTCCAAAGATTCACATTCTTTCTCATGTAAGATAAAACTGATAATAGAATATGTTGGCAAGAAAATTCTAATTACTCGATTTTAGTATTAGAAATGGTTAATCCTTCAATCCTGAATTAAGAACATTCCCTTTGTGGAGTCTGGCAGAGTAGATTCTCCATATCATATATTTCTTTTCAAGCTGAGGCTTCAGGCTGATATCTAGTTACATCAGCACATCCCACATCTGGAATCTGGAATGAAATTCGCACGTGGGCACAGGACGTTAAGAATGCAGTTATGGGTACATTGTGTATTCTGGAAATGTCCATTATTGATAAAGAAATTACCAAAGTACTCTAAATACTTGTTCTAGTTTGTATATTGGTAAGACTTTCACAATGTGATGCTACAAAGTTCTTTGTGCTTCATTTTTTTAGTTCAGATTTAATTGTTTTTGAACTTTTTGTTCAAAGATACCAGCACTGTTTCTTCATCTGGAGTCTCTGGTACACTTATTTGTCTCATCTTGTAATGCTTCATTTTGGAAATGGTACCACGTGGTTCTCAGGACTCATGTGAAACTAACTCTTGATTGAATTTATGGAAGAACCACTTGCCAAAACCCAGCATTCATGTCTATTTGGTTTAATATGCCCCTATTCAGTTCTGTTCTTTTTCAGCTCATCCAATGGTGTCTCTTTTACTTTGTCTCTTTTAAGAATAATATCAAGTTTCTCTGCTTCACAATTAAAATTTTTTCAGTCCTTTAAGCCCAGGATTTAAGCAAGAAAAATAGTATTTTTGTTTGACTCCCTTTCTATGCTCATCAAGCTACAAAGAAAATCTATCATTGCTTCCAACTAGACTCAACATCCTGTTGAGTCTTTACTCTCATACTGCTTTGTTTCTAACTGAGGAACAGAGGTTTTTGTGTAGGACGATGAAAAGTTTTACATATTTTATACAGACAGAAATAAATAATGAGTCTTAGTGAGAAGTTGTTTTAACTTCTCTTTGCTGACTTTCAAGATAAGTGCAAAAATAAGAAACATTTCCTTTGTTCACCTGAAATTAAACGGCTCAGTATTATATCTGAAGTAAATATCTGGTTTAATGTGCATAAACTAAAAAGTTTGTTCATAGCTTTGAGATGGTTAATTTTGGAAATAAACCCCCAAAAAACCCCTGATAAATGTCCAATTAAAATGGAGAAATCCAAAACTGTTTCCTCCCCTCCATAATCCTACAATTTTCATTTTGCATTTCTTGCTCATGGTGAAATATGTTTTTCATTTTGAAAAGCAGACATCATTATAGAAGATGTTTCTTCTTTGAACTGACAAGCAATTACAGATACTGTGTGTATGCTAATTACACAGTACATCGAAACAATTATATACATATTGCCTCTTTTTCCATACTCGGAATCTTCTAGTAATTTGCTTATTCAATTATTCTCCATGTTCTTCCACTTTACATCTCCCACACATGGAGCAATATTTAGTTTACAGACTTCAGAGCTAGGCACTGAAACAAATGTCCCAAATACTGAGCATGAAAGACATATTGCATCAAAGCTTGTGGAGTTTTACAAGTCATTTTAAGGAGTCATCCAGATCCTTCCATCACAAATAAGAGATGCCACATCTTGTGCAAAACTATCACTGAAAAGCCCCTCAGCCTTTGTTCCATGTGTAGGCCATTTGCTTTCCTTATTCTAAAAAGTTTCTAGATCATATGTTATGCATATGTGTGGCCAAATGTTGATTTTTTTTAAGCCAGAATTATCACAGTATTTAGGAAAACAAAAACCAGTCAAATTTTATCTAAAATTTGTACATAGAACAATGGAAGATGGTATTACATACTGTCTAATGAGTAAATACTCAGTTCACTGGCTGATAATTTTTCTAACATCAACTCTTTTTAGATGTATTTTTGGTATCAGAGAATGAGAGCTGTCTCACCATTTCCTTGAGTGTTTCTCTCCTAGGTGGGATAAGGGATAATTGAGGATATTTAATTAAATTTTAAATTAATAAAAAATCAAGCTATACATTTATCAATGCACTTCTAATAGAAGCATTTAAAAGGATGTTACCAAGAAGAGAACTTAATGGAAAGTAGCTTACTGATCTTTCTAGTAACTGTTGCAATCAATATTGGCTCTTCAGGAAATGCCTAGGAAAACATTTGTTTGAATACTGTCAGTAGATAAGGTTAATAGTTTGTACAGGAAGAGCAGCCAACACGAGTTAACTGCCAGTAAATCCAAAAGATGAAGGGCTGATAGGAATACTGTAGCTAAATGAGTTGGAAAAGACAGTGCTGAAGCAATTTTTGAAGTTTCTTCAAGACTGAGATTGATTTGGTAACTTAAATTTCAAAAGATCTAACAGCTGTGATTTGTTAGAGGTACTTTAAAAGTTGAAGTTAAACAATGCTAGCTGCATGTTTTTAACTTCAGTCCAAAGGAAGTTAAGGTATATCAAAAGATAATGGTCTATCACGTGTTCAGATAATCAAATGTATAAATATGAGTCTTTTTGGCTTTTTCTTTATTTCTTTCAAAGATTACCAATAGTAACTAAGTCCATTCTTTCCCTATAATATTATATTTGGGTTATCAGTGGAATAAGACCTTCAAGTCAGGTACCTTTCATTTGTTCTCAGTATTTTAAGTATTTTAAGGGATAAGTATTAGAAATTCCATATATACATATATATATATATATAGGAATCATTATCAATAACGGTACCTCTGTTTATAAGATTTGATTCTTTTAAATAGTGATTTAAGATAATGCCTAGCATGAAAAATCTTATATGTATTTTTACCTAAGAAAATTTATGAATTCACAGCATTTAATCATCCCATGGCTATTTTGATTTTTCTGTTTCCTTACTTGCATATATATATCTAAGATTTATAACCCCTGAACAAAACAGAGTGGACAGGCACAACAAACATAAGCATAGCAAAAAAATTCTGGGTGTTGCATACCTCTCTGATTTAGTGTACATGTACAATCCTCATGTCAATGCATGCTTTGAATGTCAGGATTTTGTATTGATGACTGTATGAGGACCTGAAGGTTGGAAGGTTTACGGTAGACAGTTAATCAGTTTTATTTTCCTGGTAGTGTTAAATGAATTCAAAATAAATCTGTTTACAGATTTTATTTTTACATTTCTGTATTTGAATTGGGCAATTTGTACTCTGAATCCTTAGCAAAATGTAATTTGAGCAGCATGCTATTATTTCTAGGGGTGGATTTAGTCCCATATGGAGTTCAGATATGTAATAAATTTTTGTCTGCTGTGGTAAGGATAATATTGTTTGATCTACTTATTTTTATTATTGCTGGATTCTCTGCAGGGATAAATCCACTGCTTGGCTTCTGTCTATCAATCTCTTTATATCAAACAAAAAACTACTTGAAAACTAATTTCCAGTCAGACCTGAGCTTCACTGTTTTGTTTGGTCATTACATTGGTATGTGACTTCATAAATCATACACCACTACAAAAGTCTAATCACAGGCATATCAGAAGGGGCATTTCCATGTGTGGAAACCTTTTTTTAGTATTAGTTTCTTTAAATACAACATAAAACTTCTATATTCTTCGTATGAATGTTTAACTTTTCTTAGTGTTACAATAACATCCTTATTTAGTTTTTCACAGGCTCTTATTGGGCATTTGTGTACTTACTTGCACATTCCCCTCAGGTAAAGACAGCCTGAGGGTAACATTTGCTCCAGTATTGCAAGGAAATTGAGAGAATAAAGATCTGCCATCAAGGCTGTAAGGTAGCTTTCAGGGACTATCTGAGACGCCCAGAAGAGCACTTCAAGAGCAAATGATGCATCTCGGTTTTGCCAACAGTTGATGGCAAGAAAATCGCTAGGAAGCATAGCTTTTATGTTTAAATGCTGAATTTTCTACTGCCTTCTGCCCCTCTAAGAACTTATTGGATTTTTTACATTTAAGGTAATGAAAAATTATTTTCTTTTACGCTGTTCAGTAGAATATCTTCTTTTATCTGGGAGATATAATTACATGCTAGAAAAGATGAAACTCTCTTGGATGCTGTAAGCACTGGTTCCAAACATTTAAAGACTAATATTTGTGAAAATCAAAGTCTACCAAATAAATTTCAATCACCAACAATACAAACAAACCAAACAAAAAGGTGAGGGAAATCAAAGGCAGGAAGAATAAGAACAGGCCAGTATATGCAAGTACATTAGAAAAAAAATCTGGGGAAAGATGGAGATTCCTGCATGCTATGGCACTGCAGCTGAAGGGGACCCTGACAGGGCTATAACTATCCATCGGGTTGGTGAGAAAGTTCTGTAAGATTGACATTGGTACTATGAAAAGCTTCAGAGGCAGGAGCAAAACAGCCAGCAGTAGACAGACAGGATGAAATAATTAATACCTGATCTCCTTATGGAAGACATGCATGCAAGTTCAACAGGGTATAGTCTAATATCTGAAACCTGGCTAATAAGAAGAAATATTAGATGTTGTAATCAATCTTTTTATTTTTTTTAATTGTAAGTATGTGAGTGTGTACCTAGGTAGTTAACTTTTTTTCTGTAAATATACTTTTCCTTGATTTTTTTTTAATGTAAACACATTTGGTGTACTTCCGTTTTTGCCAGTGAAATAGTAGGATTTCATGTGCATTCCAGTACATAGTTCTGAAAGAAGTACATTTGTGGCTGATCCATGCTATTCTCCAGTTTCAGAGAAGATGCAAAACATCTGTATTTTAACATCAGTGCAGAAAAAGCTCTGCTACAGGGCGGACGAAGCCTAATTTCAAGGAGATCATGCTTGTGTTCCCAATGATTTTTGAAACCTATTTCCAATTAGCTGCTGGTGGATAGGAGAATTAAGAGCACAGGAAAGGTCCCACTGGCCCAGACAAATGGTCCATCTGCCCTTATCCAGTCTCTGGCAATGGTAAATGGAGATAACAACAGGGAGAGAGAAAAGACCTGGTTAATTTTTTTCATCCATTCTTGTAATTCCCCTCAGAATCCATAATTGGTTTTTTAGAGATATGTGTTTTTCAAATCCATTTCCAGATATATTATACAGGAGTTTGTCTAAGATTTTGAATGTGGTACGATTCAAAAGAGTCAGCAGTGTGTCCTGGCAGCCAGGAGGGTCAACGGTGTCCTGGGAAGCATCAGGCAAAGAAAGCATCGACAGCCAGTGGAGGGAGGGGATTGATCTGCTCGGCTCTGCACATATGCAGCCTCACCTTGAATACTGTGTGCAGTTTGAGGCACTGCAATATAGGAAAGTTATTAAGCTGTCAGAGAGTGTTCAAAGGAGGGCAGTGAAGCTGGTGAAGGGCCTTGAGGGGAAAACGTATGAGGAATGGCAGAGATCACTTGGTCTTTTCAACCTGGAGAAGAGGAGACTGAGGGGAGACCTAGTTGCGCTCTACAACTTCCTTGTGAGGGGAAGAGGAGGGGCCGGCATTGATCTGTTCTCTGCGGTGAGCAGTGACAGAACCTGAGGGACACAACCTGAAGTTGTACCAGGGGAGGTTTACATTAAGTATTAGAAAAAGGTTTTTCATTAGAAAAAGGTTCTTCACCCAGAAAATGGTTGAATGCTGGAACAGACTTCTCTGTTCCAGGGGAGTGGTCACAGCACCAAGCCTGTCAGAGTTGAAGCAGCATTTGGATGATACTCGCAGGCACATGGTGTGACTCTTGAGGATGGTCCTGTGCAGGGCTAAGCATTAGACTCGATGATCTTTGTGTGTCCCTTCTAACTCAGCATATACTGTGATTCTGTGAAATCTATTCCTCCACCTCCTCTGGCCATAAATTCTAGATGACCTATTAATAAAGAAGATATTTCCTCTACCCTTTTTTCTACCTACTTGTAACATTGACACTTCCTCAGCTTTTTGTTGCAGGCTTTGTTAAACAACATCTGGATATCCAGCTTATTCACAGCTTTCATGGTTATATAAACCTCAGTCTGATCCTCTTGCATGCTGTCACTGAGTCTTTTTCTTTTCAAACATGAGGTTATTTTGGACAACTGTCAGTGATGACAGAAACACTTTTCTTTAGCATATGTATTTAGACTATTTTCCCTTAATGTATTCTATTGCTTTTATCTGCAACAAGATGTTTCTACTGTCTTTTTGCCCTCTCTCTCAGCTTTGAGAGGTTTTCTGAAGTTTTTTGTTATTGTGCTACTCAGAACAACATCTCTAGACTTGGGAACTTCAATTTTTTCTTTCTTTTCCAGGTCACTGATAAAGATTTTAAATAAAACCACTTCCAGCAACAAGGATGAAACTTTTTTATGTACCTTCCTTGTTAACTACAAGAATCCTGCTTGCTTGCTTTCATAGAGTAATGGCTTCAAAAGAAAGGCCAGAGTACAATCTATACAATAGTTTGGCCTGAAGTTGACAGTCAGTAAGACTGTGCAGATCCCAGGTTACTTTATTCTTGTGTGAATCTTTTCTGCAAATAGGTCAATACTGGTAGCGGCGCCTATCCTGGTAGCACTGCCAATGTACCTTTATTAGGCACTCCTTGTGTGAAGGCATTGCAAGGAGCCCCAGACTTTCCTATTGGCTGCCTACAATGTTGTTGAGAGTGATGTATGTCTTAAAGGACACACAAATTTCCACACACATGTCAGGTCAGAGAAGGGAAGTACCTAAATGAAGTAAATTTGTTGATAAACATAATGGAGGCTAATGTCATTTTCTGTCTTCATACATGTAGGTGTTTGGTAAAACCTTGCTAAGTATTACAGTAACTACTGAAGTGGGGCTGGTTGATTCTCTCTGAAGGAGTATGGCAAAATGATTTATTCCACCTGGAGCAACATAGGCTTCTGTTTAACATTAACTCTTCTGATGATTTAATCCTAGATGAAAAGCATGACTTCTTGGATCCATTCAGTGCAATTGATATGTGATGATGATGTGAAAATTGATTTACTCTCTTAATTAATTAGTGTGGTAATTATTATTAGATCATTGTGCATGAACTCATTCTGTCTCATTTATCAATAAATATTGTTTTTATTTGGTCTGCATTATATTTTCTTGCCCCTTTCAAATACTCCCCCTTTGTCTTGATCCGGAAAAATATTGATGAGTGATTTGTTTAGTTTCAAAGGAGCTTTGAAATATATACATTTTCACATCTAACTGTGATTTGTCAACACCTAGTATGCCAGAATATTAACGTTGATAAAACTCCCATGGTTTAAACATAAAAGCAAGAAAAGTGATTCATGGGGTACACCTTTTGTTAGAATATTCAATCTCAGCAGAATAAAGCAAGCACTTTTGAGTATCAAGAATGTACTCTGGCAAGCTTGCATTTGCAATGTTTCATATCTGAAGAAGGCATGATTTTTACAGGCTTAGGATATACATACTGACTCCCAGCTTCTAAAAGATGTCTGCATAAAGGCAATATTGTTGCTAACATTTTGCGTTGTTGTAATAATAGGTTGAAAAGTGAGTAAAGGTGACAGAATGGGAAGGACAATGACAAAGATAGGTGCGGGAAACTATTTTTGTAGAGGACTGGCACTTAAAATAATGGGACTCTGCACAAAGACATTTTACGTTTAATAATGACAATCTGTTACTGCTGTCAGAATACCCAAGAGACTGCAACATATGAGATCATCGAACACAAAAATTCAAATACCTGAAAACTAAACAAGAGGTGAGATACAATAGGTAAATTCAAGGGAACATCAAAAACTTATAAAGTAATCAAAATGCAAGGACATCAAATTCACAGACAATGTAACAGGTTGTCAGGGTTAATGTTTGATTTTTTTTTGTTGTTTTTATTACTTGAACCATAATAAAGATTTGTATAAGGAAATTCGAGTGTCTTTAAGGAGATTAGATATTACTGAAGAGGTAGTCTGTAATGGAATGGGTCACTTGGAATAAGCACAAAAGTGCTTCCTGCTGCAATCACTACCAGTTAGATAAAGAACTTATAAGTCACAAAGTTCCTCTGAACAGTTTTCAAAGTGGGTATTTGATGCTTTGGTGATATGAGTTTAAAGTTAGGGTACCCCGTTTCTTGGGGAAGGGGGGAGGATGTTAAAGCCATATTTTTTTGTTTCCCTGGTTTTGTGGGAGGATGGAAGCAGAGCAAGTCGACTGATCTCAGCTCCGGCTGGCTGAGCCGATATGAACTCATTGTTGGCGGATGCAGACCCAGGCATGGCATGGGTGACTGGCCCCCCTCATGCTGGTGTGAGGCTGGGGCGGTGGCTGCCATATTTGCAAGGTGGCTGGGGGTCCTCCTCATTCCCCTGTGCCACAGTGGGACTGCTCCGGCTGCCCAGTTCACGCAGCAGAGTGAAGAGCAACAGCCGGACTCCTTGTCCCTGGGGACGGGGTGCCTGGTTCCAGCCCAAGTGCTGGCAGCTCCTTGCCGAGCTCGGCGTCCGCTCCTTGGCCGCCCTGTGCTCCTGCCACCAGCGCTCACCAGGAGCAGGGGTGGCCCCTATAAGTGTGCGTAAAGCCATTCGTGTGCCAGCACCCATGAAGCCCCCTCGCTCTGCAATCTCACTGTGGCACAGGAGTGCAGGCATGGGCGAGGACTACCCCCGGCCATTTCCCTGTGGCTCCACTGGGCCCAGGGTGCAGTGACTGGCATGATATGGCTCTGTTGGCCCCGGGCCACCTGTGCAGAGCGCCGCTGGCCTCCGTGCTGCTGGGGAAGTGTGCAGCATTGGTTTTCCTTTTGGCGAGTGTGGCAGCTGCTTTTAGCCAACCCACGTGCAGCCCCGTGGCGCCCGCTGACCCGCAGCAGGTCCCTGCGGTGGTGGCAGGTGCCCCTGTGCTAGCAGTGTGCTGGCAGCAAGCATGACATGATGGCAACTCCTCCTGTGGCTGGCTGGGGTGGCCGGCCCTGCGGTGGCCGCTCCAGCTGGCTCACGGGTGATGCTGCTGGCCCATGAGTGCCCCATGGGTGGCAGCAATGGTGGCCCTGGGCCCCGGAGCCTGGCCATGTGGGTGATTTTGGCAGGAGCACAATCTCGCTTAGGATGCTGAAATCTCGTGGAGGAGTAGCACTCCCGTGCCGTCGTCCAATGAGAAAGCAGTTCACCCAGGAATGCTGCTCCAAAATCACACGAGATCAGACAGCCCATAAAAGCCAGAAGTCTGGGAGTTGTGCCCCTCTTTCAGCTTCCATCAGCTGCTCCTTCCTGGGTACTTAGGCCATGCAGTGTCGTTGCAGTGGCATCAGATCCCAGGCAGTGCTGGCAGAGGAACCACACGATGGCAAGAACGTGGTTTCTTTCCTCTTGGGTTTCCTTGGGGGGTGGAGGGTGGGGGGGTGCTTTTCACTTTTCTGTCTTTCAGAGGCTTCAAGGACCAAGAAAATACCATCTCTGGAGTGGCTGTCCCCTCCTTCCCCTGCTCCTCAGCCCACCAGCCTGCTTGGAGGAGCACTTTGTTATTTGTTTTCTTTTTATTATTGCATAACATTGTCGGGTCAGTTGTTTGTATATCTGGTTAGTGCCTAGTGGGGTCCTATCATAGAGCCCAGATAAATAAAACTGTTATCTATTGTTCTTCTATTAAGTCTCTTGTCCTGATTGCACCCCCCTATTGTCCAAACCAGGACATTTGGTCAGGGTATTCAACAGAGGAGTAACTTTCCAAGAAGAAATCACCTGCAACTGCCTTGTCATAGCAAAGGTTATTTTAGACAATGCTCGAGACATAAGAAGAGCTTCTGAAAAATTTTTGCTTCTCTGGATTAATAGAGATGTCACCACATGTTTGTCACATGCTGGGCATAGAGGATTTGCAATATTTAGACATAGCTAAAATTATGCACACAGAATTACACACACAGAATTAATAAGGTTGGAAAAGACTGTAGAGATCAAGTCCAACCTTTACCTACGTTAACAACCTATCCAACATCGGTCTAACATCTATGCCATCTAAACCATCCAAACCATCTAAACCATGCCACTAAGTTTATCATCTAACCTATCCTTAAACTTATCCAGGGTCGGTGACTCCACCACCTCCCTGGGATGCCCATTCCAGTGGGAAATCACTCTCACTGTGAAAAAGTATGTGAACATGTATAACAAGGATCAGATTCTGAGCAGAGGACGTTGTCCTGGGGGCAGTGGAGAAGGTTTTGCTGAGATGCAAAAAGGATGAAAGATAAAAGTGTAGTGAAACTTGTTTGAATTTACAACCACAGCCCTCTTAGACCTCCTAGTACACAGCTGTGCAAACAACTGATTTTTCAGTTAGGTGTATAAACTCACATTCAATATGTAATATCCGCTGATCCAGAATGGAAAAGTTTCCAATTACTTTATAAAACATAGACCCTCAATACTTTATTCCAGCTTAACAAAATGTTCTCTTTGGCTGAAACAAAATTTCTTTTTTGGATTTTTTTTTTCTTAAAATATTTACTAATCACACATTAACTTCATGCAGTCTCAATACACTTGGAAACAACCAATAAACCTTTCTTATCTTCATTCAGATTTTATTACTAAATTAGATACAAGTTTGCGAAGAGTTTCTGTGATCACAAAATTTTTGATTTCAGTGAACTAGCTACTTGGGGAAAGTAAGCATTTGTCCGGTTCCTCTTATAATGCTGGCTGCCAGCATATGAGCCTGCTCTGGTGAGTTGGTGAGGACTGGACTTCTGCCAAATATGCAGTAGCTGTTCTCACACAAGTGGTTCAAAAGTTACTGTGGACAAATGATCATGATCCATGTTTTGCTTGTGGTCTTTAGATGGACCATTCGCTGCAGTAACACACAGGCAAGCTCTCAACCATCTCAGTTTTCTGTACATTTTAAGGCTTCAGAGCCTTCTCTCTTGTCAGGTGGTCCCAATACCTCTATTCCACAAAGACGTGGGAACTGTTTCCAAGCATCACTAAAAGTGTTGTTCGGATGTTGTCCAGATATAAATTTATTTGACAAAATTTTGTGGCAGAATACCCTTTAAACAGCAATAATCAACCTTAACCAGTGTCATGCAGTTACTGGTTCAGATGCTACTAATCCTGATTTATGACTTACTGCTTAAAATGAATGAGTTTTCTTGCAGAGTGGGTAGTATTTAGTGCAAACAGCATGCCAGACCCTGGTCCTTGAAATAAGAAATGTTTATATTGTTTGGAAGTGATGTAATGGCAGTTTGAATTATGTTTATTAGCATGTGAAAAGCTTTAGCAATCTATCTGTCTGTTTTCTATTAGAGATTTGTATCTAAAAACAAAAAAACTGCCCACGGAGAACAAACTGGAAAATGGATGCATATTTGGCTGTGTGTAAGTGTTGGTGGGGACAAGGGGGCTGGAAGGAAGATGTGCTGTTTTTTTTAATATTTTTAATAGAAAAAACAAATTTAATAATGGTGCTGTAAAGAGACAATATAATTTTTTTAATAGAAAAGTAAAAATAAAAGCTAACCTGAAACTAACCTTTAATTTTCTGCCTATATTGGGAAGTAGGGGTACTATCTGAATTTAAAATTTGATGCAGCATCATTTCTTCTTATTTATTTATATTGCTGAAGGACTCTCTTACAGACACTTATCATCTTGTATCTGTTTCACTAAAAGTGAAGTCAAGATATCTGGTGCTTTTCTGAATCTAGGCCGTACCACATTAGAAGACAAACATACCACAGATGAAATGCACTGTGTCATTAGAAGCTATTTAGAGATGCTCTTCTACTAACTAAAAAAAAAGAAACTGCAAATATTATGAGTGCAGTATTTTTCTCCTTGCATTTGACAAAACTTTTAGTGGAGCACAAGTGCTTTTCCTGTAATTTTTCCTACAATTTTCCTTATAATTTTTTGTTTGTTTTGAGAGAAGTAATATTGTAATTTATAAATTATTCTCTTCAGTAAACATTGTATGGCATGAAAGTACATATTGTGGCCTTATGTCTGAGCAGTTTTGTAATTCTCACACCAAATATTTTAATGCAGAAAAATATATCAAACAAAATCAGACACAGAAATGAGATATTCCACTGAAAGGAATGCAATGCTGTTGAAACTGGTCCTGTCTTACAGTGCTAGAGTATGACAGATTATGAAGTCTAAGCAATTCAAGTTAAATCTGAGGACAGGAGTAAAATACTATATCAGTATTCATTCATTATAAAATAAATCGAAGCTTCAGTACATTTTCTAGATAATCTTTGGGTTTAGTACAGTTTGCAACAAGCAGAGGTCCACATAGTATGAGAGGTCATGGTAAGATCTGGCAGACAATATAAGAGATACACATATATAAATAAAATTGGCCCTTAATTCTTTTATAGATGCCCTGGTGAAATACTTTCAGCAAGAAATTTTCTTGTATACTCAGACAGGAAAAGAGCTTACAAAATAGTGGCTTTCTGCAATTGCTTTTTGTGGTTTTTTTTGGTTTTTTTTGTGTTTTTTTTTTTTTAATTTACAGCAATGGATGATTCATAAATTATGTGAGCTGAAAAATAATAGATGTGCGTCAAAGTCAACATTTGGGAAAACCTAACGTAATCATTGAACTAGAATTTAGATCTATGACAACTGTGTGGAACCTAATTAGAGTTGGGGGGTTATAATTCACCTATAAATGTCAACAGAAATTACTGTTTGCAAAAGCAATAATAACACTGTAGAGAATAAGAGAGGAAAAAAGGTTCACATAAGAATGGATGAAGTGTGACCAGAGTAGCATGGAGGGGGAACAAACAGGGACAAAGCCTCTGAGGAATCATCTATTGGTTGGAGGTGTCAGTCTGGCAACCTGGTCATTCACCTTGTGAGACACAGTGGGGCTTTGTTCCTCATTGCTCAAAACAGCTGTGGAAATATCCTTGGTCAGGATGTGATGAATCAGTGCAGCATTAACTGCAGGATCATAATGGAGTAATGTTGGGTTGTTTTGTGATTGCAACTTTCCCTCTCCTTTTATATTTTGACTTCATTCACAATAAGCCTACTGCCATGTGTGATTTCTTTATGTCTTTGAAAATTAAGGGAAAATTGCCTCTCTCGACAATATTGGAATACATGTAGAAGTCCTAAGAAGGAATCCTTGTCTTATCTTACGCATGTCCTAGAAAATTTTCTGATTTGTTCTAATGTTTTCTGTCTGTAGCTTAAATGTGAGGAATATAGAATCATTTAAATGTATAATCATTTAGGTTGGAAAAGACCATTAAGATCATCAAGTCCAACTATTAAACAAGCAATGCCAAGTCCACCACTAAAACATGTCCCATGTCTACACCAGGTATACATTAAGTATGTTCATGGATGGGAATTCAACCACTTCCCTGGGCAGTCTGGTCTGAATTTTGACAAACCCTTTAGTGAGAAAATTTTTACTAATATCCAATTCTAAACCTCCCCTGGTGCAACTTGAAGCCATTTCCTCTTGTCACGCCACTTATTATTTGGGATGAGAGGTTATTGTGTATATTCTAGATACCATTACGAAAGTAATTATAACTGTACATTTCTGGAATGATTCTTTGCAACTGAGGAGTCATTTTTCCCATGGAAAGCCATAAGACAAAATCTGTTCTCGTTTTCCTTTTGAAAATAAATAGATTTTTTTTCTGTAGCTAAGTGCAAAATTCTGTCTTTTAATAGGGAAAAATATCTATGCAAAGGATGACTTTATATCAATGGTAAAAGAGATGAATTACATTGAATTCAGTAGAGTTAAAACTTTGTTTATGTCTGTTGAAGTCTTAATGTGTACAACAATACAGGTAGCTTGTAACAGTGCACTTGATGTCACAGTGAAATATTTCTAGGATCATTTGGAGAGGTGAGAAATCTCTGGCATTTATTTGTACAAATCACACATGCTTATATGATATGTTGATTTTACTAATAGACTGTACATGAGAAGGAAGTAACAGCATACACAGTATATGCAATGCAGAGCTTCTTAAAAGTTAGATGTCTAATATTTTTTTCTCTGTTTTTAACGACTCTATTTTATGGTTGCCTCCGAAGAATGAATTGCTGTCTCTGGAGACCAATGCCTCAGATAGATCACCTTTTGAAAGTTCCTGTCTCTTTCCACTGTCTGCCAAAGAAATCTTGGTGACTCATTTAAAAACACACTTTACAGGTAGGCATGGATACTGCCTATTGTATTCTGCCTGGTGGTAAATATGTCAAACAAGCTTTGCTGTACTGATTAACTGTTTAACAATCTATGCTTGTTAATTCTAAAATGACAGGAACAGTTTTGCACATCATTCACTGATTATAATGTATTAACTAATATCTTGCACAGCAATGACCTCCTCCCTGTTTATTAAGGGCACAAAAGAAGTGTGATGTGCTTGTGAAAATCGGCAGCAACTTGCTCTAAAAGCAATAGAAATATAACACAAGTATCAGATGCATTATTACTGCATGAAGAGATCAAAAACCCCATCAGATTCCATATACATTGAAATACTGCTTTCTGCTCTTGGAAGTATCCACAGTGTTTTTTAATGATGAAGCAAGCATTAAATGCTTGGAAAATCATACTGACTTTGATGAAAGACCTTAACTGATTTTGTCTAGCAGGGGAGAGAGGCAACTTCTAAAAACTGCTGCTTCTGTGTATTGAAACTTATCCTGAAGATCAGAGTTGTTGTTCACTGCAGAAACAGGTCTGAAATTGTCCTAGCAAAATCAGCACAGCTAACAGGACTGTTTACAGAAGTTAACAGAACTAACAGGACATCCTGGCCCAATTGCTGAACCTCCTCAGAAATGACAGTAGATAAATGTGTCACCTCAGCATAAGAGACATGAGTAAAAAGCATGAACCTCAGAGGTTCCATCCTGTATCTGAAATAAAACTCCTCAGCAATATTGCATTTCTACGTAAGGAGCTCCTGGAAAATAATGAAAAAAGCTCCAACTAGTAGAAATTCAAAAACAGTTGCAGAGCTTCATGAAAATTTATAATGGGAAAATTAACTGTCAGAGATTATGAAGGACATAAAGTAATGTTGTGAAAAAAATTAAATTTTCTTTGTTGGTAGGTTTTTTATGCTAGTGCTCCAGCAAGTGGTAAATTGCCATTTTCACTTCTAGAGAAACAAGGAAATGGAGGAAAGCATTTTCCATGTGTTGAACTTCTTATTTGACCTCTTTGATGAAAGAAAGTAATAAGGTCACTACAATTCAGAGCCCTGCTCAGGTCAGTAGAGCTCCGTATTTCAATGGTGCTTTCCATGTGCAGAATTATGAAGCTCTTACTCCCATCTGGAAGGCTGTCTGGCCAAAGACTGACATCCCAGCTTCCTGAATCTATGTTAAATTTTGTAGTGGTACTTGTGTGCCATGTTTAAGTCAAAGTATCTTCAGCTATTAAATGGCAAGCCGGCATTACCTAAAAATCCCGATTCAAATATATTCAAAATTAATTGAAATAAATGATAAATCATGGCCTTTCAGGCTTGCACCTTGTACAAGACAGAAAAAAATAAAGTTGTAACATCTTCCTTGAGAACAGGGAAGTTGGGAAAATGCAGGCTATTAATGAGATGAAATGTGAAATGCCCAGGAGTGTTATGAACTACACAGAATAGAGAATTGACTTGAGCAATGATATAATTTCACTTTCTTTCATTTTTTTCCTAAAAAGGTACTCACAAAGTAGAATATAATTTACTGAATGAGTGGAATCCTGAATTCTTTCTTTTTGGCTATACAGAAAAGTTGGCCTTTTGATAAAACTTCTGAAAAGCCTAGGATTTGTTTAACTTGGATTCTTAATGATCCTGCAACTCTGGCATGAAAAGCAAACTGACGTTTTTATGAAAAGGGAGATGGAAAATTGGAGAAATCATACTTTTCCATAATGGAAGATCTGAAAAGAAGTTAATACTCAAATACAAATGAGTAGTTTCGTTGTACTGCAAACATCTGTGTCCTGAAACCAATTTTACATGCAGCCAGTGGAAATGAACACTTCCCATGTGTGTTGGCCTAACACTAGAGAAATGTTTAGAGCTGTTGGAGAACTCTGAGATGAAACACTTTCCTTTGGAAAATGGCAAGCTGATGAAATAGAGACTTTTTTAAGAATGAGTTCCTTTCAAAAACCTTTTGATTTTTTGAAAGAAAAGTAATGACCCTGCCAAAAAAATTCTGGCTTAACATTTTTTTTTAACACAAATATCCCATTTGTGGTTCAAATCAAATTCTCATTGCCCTAAATTAATTAATGTATGACAATAACTAATTAACTTCAAAACCAAACATGTCAGCATTATCTGAACAGCCTGTTCAATGTGCAATTACTAGAGGATGATTCCACGGCAGAACCAAATAAATAATATTTGCATTATTGTTTACATGATAGATTGGTATTGGGTTATAGGTTGGATTTGGTCATCTCAAAGGTCTCTTCCAACCTTGTTAATACTGTGATACTGTCATATTTTTACTGAATATTCTAGACTATGGACTATCTAATTCTAGTATAAAAGACTGTATCTGCAAAAATGATGCATAATGTTAATAGTATTTTATAATGTAAATGCTTCATAGCAGTAATTCCATATTGCATAAATGAACACAGTTAAGCACAAATAAAGTAAAATACAAGCACAAAATACAATAGGTGTTACATTAGAATTTCTTTCTGAGAGTTAATGTATTTTACCTTTCATATTTCCTACTTTCCACACAGCAAGAACGCATATTTCCCAAGCATCAGCATGTGCTTAACTTGGTCATTTGGGGACCAAGTCCTCTACCAATCTATTTGACTTAATCAAAGGTCTAAAAAATTATGCAAAGAAATTATGTTCCAATAGGCATACACATGACTATTTTGGAGTATACTGAAGAGAGAAAAAAAGAAAAGTGAAGTATTTATTTATATTTTATATATACACAGTAGATTAGACTGAGGAAAAATAAATCAGATTTTCCTGATCATCTGTCATTTTATTTCGGTTCAAAAATGGATAGCCATCGAGCAAGCAAACTTCTAGACTATTTCAGTTGTTTGGAAATCATTTCATGTGTCCCAGTTTACTGAGTTGTGAGATGTTAATTTTCAATTCGTATTGTATGCAAACTGTTATAGGTTTTTGTTTTTTCCCTAAATCTGAAATAACTAGGGACCTTTGTAAGGAGAGATGAAAAAAACCCTCAAATTAATAAACACACCATGTCAAACCGTATTTTCTCTGTATACACTTAACCAAAAATGAAATTAAACAATATTATGGCCTGGCAGAAGAGTAAGCTTTTCAAGGATAAGGGTCCTTGGAAAACCAGGTGCAAAGCACTGTCAGCATGAACAACTTGGCAAGATGAGAGAGTGCGGCTCATGCTGGGCCTGAGGAAATATATCATATAGTCATACTAAAAAGCAGAATAAATAACTTGTTAACTAAAACTCTCAGCAGTTAGTAAAAAACATGAACCAAACCAAACCAACTTCCATAATTTTTGAAATACAGGTTTTTATTATATCATAAAGAAAAAGCTCCTCAGACTTAAGTCCAAGAGCTTGGACAGCCTTTAGGTTCTATGATGGAAGGTGGTAATTTAGCATTAGAAGAGAAATACACCAACTGGAAATCTGACATGTCGGGCAGTATTTTTAAAGGAGCATGTTTAAATTTCCACATCCAGATTCCACTGAAGTGAGGAGTTAAGCACAAAAGTATCTTTGTCCTTGAGATTATACTGCAGTAAAATCTCTGGGTATGTTAATGCCCACAACGTCATTTCTGCCAGATGCCATGTCAATTTGTTGGTCTGCTGTGACTCACACCAAACTAAGCATTCACAAGCTTCTGGTAAAGGTGTTTATTACACAAATTTTACATTCCTCCATTGATACATGTTCCTCTATTGTTACATGATACACACCTATTTCTAATTAAAAATAAAAAATTGTGCAGCTTTTAAATTAAAAGATTACATGTGAATCCTAAATTCTTGATTTATTACCAAACAATTAGGATCACTACTTATGTCTTCCCTTCCCTTCCCTTCCCTTCCCTTCCCTTCCCAAGTCCAACTTTTTACCTAACTTGACAACCTATCCAACACCAATCTAACATCTAAACTGTCTAAATCATCTAGACCATGTGACTTAAGCTCATCATCCAACCTATCCTTAAACACATCCAGGGACGGCAACTCCATCACCTCCCTGGGAAGCCCATTCCAATAGGAAATCACTCTCTCTGTGAAAAAGTTTGACCTGATATCCAATGTGAACCTCCCCTGATGCAGCCTAAGACTGTGTCCTCTCGTCCTGTCACTGGGAGCCTGAGAGAAGAGACCGACCCCCGCCTGACTACAACCTCCTTTCAGGTAGTTATAGACAGTGATAAGGTCACTCCTGAGCCTCCTCTTCTCCAGGCTGAACAATCCCAGCTCCCTCAGCCGTTCCTCACAGGGCTTGTGCTCCAGCCCCTTCACCATCCTCGTTGCCCTTCTCTGGACACATTCCAGCAACTCGACGTTTTTCTTAAACTGAGGGGCCCAGAACTGGACATGGTACTCGAGCTGTGGCCTAACCAGTGCCAAGTACAAAGTAAGAATAACTTCTCTAGTCCTACTGGCAACACTATTCTTGATGTAGATGCTTCCTTTCCTTCCTTTCCTTTCTTGTTCTTAGCAAATGAATCTCAAGTGTCTTGTGGACAGCAATGCCAGTCTATGGATAACTGAATGAGTGGAAAGGGATTTACATCTGTTCAGATCCCTTCTCTGCTTTTACTCTTCCATGCCTATTTTTAACCCTATTGGGTTTTTTCTATATTTTCTTAGATGGTGGAGTTTTCTGTTGTATATGTTTTTGGTTTTTTTTCTGTAATCAATTTCATTATCAATAAGTTCAGTTCTATTTAAATTTTATTCTCTGATTATTTGTATTTCAGTCTAAATAGTGAAACTCAAATTGATAAGGGGAAAATTGTTAACCATTTGCCTTCCCCTTTTCTCCCTATCAATTACCCTGAGGTGCAGAGAGAATGACAAGAGAGTTATAGTTTTTTGTGGATTTCTTAGTCTTTCAGGAATCATTACAAATAGAAGAGGACAACTGCTCATGTTAGTATTTTCAGTGGCTAATTAGTCAACTGGAAAAGCTAGCTGATGTTCTGTGAAGATTGCATGTATCAGCCTTGCACAGGTTTTGATGTAGGCTCTATTAACTTCATGAATCACCTGCTGTGTCATCCACTAAAAATTAATTCAACTTAAAAAAAGAAAAGGCTGATAGCAAGAATCTCATCTTTTGAAGAGCCTGAAGCACTTAAACATTACCTTCTGGATATAGCTCTGTGCCTAAAATGATGTGTTTGTTGTATTAGCCAAACTTTGTGTACTTATAAAGATTATGAAAGCTATTTAATGAAGCAACTTAATGAATTCGCATTGTTTACTTCTCTTGTTTTTCTGTTTTTTTAATATTTGTGTATGCAGCATCTGTTATGAATTAAATATAAATTTTAGCTCCTATTTCACAATTCCTATATATACATTTTCCTTTATAACAAACAAATACAATTCTAAAGCTCTGAAAGCCCACAGCTGTTCGTGTTAGATGGATAAAACATGCCTATTCTTGCTTCTACAGAAAAAATTGAGTTAAGCTCAGTGTGCTGGTAAATGTAAAAATGTTAATATTCCAAGATATTGTGGTTATGACAGAGACATCTTGTTGAACGTATCAAAGCATACCACAGATGACAGCTGAATGAAGTTGGATGGTTAGGAATTGATTCTATTTGAAAACATACTTTCTTTACTTAAAAGTTAGCTACATCTGTACGTATTCCAGCCAAACATTTGTTTATTTTCTAAAACTTGGAATAGTGAAGTATAGGGAAAAAAGCTAAAGAACTTCATATGTTCAGAAATTATGCAGAACAACTAAACAAGATGCCATTCAGATTCAGCTGCTTTGACAAGGAAGAGAACAAAATGTGAACTCTATGCAAAATATTGTTCCTCTTCTGTGAACAGCATCAGAATATTTTTTTGACTTGCAGGCTCACTAGTGACATGGCTAATTGAGTGACACTTCATTTCCAGTTAATTCTTGGCATCTAACTCAAAGTCATCTTTGTACAGCTGCACTGAGTGACATTATCTCTTCTATGGGATAAGACACTATTAGATCAGTGCTTTGTAGAATTCTATAAAAACCTTGCCTTCCAAGGTATTTGAGGGATTAAGCATTTATGTCTTAATTTTTTTTTATAACTTCAGAGGTTCATTTCTCATCTCATTAAAATCAGCGGGAATTTTAACATTGAATTCAACATCACTATTTAGTTCTTAAATGAAAATTAATACAGTTGTGAGGCTTTTCATGTACTGTACTGGGAAGCTGCATTTGAGAAACTAAACACTCCCTTGGTTTTAAACTAAGTCTCTGAATACTTTGAAATAATGAGGTAAAGGAAAGTTTTGAGATTCGTGTGGATGACAGAATCTGTGGTTAAGATGTGAGGAGAGGCAGCACCTCAGCTGTTTCTATCTGGGATAATGTTAGTTTCTTAGTTGGTATGGGACTCTGCTTTGGATTTGTGCTGAATGCAGTGATGACAGAATGTTTTCACCATTGCTGAGCAGTGCTCACAGAGCTCCATGGCCTTTTCTGCCTCTCACCTCAATCCAGCAGCAAGCAGGCCAGAGGTGCACAAGAAACTGGGAGAGAACATAGACAGGACAGTTGACACCAGTTGACCTAAGGGATGTTCCATACCATATGGCCTAATGCTCAGTATATAAACTGGGGAATGAGAAAAGAGGAAGGGTTCGGTGTGATGGTGTTCCTCTGTTCAAGCTACCACCACGGGTGGTGGAGCCAGACTTTCCTGGAGGTGACCAAATGCCCATCCACTGATGGGAAATGTGAATGAATGTCTTGTTTTGCTTTGCTGTTGGACACAGTTTTTGCTTTATCTGTTGAACTGTCTTTATCTCAACCCAAATTTTCTCATTTTTCTTCCAATTCTCTATCCATCCCACCAAGGGACAGTAAGTGAGCAGCTGCATGGGACTGAGTTGCTGGCTGAGGTTAAACCATGACGACCACTCATTTTGATTTGGCAGTTTCAGGCAGAGGCATTAGTGTGCCCCAGCAATACTCTGCAGATCACAGAAACCTCCCTGCGGTGGTTTCTGTAACTCTGACTAGGTAAGCATTAAAGTATCGCCTGAGATCACCAGATTAACACTGACTTATAAACAGTTCTGGAGATGTATGCTGGAACTCAAGACAAAGCGTTCTCACTCAAGCTGTAGGTCTCCATACAAAAAACAGTAAAAGTTTTTGTACCTGTATCATCTTTAAAACCACTCCCTTGTAAAAAGTTTGAGGACTGTTTGGTAAGTTATCTGGTGTGTAACTTTGCGCTGCCTGTCAATTGTGGCTGTTACTGTTACTCCAGACATAAATCAAGAAAGTGAAATTTATTTACATAGTGCTTACGTGGGCAAGAAAAAGAGAGATTTCTAGGGGCATGGACAAAGTTAATGCTAAGAATATTTCAGCAGGATATTGAGTAACTGAAATAGCCAGTTACATCATGGTATCACAATATCATTAAAAGAAATGTTCACCAGCTGACATGATGCCAAAGTGAATGGCAGAATTTTATATGCACCTAAATGCTCCCTCTCCCCCTGTTGTTTAGCAAGACGACTTGTTTTATTTTCCTAATAAGATAAGCAGCAACACTGAAATGCATTGAAAAACAAGAGGTTTCTGCAAAACCACAAATCATAAAACTAAGAGGTATAACCCTGAGGTAATGAAAGAGATTTTAAGTCAGTTCCTTTCATGTGCATTTAAAATAAAATAATAAAACCTTTTAAGAAGTGTTAGAGAAAATACAGAAACATATAAAAAATAAATTTAGCTATTTCAACTGACTGATCCTGAGTGATTTAGAGAGGTGCTGGAAGAACAAGAGAAGTTAATATTTCAAAAGAAAATTCCTACTGAATTGTATATTACTTCAATTTTAATCATCTTTTATGGTAAGAAATAGCTGCTTGTCACCCAGCTAAACTTAAGTTACACATATGTAGCAATGAAATCACTCTTTGAGCAATATGAAAATAACCACATACCCACATATTCAAATGGTGATGTCATGGCCTCTCCTGTGATACAGTCAATGGAAATGTTGGCCTCTGACAAAGAAGTCCTCTCTGTCTCTCATGGAAAAACTCCCAAGTGCACAGCTGCTTTCTGAGAATTAAATGTAAACCACACAAATTATATCTGTATATTGTATTTGAATTTATTTGTTGTTTTTTTTTCTCCCAGCTGCTGACAGCTTAATAACACTTGAAAATAGCCAAAGACATCATAATTCCTGGACAAGAATGGGATGTATTGTTTAGTCCTTTTCTAAAAGAGCTTCAGGAAATCTTTGCTTAAAAAGGTGGGCTTCATTATTTATTAGCTTTCTTTGTTCTTTCTGAAAGAAGGTTTTTTCCTGGACAGCTTAACCTTCCTCCCTGCTAGGTTCTTTGCCCATTCTGATTAAACCAGACCATCAGTAAAATACAATGGACAAAAGATAGGACCATGGCCACGGCATGTAGTGAAGAAAGCACTTTCTGCGAGATAGGGCCTTGTGACCTGTTTCACTGGGTATTTATGCTTCCCTGCACACATCTGCTCTTGGTATGAGAGATCAGAATGGCAATTCCCACATGATGATAAAAAAATCCTCCTTGTCTCTTTTTTATTTTTTAACTTTTTGTCTTCTCTCGTAACTTGAGGATCTATTTTGGCACTTCTCACAAGAGAGAATGCAACTGCCTTACCTTACCAAAGACATTATCCATCTCTCAGTTTAAAACTTCCTGTGTGGTTTCTCCAGCTGACTTTAGGCAGCTGTGTGAGCAGAGAGGATATTGCAGTCCTCACTACTGGTTATGTGCAAGTGATGGAAACTTACCTTGTAAATGGCAAGGTTAGAGTTCCTGCCCGCAGTGGTAGCACTGAGCATCCCATGCAGCCACCAGCTGCTTGTAACAGGACAACATAACTGAAGTGACAGCACTGGAATTTTATGCAGTCAAGAAGCATTTGCCTCTATGTGGACTGATGTTACACAGAGCATATAATGGTCTTTCTCTAAGCCTAGTCTTTATATTGTATAGAAGATTAGTGTTTGAAAGCTCACACTTATTTGAGACATCAGCAGCAGGGAGTAGGTATCTAAAGCAATGGTGTAATGGAAAACAACGTGGGTATCCCCAAAACACCGGGCAGTGGAAGGGCTTAGGAAAAAAATGATTTTTGAAGATGGGAACACTAGCTTAATGGCTATTCACTGAGCATGAAAGAATGCAAAACTTTTTCCTCTCTGAGCCTTCTTAACAGCTTGCTTCACCCTGTTGCAAGGGGCTCCAAGGCCATCTGTAAAAATGTTACCCTTTCAGGAAGTTAACTGCTCTGCAAGTTTGTAAAGGAAAAGAAATCCAAGCTTAAGTCTCCCAGCTACCCAAAGTCTCTTGAACAAAAAGAGACCTTGAATCAACCCTTCTGCTCACCATCTCCTGCACAAGATCCACTTAACCCTGCTACACATAGCCAAAAGAGATGTGTGTGACAGAACTTACAAGGTGGTAAAGTCTTTGTTAGCGCAATGTACAGAAACATGAAGCAACATGACTTGCTTCGAAGATAATACATTGTTCTAACAAACAGAGAATCCCCTGTCACAGGCAAAATAAAACTAGAGATTATTTATATTTCCTGCCTCTAAACCTTCTCTGCTTCCTGTTAATTAATAAGCGAAGTGCACTACTTGCATTTGGAATATACTAAAATAGAAACAAAATGAACTTAACGCGTGTTTCTGTCAAGTGTTCCGGTGCCTATTAGTGCTTTTAGCCACATCCTGTGAAATGGCTGCTACCTATAGGTTAACTCTAACATCCAAAATTAATGTTCATAATATTAACTCAAAAATTAAATTATCCCCAAACCCCATAAGTAATAATAATGATAACAATAATATTGTGTCAAAGCTGAAAGAATATTTCTTTAATTTCTCTTTTTTCTATTATTAAAAAAGCTGAACAAACATTATCCCCAGCCAAAAGAAACTAATAAAAAACTGTATACATCCAAAATGTGTCACGCATGTCACACTATATATTCACAGAATTGCAGTATCACAGAACCACAGAATCACAGAACTGGTTAGGTTGGAAGGTACCACAGTGTGTCGGCTGGTCCCACCTCCTTGCCCGATCAGGTCATCCTAGAGCATATTACACATGTTTGTATTGGGATGGTTCTTGAATACTTCCTGTACTGGGGGCTCCACAAACCTCTCTGGACAATCTGTTTCAGTGCACAGTCACTCACACAGTAAAGAAGATGACACCTGATAAAGGTGATGTGGTAATTGAATAAGCACCATACAAGGAACAAAATAAGACAGAATGGACTTGCTGTCATACTCAAATTTTCAAATTCTGCATTGGTTGGACTTTATGAACTCAAAGCTCTTTTGCAACGTAGTTAATTCTGTGTTTCTGTGAATTAATTCCTAGTAGAGTTTTAAACTCTTATAAGAGACTCTTAGAATGTTTTGGGTTAATGTAAGGGACCCTAAAAATCACCTAGTTCCAATCCCTGTGCCATGAGGAGTTTATTACTTAAAAAGTTGTTACTTTCAGTGAAATGCAATGCACACCAATGTATTTGTCATGATCACCATATCTTTATGAAGCAGGGAACCTCAACACAACCCCAATACTCTTTGAGACACTCTTGCTCAACCTGCTGTAACTCAGTCCTTGCACTATTTGGTTGGGGTTTTTTTAGCATGAGTGAACCTTCCATAAACACCTCTAGGACAAAAAATTGATGATGAGTTGTGTCTACTATGGCTTGTTGAGAAATCTAAGCATGTCATGTCCAGAATATAACCTTTAGCCTCCTGTTGTAGGTTGATTACAGGAAAACAACAAATTGTATGAAAGGAGGGAATTATGGAAAAGGCTGCAGTCTGCAAGAACTTGGCCTCAGTAATGAGTTGCTATAACATATGCTAGCAAATATGCAACATAATTGCAACAATCTTGTTTTATTCAGAAATGGTACTGTACACTGTGCATTTTACTGTCTAAACAGTGATACTTCAGTCCTAGAAATCACCATCATCTGAAGCCTGAAGTATAAGGACAGTGTTAACTCCATCTGAACCAAGGACCTCAGACTGGACTTCTCATGAAGAAGGGATTTATATCAGAGTGTTCTGCTGATTCAGAGCTGCATGCTTCTTCCTCATATACTCTTCAGGCAAATGCATCAAGGAGATGTTTAAATCCCAAACCACTTAAGCAATGTAATGCTGATTTCCCTCTCAAAGACTCTCAAAGTATTTGCGGTTTGTTCCACTCATTCCTTTACTTTTTCTTCCTTTGATTGAAACATTCAGGTAAGGTGTCATTGGAAACATATACTAGCAGCACAATAGACCACATATACATGAAGTCTAATAACTTGCAATATATTTTCTCAGCACAACACTGCTTCTGAAATCAAGAACCTTTGAGTCAAAATATTTGCATAGTGAGGTTTGCTGGCAATGAACAAGTTCCCCAAGAAAACAGATAAAATAGATAAATTCAGTGAGACACTTCCATCTGTTATTATACAAGTTTGTCCTGGAAAAGCTTCTAATTACACATAATTTGCAATTATTTTTATATTAATTATAATTGTTCAAATATTTTTATTTTCAAATTATTTTTCCAAATTATTTTTCCATTAATTTTGCATTATATCCATAATGTTATGACCCAAGTTAGTGTGGAAGACATGGCTTATATAAATGGTTAGAACACCTAAACATAAGTTCTGGACTGTTAAATTCTCCTGACTGTGTAAAGAATTGTGCATAGTGGCCAGTGTTGTTTAATAACAACAAAAACCCTATCAGTGAAAATTGATAATATAAATTATTTATAATGAAGAGGAAGAATATGCAATATCAAAAAAGATTCTTAGGTCAACCCCTATCAACACTAATTACTGGAAGAAAAAATCTTGTTTTCTATACATCAGTACTAATCATGTATAGTGGTGTAAGTTGAAAGGAGAAAGAGTTTTTGTCCTTTTTTGAATGCAATAGACAAAGTAATTGAGAGCCAGTCCAGGTCTATTTTATTCTTTTAATATTCATAGTTTCAAGGGAAATAACTGAGAAATCCTGAAACTCTTCACATGAAAATGGTGATAATAGCCTTCTAGTAGAGTGTACATTTGTGGACTGACTTCATTTTCATTACATTTTATTTCAGTAGCACCCTTTATAGTCTGACCAAAAACTGAGAATTATTCAAAATATCTACTCATAATTGAATCCTTTCTAAATATTTCCATGGCAAAGATCAAACATTTAATTTACTTTCACCCCTTCCTTGTCTTTACCGCTCATCATGCTCCTCCTGTCTGTTGGTCTCTTGATGCCCTGACAAGATACTTTCTTCATTTTGTTCCATTTCTGTTTGTTTCATAATCTCTAATAGTCATGGCACACTCCACAGACAATATCTCTAGGTCAAACTTTTCATTATTTCATGCTATTTCCTACTAAAATTAGTCAGATCTAGCGTTATCAGTATGCCCACGGTTTAGGATACAGTCCTAACTCTGTACATAAATTCTGTCTGCTTTAATTACAATTTGAGTCAAAGTTACATAAAAAGAGTTAGTTGTCTAGATTTGTATATAAATGAGATCTGAACCAGCAAGATAGATTTTAAGAATGGATAACTTATTTTTCTGTACTGTCTCAGAATCAGACAGTTGACCTTTCTTTTCTTTATAGTTTCTTTTCTGTATCCCCTGTCTCCAGTTCTAAATTTTTTTTTGTTATGCAGTAAGTTAATACCTTATGGCTTAATGAGTGTGTTAACTCTTTGTCTCAGGCATAGTCCTTCTTTCTCTATAGTAAATGAGGTCTCAAAATAGCACCACAATAGTAATAAATTAATTCAGTACAATAACTGTATGTGTATATATATACACACACACACGCAATAATGCCTACAAATTGTTTAAATTAAAATGCTTGTGATGCAATGTTCAAGGACAAAATTTATACCTTCAGCTGTATAAGAAGATCTTGGTAAACGTAAATTCCTGAAAATTGTGACATAGTTCTCTTCCTCCCCTATAAGTATCACATTGGCTAAAAAAACCCACAAGACTAAAAAAAAAAAAAAAGTAAGAGAAATATAGTTTGCATCTCCTCTGTTTGTTTTCTAGACTTGGAGCATTTGGGATGCACATGAGACAAGTTTTCCAGCATAGATCCTAAACCATGAAGGAAGGAAATTCACTGACATCACTTGAATAAGAGGATACTGCTTTCTCGGAATTTTCATGACAGATGTAGACTGAGAGAAAGTGTTTATTTCCCTGTCCTCTCCCAGTGCAGTTCTTCTGTCTGAATGCATAGAAGAGTGAACTTTCATTGACATTTTTTACTAACATCACTTCTGTAGCAAAAGAATTGGATTTCATGACTCTATCGGTACAGTACATTCCAGACTAGTTACTGGAGGGGGTGAAAACCCCCTATATTTATCAGATTTTTCTGGGAATTATTTTTCCTTTCCGTGTATAGGAAAAAAGGACTTTCCATATATCAATGCCAGACTAAATTACATCAGGATTACATCATATACTCTACAACCTGTGAGTTAGTGAACCTGAAAGATTCTTCCTTTACTTTAAGAAACATTTCTAAACAGCACCTTTTACTCTCTCAGAGGCTCTGGGTAAGGAGATCTACTGCAGGTTTGTGAGTTTCTTTAAATGCTCACCCTCTGGGACCTTAGTAAATGACAACTTTGCCAAATATCCCATATGCTTTGGAAAGGGAAGACAGCACAGTGTCTCCGATAAGATATTAAGCCTTATTCCTGGACACCAGAGTGAGTCTGCTCCCCTGTCACAGCCCTCCATGAAGTCATTCCCTCAAGAATGATAAAAACAACAGTTAGATTAATGAAAGTCAGACCTCTAGATTTTTACAATTTTATATTTTTTTCAGGAAATATTTCTGCTGGGTTCTGCACATTGTTACCTAGAACACTGAAAGTCAATCAATCCTGGTCACTGTAGTATTAGGATGTGTTAAACAAGAGGCCCTTGATCCTTTTCATGACTACTTTTGTGCAAAAACATTGTCATATGAAATTACTTCATGACAATGCAAACCACTCTAACAAATGCAATCAAATGAAATAGATGTTCCTCATGCTTATTCAGTTAAACTTGGAGGTCCTTCTGAATTACGCTGCTACACAGGCACAGGAAACTAGGCTAAAACACCTTTGAAAAGGTAATAGTAACCTTGATACAAATGTAAAGAATGTGTTTTTTCTTCTTTCCTGGGTGTATTAGGTAATCAGATGCATTTTGGTTAGCAGAAAAAAAAGTGTGCAACTAGCAATGTCTCATCAAGAAAATTGATTCTGATAAGAGTCTGTTTGAAATATTTACCTTGGACTCTGTAAGAGTCAAGAATGTTCTACTCCAATATAAACACTGAGTTAATACTAATACTTCTGTCCAATTCAAATGCTGAGCTGACAGAAAGATTAGGAAAAATAGGTGAATTAGTATTTCAGTATCTCCTTTATGTGCTTAATTTTCCATTCCTTTGATTTTGGAGCTTTTTGAAATGACACCAAAATTGATATTTTTCCTTTTTCCTCAGTTTCAGTGGTTTTATTTTTGGTTCATTTGGATTTTATTTAATTTTTACTGAAACATTACAAAGAATGTGACATTGCAACTACATATTTTGATAACTGTAGCAGCAACCCATTTTGGCAATATAAATCATTCTCTGTACATCAAGAAAATCAACAGTATCTACCTTCTGTATTATGATGCTTCTCATTTTAATTATTAATTCTTTGAATAATACCCATTTTCAGTAATTCAACTCTTAAACAAATACAATATGTAGACGCTCTCTAAGACTTGAAAACAACCACATAGAGGTACTAAACTCGCTATAATTGAAAGATTAGGGTCAGAAATTATTTTTAAAAATAATTGCTGCATTTTTGTATTATGTACTTAAAGTATTTCCAGTTAAAATTTAGATACTGTGATCTTATAATAAACAAAAATTTAGAAAATGTTATCGATCAAACTATGTAAAATGAGTTTTGTATGACAACATACCCTTTTCAGCTGTGTATCTTCTCTAAATCAGGAGAATAAGTTGTGTGTGCAGATTGACCATTTGCTTCTCTGCAGCAGGTTCTCCTTGGGAAAGTTATATTTCAGTATGCTCTTGCTTTTAAAATGTCATGAGTTAAGTCTTCCTCTGTTTTTATGTGACATGTCAGTTTGCAAACTGTCTAGCATTGTCAGATAAATTCTCAGTGTGATACCATACACATACAGCTCAGGCTGACAACAGAGCAGACTCTTACATCTTGTTGCTGTGTCAGCTAGGTGCTATACTGGTACTAAAACATCCTTCCACGATCCAGCATCTTCATCTGTAGGGTTTAGTGATGAGGCACAGAAGGCTGTCTGACTCAAACTGTCACTTCCCAGCAGGTTTTGCGTCACTCTCTGCTGGATGACATGGCCATGCCACGTGTATTTGACTTCAAAAAAAAATCAGATCTTATGTTCAGAAATTTGTGTTCATTGTACCAAAAAAACCCCCAACAGAATAGGTAGAAACAAGGAGCGCAGATGAAGTACAAGACCATGGAGCAGGCACTCAGCAGAGAGAGATCACTTTCAGCAGATACATTCTTCTTCTTAATTTTATCTTCCAAAAGAAGAATATTTATATTGAGTCCTGCCACTCCTTTTGACTTGCACTCCAGAGAGTAGGAATATAGGCAGAAAAACCAGAGATGCACCCCAACAACATCTTGGATAATAATCATAATTAAAAAAATGAGTGAAAACAAAAAGTTTAACCTTCCATGTCTGAAGAAAATTTACCTCTATATTTTTCCTCAGTGGACTTTGAGCGTAGCTCTGCAACTCATTGTGTCTTGCTGCTATGTCTGTTTTGGGTGCTGTCAGTGTTCTGTAAGTGTAGTTAGTCACATAGTGCTCTAGGCAATGTTTCTCTCTAAATGAGTTATTTTTTCTCACAAGCCATTTTAGTCCATCTTTAGCAATACCTGCATCAATTAACAGAATTTTTTGGTTATTTTCCATTTTAAACAAGATGGATTTCATTGTAGAAATTAGACTGTAGACATTCTGTTTAGATGTTCCTAGTGAAATGTTTATGTATCTGCTGCTATTACACTTATGTCTTCTTATGCAAAGAAACTAGCTTTTCAGATCACAAATTTTGAAGAAATGTGGCAGCAAATGCATAGCCCAGACAAAATTTTCAGCTATTTCAACAAAAATATTAAATTTCTGAAGTTTAAGTAATTAATTTCACAAGATTTTATGCTTTCCAAAGTCACTGAAATTGTTTTCTCTGTGGAATTTTTTAACCGTGCCTAGTAAGTACAATATACTATACTTTCATTGTATTTTATAAATATGTATATATTAAGATATAGAAGAAAACAACTGAATCAGATTTCTGTATTTATTCAACCTCCTATTCATCTACAGAACTTCTGAAATCACATTGACATTGAGAAATAAGTACTATGCTGTGGGACAATAAAGATAAGATGGTTGCAGTGGTTGGACTTGGTGGTCTTACACATCTTTTCCAGCCTTAGTAGTTCTATAATTCTATGATATCCAAAAGAATCTGTGCCTAAGGTTTATTTAATTTGTAGAATACAGACTTAGAAGTAGCAAAGAATACCGCATGAATGACAGCAATGAGACTTCACAGTTTTTCTGGAAGAAAGACCTGTGGAGAAAACAAGTACTAATCACTATTTAACTCAAATTTTCAATTATGGCACGGAAGGTTTGGTGTGACTGCTCAACAGGCATATGTGTCTATTTAACTTGCCATTCAGAAGACTGAATTTGATGCTGCACTATAGTTTTGTAAGAGATGGTGGTAAGCTCCTAGTGGTAGTGATCTTAAAACTATTTCACCAGTTATTCCCAGTCTAATGTAGGAAGCCAGGAAAAGAAATATTCATTTTGAATGACCATTATGCCTGTAGCTGCCTTTTTTATTATTTTTTTTCTGTTGTTCTCATAATTTCTTAAATATTCTTATATGAAGGATCTCTTTTACCCCTGACATGGACTTCAGTTTCATAGGGTATGAGTAGCTTTGATTATGTTAATGGAAATCAATCCTCTCTGACATAGATATGTCTCTGAATACAAGGCCAAGCTGGATGGGGCTTTGAACAACCTGGCCTAGTGGAAGGTGTCCCTGTTCACTGCAGTGGGGTTGAAACTAGATGATCTTCAAGGTCCCTTTCAACACAAACCATTCTATGATTCTATCATTCTGTGATTCTTGGCAAGTCTGCCAACTGGAGTGTCACATGCAATCGACCATGACAAGTCCTTATGAACGTTTTTCTAGATCTGCTGGAAACTAAACTGAGATTATTGGTAAAATTCTGGCATGGCTGAACTCAGAAACAAAAAATTTCTATGCCAGAATTGTATTCCTTTTGATGTAATTTGCACATATCAGTCACTCAATTAACCTGGCACAAAAGTGAGTAGTTAACAGGCAGCTGATGGTCTTCAATGGAATTTTTCTGCTGGAGAGGAATAATTACTTACTTGAAAGACAGCTGGAGGTGACAATTTAGATACTTATTAGAAGTACAGAAATCCTCGTTGATATAAGTTCTGCTGAACTTAAATGCATTTTGCCTTGCATTTTTGCTGCTGCTCTGATCTGACTTTTTTAATGAATGTGAACAATACCTAACCAGTTGGGTTTTTATCCTATCAAGGATTGTACTACAAGGCTGTTACTTTTGAAGTCAATGAGTTATTGGCTCTTCCAGAAGATATCATGGAATATTTTGAGCTGACACTATATTTCTCTGCAGACTCACAATAAGCCAGTTTCTCACCTATGTTTCAGACCTGTCTTTGACAAACACAGTCTCTTTATTAGCATCCATCTGCATGACTTGTACATTATTCCCTTCTGGAATTGTGAATGACATTTCAATGTGACTTCTGGAACAGGTGTCAAAAGTAGAAAGTGAACCAAAGAACCACAGGGATGGAGAGCATAGGCAACATCATCTGAATTTTGTGGTATTTGGCATTGTCAAAAATAAGAATAGACCTGAAGGCTAAAGAAAAAGAGAAAAATTAAGAAGAGAAAAATCATATGTACAAATGTTGGCTTGACCCTCCTGCAAATTTTATTGTTGCAGAGGCTTACTGAGACAAAGTAGACAGGGAAACCTGGATGGGGAAGATAGGAATGGCCAGATGCCTGATGGAAAAGCTGTACTCATTTGTGTCAGAGGTCATTATAGTGCATTTCTCAAGGATTATGAGAAAGATGCTTAATGGGATTCTAAATTGCACTGTGTGAAAAACAAAATAGTGAAAGGTGGGTCAACAGCTGATTTTAATAATGTTCTTCACCATTTTTAAGCATTAAGGCATTTGTATGCCTTGGTTATTGAGCATCTGAGATGGTCCTGGAGGAGATTCATTTTAGTTTAGTATAACCACTTATAACACAGCACATACAGCAAGCCGTGTTCCCAACTGCTACTATAAAATTACTTGTCCTTAATGGTACTTGAACACGGAAGAAGTGCCTCCTTGCTTTCTCCTCATGCCTTGCCTGCTCAGCATGGTTGGGTGCTGTCTTTTATGGCTGAGTGGCAGCTGGAGAGCATTCCAGAGGGAACTGTTCAGACCTTACAGTGGTTTTGAGTGAGCGTACTAACTCAGCTTCTCTGCTCTTCAGTAGATCTTTAAATGCTTAGTGCTTAACAAGTGTCTGTTTTTCCCATGAAAATGAATTTCTCTAAGGAGATTAATGACTACTTGCAATGGCAAAGAGAGGAAGATGATCAGACAACTGTCAGTGGACTGATGATACCGGGACTGGAAAATAGTATTTTTCCAGGAATCAGGGCTCAATTGAAAGTTGTCTTTTTTTTTTTTTTTTTTTAAACTGCTAGGTCAGGTATATATGCACTCTGAGTTCAGACATAGGCCTAAATTGTCCCATTTAGCTAAATTCCAGAACAATTATGAAAAATCTGTTTACCATTTTAGGACAAAACCATATTTAAGTCTGTCAGATTTAGAATCAGGTTAGCCATGTGTGAATTACTGACAGCTCAGAACTACCCTTGTTGCAACCCCTGTTGACAAGAGCAGAGTTTCTGTCTGTGTAGAAGAGCACTTCAGTTCAAACCAAAATTCTTAACATCTGTTATAGAAGGAGATGAGCCCCTCAGCAGCCCTGCCTGCCTGAATACAGAGAAATATGATCTTGCCTTATCTGGGCATAAGCCAGATCTTCTTGCCAGGAGGCTTTGCTTGTACTGTGCCTATGAACTCCGCCAAGATGGAAGGCAAGGAACTTCTGCAAAACCTGATGTTTTATCATGTGTTTTTGAATTTCTAGAAAGCCAAATTGAGAAAAATTCCATTAACCCTTCTTTTAAGCTTGAGGGAAGAAAGATAAACCTGGCATGGAAGACAATACATTACAAAGAATACTTTGCAATGGAGGAGAGAGTGAAATGAAAAAGAGAAAAAAAAAAAAGAGAGAGAAAAATGAGTTTTAGTGTTCTGAAATGGAATGATTAATTTAATCCCAACAAGGAAAGAAAAAGTATAATTTAAAAAGGATGAAATTGAAAACCAGAAGAGAGTGCACACAAAGATTTTAAAGTATATAGTGTTGAGCATGTGGAATAAATTACCAAAAGCATAAATATGCTCAACAGACAACTTAGTTAAGTGTTGCAAAATCTCTATATAAAAAGATACAAATAAATGGAGTAGTGTGATCTCCATTTACTATTTCTCTGCCATAGTTAATTTTGAGGGGTATTTACCTGTTTTGAAGCTAATCTTATATTCAATGTCTAGTGTTAAAGAATTGTATATATAGTTAAACTATTAAACTGGTTTATAACTTTGTAATTGAATCCATCTGGCTGGAGCATTATTTCTGAAGAAAATTTGAGACTGATGAAAAAATTTAGCATTTGGATTTTTTGTTGTTGCTACAATAAAGCAAAAACATGAGACAAATCTTGTGCCACTGCTGTTCTTCCCTCCTGCTGGATTTCATGCCTTAGAGCAGGTGCTACCAGGAGCTGATGTGTGTTTGTGCCTCTCTCCATGCTGAAACAAAAGCAAATGAAAGCACTTGGGCTGCACTGGGTCCAAGTGCATGCTGAACTCATATGCATTCCTACAGTCATGCCTGGATGGGAGTCTAAGTGCATGTAGTGTGTGCTGCCAACTAAAACGGAACATTTTATTTTAGTAAATAATACTTTAAAATTAGCTGCAATCATTGACTGAAAAAGGGAAGGGGGGCAGGTTTATTGGGGCGTTTTAGGGTCTTCAGCTTTTAAGTTGTCACCAGCGGACACAGCATCCATTACATTGATCCATGTTAATGACTGCAGGATACAGCAGTTATGCAAGTATCCAGTGCGGATATCACTTAGTAAGTCTTATAGAACACAGACGTATAGTAACCTTTTTCTTTGGCTACTAGCCAGTATATCCAGTGAATAATAATGCCTTTTGTAGCACCAACAGAACCTTCATAAATCCTAGTGGCACCCTGGGCTGAAATCTGGACCCAGTACTGTATAAAATTCACAGCTGTTCAGCGAGATTCTTTTTGGATTTCAGTCTTGGGCAGAAAAATCTCCTGGCTTTCTTCTGAGAAAGAAATAAGAAATGCAGGAAACAACCCTCTCACACTTTCTGCCTCCTGCTGCAAGCTCTTGAGGAACAGGTATGCTTGCAGCTGCCCAAGGACATCTTGCAACGGTACTGGGGGAATTGAAGAACAAAACTTCCCACTACTGTTCCCAGGAAGTACAGTGGAAAGGCCCATCTTAACCAGGAGCTTGGCACAAAGCTAGGAATAAAGGATACACATTGGGATGGAACAAGAGACTGGAGGGAAAACAACATGACAGAGGATGAACTGAAGGGGATGAGAGGGGAAATTGCAAGCTCTTGTTTAATAGAGCTATGCAGTCTTAAGGAAAGAGATCAGTCTTAAGGAAAGTGAGAAAGTTTTTCTCACTAAAAGGAAACTATGCTTAAGAAGTCAGGAAGACCTGGTCTGATGAGATATAGTGAAAGGCTGGTAAAAATTAGAGATGGTACAGTTTATCTTTCCTAGTTTTCTACATTAAAATTGGGATGATTAGCTTATGTACTGAATGGAATAAAACCACAAAGAAAATGTGACTCCACTGTCCTGGATTAAATATGGCTTATGCTTTGTCAGCAGCTCTCAAGGAGAAAAAAAAAAGTAATTGACAGTGCATACTTTGACAAAACCAGAGCTGCAAGCAGGAGTTCAAATGTGAGGTTTTTCTTCTGGAACTCAATGTATATTCTCCTAACTCGTGCCAGACTGAGGAGAAAAAAACTAAGACAAGTACTGAAATATCTCTCATTCCAATTCAACTTACTAGATGCAAGGGCATTTCAATATTTAATGTTTGAATGAAAAGAGTACAAATTTTTGGTGGGAATTTTTAATATACAGATGGAAATGCATGCTATATAGTCAAGTAACAGATCTATTCCCTTTCAGTTATTGGATGAACTAGACAACAGATCTGTAAAGTTCAAAAGTTCCTTTGCCAGAAATGCAGATGAAAAATCCATTTGTAATGTATCTGATAAAAGTAATATTTTTATTAGTTGAAAATGTCATTTTAAGGAATTATGAAACTACACTATTGTATCATAATATCACCTCAATTGTAAATAATTCAGATTTAAAGGAGAAATATCTGATACTACTTAGTTTTTATTAACTGAACTTCAGTGAATTAAAATACAGTTACTCTGGGAAGATATAGGACCATAATAATTTCATTAGCCACTGCATTGATGAGTTAAATGCTAATCTTTGAATGGGATCTTAAGGTTAATTTATGAAAAGTATATTGTAGGTACCTTCTGTTGCCATCCAGATAGTAAATTAAAAGATAATGGCTTTTTTAACTATCATTAATTTATATAAATCAAATTTCAAAATTTCTTAGCTAAAAACAAGACAAAACAAAAACCTTTCTCTAAAGTACAATTTGAAATCTATAAATAATTTGAAATATTTGGAAATTAATCTAGAACTCAAATGGTACATGATAGACCTTATTAATGAGAATTTGAGAGGATTTCTTGTGGCTTTTTGGTTAAAAAACTATGTTTTGGGTGCATAAGGCATACCTACCTTAAAAACCAAATTTTCCTATGTCCAAGTCTCTATAAATGCGAACAGATAAGAAAACCAGTTTTGCTTGTATAGCCTTCTGCCAGAGTTATGGAAATATAGTGACAAAATTCCTTGCAAAGAAAACATGAATTGAAGCTATTTGACTGAGTTTTCATCATATTAATTTCTAGGAAAACCTAATTTATGAAGGACAAAATCTTACCACTATGTTGAGTGACCCTGAAATCCTCTTCCAGTGCATTTGCTCAGGAAGAAGAAAATACAGTCTGGGTGGAGATATCCAACTAAATTTCATGTAAATGAAATGAGCAAAGCAGAATTACAGCGTTAATAAGCAATCCAATATCTTCAAAAATGCTCGTTTTACATATAATCAGGAATACAATAATTATTAAAAAATCATTCTAAAAATATTGTGTTCACTGACTATTCACTGACAAGAAAGAAGCTTGTATTGTTTGAAAAATTAATCATTAAAATATTAAAATATATTAAAATATATTTTAAACGTTTCAAAAATGTCTAACACAATCATGATTCTCCTAGAAGGAAGCGAAAAAAGAAGGTAAACTTTGAATTTGTGAACACTTAGTATTTTCTCTCTTTCTAACTATGTTCAGTTTTGGTTTTTTTTCCTCTCAAGTATCTTCACACTCTTTACAATTTTTTTTAATTTATGACTTTGGATGATTAATTCTATTTCTACTATTAACAGAATCTATCTCTGCATTGAATCATCCATCAAAATTGCTGCAAGATGGCAAATCAGTAGAAAAGTCTTTTAATTGATTCTGCTGTAGCCTGAAGTTTCTCCTGTGTTCATTCGAACTGCATGTTGGAATTGAAATGAGGTAGCGCCAAGTAATCAATGGGGTAAGAGGTGGGCAGGAAAAAAGAATGAGCTGAGGAGAAGAAAAACACTCATTGTGGCCGTGAAGAGTGAAAACAGTGCAAAGGTTAAGAGTGCATTCCCTGTGGGATTTCTATTTCAAGATTAGACATCAGAATGACGGGAAGAACATGCAAGGTGTGATATTGTGGGATGATGCTACCTAAAGGAAAGTGTAAAAGAACACTGAGCCAGACTCCTCCCAGACATATACATTGAAAGGATAAGCGGTGACAATCACACGCTCTAGGAAGAGGAATTATGCAAAGAAAACATTTTGCACAGTCAGAGTAGTTCAAATCCAAAATAGACTGAGAAACCCCCAAATGACTTGAAGATTTTTGATACTTATCAACCTGATCTGACTTCAAAACATTAAAAATTTGCAGCAGAGGTTTCAAATAGAAACCTCCAAGGGTTTTTTAAAACCCAAACTATCCTGTGATTCTCTGTGAGAGTGTAATGGATTAGTAAATAGAGAAATTACTTATGCTTTATGGAGTATAAAATATTAAACTTCTCCATATAAAAGTAATTTCCTTTGTTTCAGGAAAATTCCTTAACTTCTCAACCAAATCTGTGAAACACATTTAATTGCCGTGTGAGCAGAAAACATGATTGAGAGATCAAATGCCGTTTGAGAAGCAGCTGAGGTCATTTGATCTGTTCAACCTGAAGAAGATGAGGCAGGGGAGACCTTATTGCAGTTACAACTTTACTGTGAGGGGAAGAGTCGGGACAGACACTGATCTCTTCTCTATAGTGGCCAGTGACAGAACGTGAGGAAATGGCCTAAAGTTGTGCCGGGGAGGTTTAAGTTAAGATGCTAGAAAGACGTTTTTCACCCAGAGGGTGATTGGATACTGGAACAGGCTCCTGAAGGAAGTGATCACTGCACCAAGCCTGACAGAATTCAAGAAACGTTTAGACAATGCTCTCAGGCACATGATGTGACTCTTGGGGATGTTCCTGTGCAGGGCTGCCCTTAGTGTGCCCCGCTGAAATTGATTTGGAGGTTGTGAAGCAACACCTGGTACTAGGCACCAATGTCTTCCTTGCTATGTTGTTTTCTTGACACTCCACTCCTGTCACAGCTTCCTGTCTTCCAGAACTTGTTCAAGGCCTAGATCCAGACTCGTGGATCTGTTTTCTGTCTTTTTATCTGTCTTTTTATCAGTCTTTTCACAGGTACGAGAAACCATCTCTGTTTTTACCAAAATTCTTGCCTGTATAGAATCCTCAGAAACAATTATGAACTATAGACTTTCACTTGAGAACTTCTAACCTTACTAAAATACATGAGTTCTATGGCTGACAATTTCCTTCTTGTAGAAATCTGTACCAGAGGGGGAAACTAGTGGAACCATATAAACTGCACTTTAGAAAACTTGTACAAAATCACTAGAAAACTATATAATATAAGCTTTATGGCATCACAGTATTGTTATGAAAATAAAAATGTTTCATTTTGAGTGAGTCTTTACTGAACATTCCTGAAAAAGGGAAAGAGTATGCAGCCAAGACTTCATAAACTACTGTAATAAAGACATTTTAGAAAGAATTATTCCAAGATATCCTACAATATTAATTTTATGAAGGAGTACATACAGTAGCACAAAGAAGGGGCACTGAAATAAATATTCTCTAAACCACTGAAGACTAGTGAGTTTCATACATGGTTGGCTTTTTTCCTGAGAGGACTTTTGGAAAAAGAATGTGTCAAAGCATTCTTGTGACATTTACACTCCCTTTGAGACCAAGAAGCATAATTCCGTCTTTTCACAGTAAATAATTAACTTAACAAAACACCTTTTGAGATAAAGAACTATTTGAGGTTTGTTACTGGTTTGGACAATATGATGTTGTTGAAAGGCAAATTTCATTTAAGTAAGTTGTAATTTAAGTTTCAAGCAATTATGCTTCTAGGATTCTGCAGAATTGAACTATGAATCAAAAAAGTATTAGAATAATACTTTAATAGAATATTTAATACCTTAATATAATAATATTTACAAACTCCAAGGAAAACACTAGTCTAATATATGTTCAAAATTATTTTTCTTTGAACTTCTGATTATAGATATTTAGACTGTACTTCTATGACTGTGCCATGAAGATGTTCAAATAGATCAAGTGCAAGGTTGTTTCCCCTCACTGGTTAGCTGAACCCAGTTTTATCGGTATTGTTATTAACATTCTTCTTGATAAAGAGTTATATTTGCACTTACATCTGGGCGTATTTCTGGGCCCCTCAGTTTAGGAAGGACGTGGAGATGATTGAGCGTGTCCAGAGGAGAGCAACGAGGCTGGTGGGGGGCTTGGAGCACAAGCCCTATGAGGAACGATTGAGGGAGTTAGAGTTGTTTAGCCTGGAGAAAAGGAGGCTCAGAGGTGACCTTCTCACTCTCTACAACTTCCTGAAAGGAGGTTGTAGTCAGGTGGGGGTTGGTCTCTTCCACCGGGCAGCCACTGACAGAACGAGAGGACACAGTCTCAAGCTGCACCATGGAAGGTATAGGCTAGATATTAGAAGGAAGTTATTCACAGAAAGAATAATAAAGTATTGGAATAGTCTGCCCAGGGAGGTAGTGGAGTCACCATCCCTGAATGTATTTAAAAAAAGGCTGGATGTGGCACTTGGTGACATAGTCTAGTTGAGGTGTTAGGGCAAGGGATGGACTCGATGATCTTGGAGGTCTCTTCCAACCTAGCAATTCTGTGATTCTGTGATTTGGAATCTTTCTCTGTAATGCTGAAAAACAGGGATATTGAATCTAATGAAGGAGACATCTGCCTGTCCAAATTGTCTCAAACTGAGATGAATGTCCAACATCTGTGTCAGAAATCATCCAAGACTCCTGAAATGTCTTGTAACCCACAGGGTTGCATCATACAGCTTGAAATTCCCTGCCCCTGGGGAGGTATCCGGGTGTTCCTACCAAGCCCGAGTGTATATAAACCTACTGGAATTTGTGTTTTGTGGGCTCTCCTCACCCCTGACAGATCAAGAGTGTGACCATGACTTCAACTAACAGATATTGAAATTACAACAATTAGGTCATGTCACAGGATCCGTGTGTCGTGATTATATACCTTTCTACTGTTATCCTTTATTTCTCTATCTTTTCCTTTTACATTTGTTATTTTTACACTCTTATAGTGTTGTATTTCTAACCAAAACATTTACTTTTTAAAATTTTCCAAGTACCTTATTCTACATTAATTTTCTAAAGTTTACAAGTAAAGGTTTGTTATTGAACCATGTGAGAGTTTTGTTGCTTCTCCTGCACACTGCTCAGAATAAATCAAACGACCTTCCCCTAAACCTGCCAAGCGGACTGGGGCATAACAGTTGCATCAAAAGAAACATGACCAGCAGGTTGAGGGAAGTGATTCTGTCCCTTTATTCAACTCTGATGAGACCCCACCTGGAGTACTGCCTCCAGCTCCAGGGTCATCAGCACAGAAATTGCACGGAACTGTTGGAGTGGATGAGAGTCACAAAGATATTTGAAGACATGGAACATCTCTTCTTTGGGAAATGGTTCAGAGAGTTTGGGCTGTTGAGTCTAGAGAACAAGAGTCTCTAAATATTACTACAACCTTCCAGTACTAAAAGGGTGTCTAGAATAAAGATGGAGAAAACACTTTACTAGGGCCTGTTGCAGTAGAACAAGAGGCAATGATTTTAAACTAAAAGAGGGTAGATTCACCTAGATATAAGTAGGACATTTTTTACAGTGAGGGTGGTAAAACATTGGATCAGGTTATCCAGATACATGGTAAATGCCCCATCCATAGAAACATTCACAGTCAGGCTAAACACGGTTCTAAACAATGTGACTGAGCTGAGGGTGTCCCTGTTCATTGCAAGGACCTTTATAGGTGCCTTCCAATCAAAATTTTTCTGTGACTCTGTATGCCTAAAATTATTTTTATATGAGTCTGTGTATATTATGAATTTCTATATGAAAACATGTATGTGCATTACAGGTTAATGTACATTTTCAGACTGGAATATGGTTGGCCTCTTAGAAATACAGAGACAAACATGCTCTCTTATCTGAACAAGTTGACAATACTGTATAGGTACAAAATTAGTCAGAAACACTCCCTTGAAAATATGTGATTGCTGAAGATAAATGACAAGCTTCTGAAAAATCTAGTCTGTTAGACCAGCCAACATGTATACAAAACTAATTACATAAATTTTAAGGATGTCTAAATGTAACACACAGATCGGGCATTATTTACATAGCTGTCTCTGCAAAGCCAAAGGATCGCAGTCCAGGGGAAACACAAGGTGATGCTCCATGTCCAGATATATAATTCTATAGGGACAATTAGGAGATTGATTAGGCTCTTGGCGATGTCAGCAGAAGTGCACTGCTTACTTCAGTGGGAGTGAGGATTAATCCCAAATTGTTATGTCTGTAAAATAAGATATTCTTTGATTTTTATCCAAAATCTAAATTGATGATTTTATCCTTATGGTACAGCTAACTTGAAAGAGTAACCTCGTTACAAATTTTCTCTCTCAAGAAATGAAATTCATATAACACCTTATGGATTTTTTTGTGTTCAATGAAGTTTACTTTGTATTATGTCTTATTATGCTGAAAATGTATTAAAATTAAGAAGATATATGTCTTTAGAAGAAATCCACAACTACAAACCTTTTTTTTTTTTCTGAGGTTGGCAAGGAAAAGTCATTAATAATTTCAGAATTGAGTTGTTAAACAGAATCCTAGTTAATTCTGCCAGCTCCCGAGAAGTTACACTTAATCTGTATTCCTTGTTTGACTTCTACCTTTGGCAAAACTATAGCATTTCAGCCAGTGACCCGTTTCCACATATGTTTAAAGCTACATTTAACAGTAGAAGAAGGATGAAAGCAAGCAGTGTTTCCAAATTACAGGGTTATTAATTTCTATGAAAAACCCAAGTTAGCTGCCTGAAAATATTTCTATTTTTACTGAAAGGTAATACAGACTAGTTTTGAACTTCAGAGTTTTAGTAAAACAAAATTCAACAGGTTTGTGAATCCTGTCCTTTTCATAGCAAGATGTTTTGTTGGTGGAAAGCCAGTGTCATTATTTATGTGGGCACAAGCTGAAATAGATACCAGTTACAAATCCTCCCTTGTAGGTTTTCCAATCACCAGGCAAGAGACTTCCATTCTGGTAAACATGTATGGGTCATCACACAGAATACCAAAATTAAATTAACTTACATGTAATTTATTCTTTCTTTTTTATTGGCTTCTGATAAATCATCAGAAATAATCAATATTCTGAAGGACACTATGTAGAAAGCATTGTTTCCCATCAAAATAATGGATAATAAAATGATTCTTTAGAATTGGCTAACAATACATTAGGGGCATATGGCTACACAACTCTAAACAACAGGAAACAAAAACTTATCTAGGAAGTAACACAACCAGTTGGTAGAGTCAAACATTGCAATATCTTTAAAAAAAAAACAGCTAAGAAGGTTAATTTTTATGACACTCATTAGTATTCCTTTTCTGACTGTATGTATAGTTGCTGTGTTTTTTTCACCAAAAATATATAAATAAGGAAAGAAAAGAATAAAAGTATGAGTGCAGGAGAGAGATATTCAGAAATTCAGAAGGATTCTCACTGTAACTATTGTTTTTCAGAGTGTTAAAATTTCGGGCACCTGCTGAACTGAAAATCACACTATAAATCTGAAATATTACCCCTTGACATATAGACATTAGCTTGAGTTTGCAGGAATATTATGTAGTTTGAATATATTAGAAATCTCCTTCACAACGGGCTGCTTGTGGCGACTCAACTGATCTCTTGAAATGGGTGTTGACTCGGTCTGAAATTAGTGGTGGCTAAGTTTCCATGGGTGAAATGGAAAAGCTCTCTGGTGAGTTGAAGCCCTGCCATATCAGCTAATGAAAAAGAGGTGGTATATGTAATATATATATATATATGCTATATTATCTGGTCCCTTGTTTTTGCTGTTGCTCTAGTCACTGCCATAGCAATCTAATGACAATTTCAAACAAAAAGCCTTAGTCAACTCCACCTTTTTGTCTCTAAAGCAACCATTTGTTGACTGCAATGCTCTTGAAAGCATAGTGACAGTTGATTAGATATCATCTCTGAGGCAATCCCGGCCTCACCCTGTCTCCTCAAACCACCCTTTTCTTCAATATGACATCCTATGGGAGCCAACTTTTTCCCATGATGATACAATTCTCATGGAATACAAGGAAGTCTGAGGACAACACTTTTTCCTAAGCATTTTTGTTCCATTGCTCAACAGTATCTATTGAAACTCATTAACGAAGGAAGCAATTAGGCTATTTTCCCAAAACTACATTTGCAATGCAAAATATTACTGAAATTTTGAAACCATTTTACAGATAAGTCTGCACCATATACATACATACATATATATATGTATGTATGCATGTCAAATATAGACTCAAATTTCAATATTCTAATAATATAATGATATGCAAAACCAAAACAGATCATGATTTGAACTCAGGACATTTCTTGTTCAGTAATGATTTGACTGTGATTTATAATATTAATATGTGTAAACTGAACATCTCTGCAGCACTACTAGTAATGAGTTTTGTCGATTTTCTTTTGCCTTATTGTATGAAATACATATATGGCAAATTTCTGTGTTTTGGCATTTAATTTTATTTGCTTGAATTTATATGTTTCAACAACAAAAAAAATGATATATGTATAGAAATCAACTGAAATATTGAAGAGTTTTAAGGGTGGATATTACATTTTTTGTTTGAATTATCTTGACAATTTTAAATTGCTAAAATTGATCCCTGAAGATATATCATCTGTGGGTCAATTACATTAAAATAATTACCGCTTATCTGTAATGTTATTAATACTTGTGTAGTTAATTTTGTTTTTCTTCTTCATCATCTGTCTGTGAATCCACCTTTACTTTAGGTGTTAGTACTGTTTGAGTTATAGAGTGAATTAGAGAGATCATTGTTTGAGCTCTTCCTGCTGTTGGTACAACATTTAAATTAGAAAAAAAATTTGTTTTAAATCCAAGTTCTTCCATCTTTGTAGGTTTATACCAGCAGCCAAGTTATTTTTTTGCCTTTTGTAGGTTTGTAAAGAGTGTTAGTGAAGAAAAAGGGAAAGGAAAAAAGTATAAGAAATAAAAGTTATAAGGCAATTTTTATTCTTCTCTTGTTTCAGATCATCAGTTGCGTAGAAGTCTCTATCAGAGTCAGGGAATGGCTCATTTGTTGTATACTAAGTTGAATGGGATTCTGCAGTGGGCAAAATAGTTGGCAAGCTGTTCAGGGAAAATACATGAGAACTCCATCACAGGGATATTGCTTAGTTTTCAGAGAATAAAAGAAACTGTAAGATGGAATGGGATGGAAAACTGAGGAAGCGCCAACTGCTTCTCATCATGTTCCAAACAACAGAGAAATAAAAGCACCCATGACCAGACATGTCTTATTGACTTTTGTCTTAATTCAGTCAAATGAATATCAGTAGATACAGAAAAATGTTTTTATGTCAAATACCTTCAAAAGATATTAAATTACATTAGTTTTCTACATGAGAAATGTCTTTGAAACCTCTTTGTGCAAACAGTTTGAGCAGACTGTTGCTTGATCTGGATGTAAATTCAGCATGTACATGTAAAACAGTTCCTACTTACATTATTGATAAATGTATGGGCAAATGTAAGCATGGATATGGATATATTTGAGGAATTCAGTGGGTAATATTTTAAATGCTTTTAATAGATATAGTTCCCTTTTATTTTTAAATGTGAAACCAATTGAGAACTATGGAAGACATTTCAAAATATCAATTTTGATTTAAAATTGTAATGGAAAGATATTCTTTAGCAAGTAAAATTTTACAGATTCTCTGTCTGATCTATTTTTGATAATAATACTAAGGTTAAATTCACAACATTCACACAGATTTTACTGTATAAAGGCCTTTAACAGAGGAATTTAGGACTGGAAAAGATTGCCTGAGTTGGACAACTCAGTTTTTTGTTATTGCTGGAAATCGTGTTTCTCTATTAAACCTACAGCACTGTAAAATATTATAATTTCAGAGTTTTTGATCTCCTTTACTGGAAGTTGAATTCTATTTTTAGAATTCTAAAAAAAGCAAATTATATTTAAGATTTTAATTGTAAACATAACAACGGAAGTTGTTAGCACCAGTTAAAAGGGTTTTCCAAATGCAAATAGATTTAGTGGTTCTAAAAATAATTACCAAGAGAATAATTCATAGGATTTCTGTGAAGAAACTTTATATAAATATATGCTGCTTGGTGCCTGAAGGCACCACAAAACCACATGAGTACTCAGAATCTTAAGTTGGATATTAATAACTGCTATGCAATCCAAAATAATGTAAATTTGCCTGATTTTCAATTTTTTTGGTCACTGGCTTACAAACATGATATCTTCAGAGCTCTGGGGGATGGTGAAGGAGAAGAAAATTTCAATCAGAGTTCTGGCAGGGACTCACAGAAATTTCATTTTGAAGACAGTTACAAATGCTCATTTATTCTCAGAGACATAAAACAAGGAAAACTTTGTGGTTAAGGTCTTTCTAGACTGACTATTTCTAAATTTCTAAAGGAGCAGGTAAGATAATGTTAAAAGAAGCCCAACGGGTTGAAAACTGAAGCAGGATGCTACTGTGCTGTGATGAGATTAAAAGGCTTTAAGACTTGAGTGTTCTCCAGGATCTGAAGGTTTTAGCTGTAGGTTAATCTCTGCTAGAAATAATGACAGGAATTTGTAGACTAGCAAGGCCATTTTTCTTGAACACTGAAAAATCAGAAAGCTTTATTTTGCCCAAAAGTGATTTTATTCTTCAGTGATCCATTTACCTGCTTTTTTGGTAATGTTAGTTAGACTGCAAAGATAGACATTCTTACATTTTGCTGCTGCTTTAGCTAGTTTTTAACATTGTCTTCCAAAATAAATACGTTGATACCAAGATTTTGTAGGAGTGCATTTTTATCACAGTAACTGGTGAGCAAAATTTTTCATATAAAAATTCCAAACATCTATCTTGTTTTCAAGGTTTATGGAAATATACTTCCCGTTCAATCTTGCAGTAGGTACAAATTTGCTTTTATTTATACATCAATTTTTAGGAGTGCCACCTTTTTCAGAGCTCAGGTGTGATATTATCTGTAACCTTTGTTATTTCCTTGGATTAAAAATATAAAATTACATCGGAGAAACAGGCATTTTTGAGCAATCAAGCCACAGAGCAGTAATGATATACTGGTGTTATATGACTGCTAGCCTTTTTAGGAGAAATAAGAACTTTAAATATTTTTCCATCTACTCTATGATCTCTGAAATATCTTGTAATTCTTGTTTTCTGCATTTTCCTACTTCTAAATTCTCATTATCTTCAGACATTTGGGACAAAAACTTGCCTGCGATGATAGATACAAGTGTTTCTCAACATCTAGATTCAGAGCATGGGTGAGAGTTGAGTTAAAACATGTGTATTTCAACAAGAACATCCTCTACAAGTGTTAACATGACTTATTGTTGTCATGCCCTCAAGAAAAAGCCTAAGTAAGACCTGTCTGTAGCAGCAGATTTATTATGACAATTCTTTTCCATATTCCTCTTAGATTGAACATCTAACACACGTCTCATATTTCTTAATGATGCTTTTGGACAGAGGTATAAAATCATGGCATACATGGAACGGAAAAAAATTCAGAATGTATTTAGACTTCAGTTAAAAAAACCCTGAAAACAAAACAAAACAGCCAGACTAAAAGAACAGCCATGACTCAAACCAAAGCATAAAGTATTTAAATATAATGAAAAATTCTTGCTTCATGGATATTTTAGTGCAATTCCTCAATAAGGAATCTATCACACAAACTTTATAAGATTAAAGTGACTTGTTACTTAAAATGGAGATACTGAGCCCAGTGAGGTTTTACCTTTCCTCTGTGTCTCCCAGACTGACTTGGATCTGTAAAACACTGTGACTGTTGCTACAGGGACACTTGAAACTGAAATGCAATTTGAAAATATTTGCTTGGATAAAAGCTGCACCTATATATAGTAGCTCTGAACATAACTCATTTGAAGAATTCTAGAAATTCATATCTAGGCTTCCTAGTGTTAATGATGTTATTAGGTTCATGTCCATTGGTCAAAAGCCTTTGATTGTTTCCATGTGCCCTCTCAGGTGGCTGAACATCATCCAAATGAGATTTGAAGGGTGGTTTGTTTCATTAAACACAATGGTATGTGCACACATTAACAAAGATGTACAGCTTTCTCATCAGGGCCGACTGATATCCTTTTGCTGTCTTACAGGCTGTTGGGCTATACAGTGCCTTGCAAATACAAAAAATTATTGCCATTTTTTGAAATTTATGCCAGCGCAGTCCTTTGGGTGGGAAAATTCTAATAAAAAATTTTGATATTTGAGTAAGTGCAGTACTTTTTTATGATTTGATCAATAGGAAACATTTACATCCAAAAAGACAGAAAGCATTTTAAAAAGAGTGAGTAGGCTACAGATAAAGGCACACACATACTCACACACACTCACATGTACACATGCACATTTAAGTACTGTAGTAAAGCAGAACATTTTTTCTTGTAATTGTAAAGAAAATTATGGATGTAAAGAATAAGCAAGTGAATATTAGACAAAGATGCAGAACTAAGCTACACAGCTTTTGTGAATTTAGGCTCCAGTCCATGTAAGCACTTAAGCATATCCATAACATTATGTATGTGCAAGATATTAATACTTATTTCTTAAAGTTATGCATGTGTTTAAATGCTTAGCTGGATTTGGGCCTTGATGCAATTTAGCTTTAGTCTTTTGTTTGCTGTTTAACTACTGTTATATTGGCTTTAAGAGCAGTACTAAATAATAGCATTAAAGGAGCAGAATTAAAAAATCATTTTAATATACTGCATTTAATATACGAGGAATAATTGCAGCTATTATTTCCTGTATGCCTGTTTAGAAACAGATATATGGTGTTTCAGGGTTTTCCTGTGACTGTACAGCTATCCCAGGATGGTGTCTGAAAAATAATTCAGATCATTTGCTTCATACTCTCTGCACTAAGTACTGCTCTGTGATGTCTTTCATTCCTGGGAAGCTTTCAAACAGGTTTAAACCTTCATCCCAGGTTTGGCAACATAGACTGAACCTGAAGCCATGTTGAGGTCTGAAAATTCTTGATCAACTATTAAAAAAATATTTCCACTTCTCCTTTTCTTGGTTCTAAGTTGGAACTAGAAGTGGAACTCTCGAAATAACGCAAGGATAAGTGCCAAGTTCTATATGAATGTGTTTTTTTTTAAAAAAATGTAGGAGGCAATTGCTATTGTAATTTGTCAACAGTTTCAAATAATACTTGTTGACAGGTAGTAAAAACTTGCACAACTTGGGGCAGCTGTGCAGGTGGGCAAAGGAGAGTTTTAGGGCACTTTACTCAAGCTGTTCTGAATCATGATGGTGATTCAGTGCAGTGGGAGGGGCTATGAAGTGTATCAGCGTTGTACTGAGAGCATTATTACTGTAGCCCTCGGGAAAGTAGCTACTTGTACCAGCTGAGGATTCACTTGCTCTGAAACAGTCTTTGTATAGCTGGAATCAGGGTTTCACAACACTTATTAATCAATATTCCACCACTTTAATTTGAGAGTGATCAACATACTACTGTAAGTCTATAGATTGTGTATGTTTTATATTCTACTTTTTGACCCTGTTTTATGCACTTGCATCATGAGGTGTATCTGTAGGAGTGACTGAGCAGAATCTTTCTATTTCCAAAATACTCAGGTATGATGCAAAACCAAGTTCTATACCACTGAAGCATTAAGGAAAAGCAGGGAACAATTCCGCTCACTCGCTGTCTGGAGAGGCTGCCCACCCTCTGGAGAGGTTAAAAATCAAAGCAATTTTGAATTTTTTTTTTTTACATTAAATGTTTAAAATTCTTTTAGGCCATCATCTTTCAGGCATACAAAAATCTTATGATCATTAAAATGCTTGGCAGAAAGGACAGAGGTGACGCTGGTCTTTGGACTTGTCCTTGGCAATAGTGGATTAGTTGGGACATTAAAAAATAGTGGAACTATCACTCTCAGAACAGAACAGTGCAGATTTTTCCACTTCTTGCTGAAGCATGCATGAACCTTGTTTTCTGTCATGTGTGTATAGGAAGATGGTGGCCCTGAAAGAGAATTTCCATGCAGTGCAGTCTAGAGGTCTCAGCAGGGATGACCCCCTTTTCCTATGGAGTTAAATAACAGTCTCATTCCCTAGGCCTCAGTGGGGATAAACTGCACTCTTGATTCTGCTGGTCCATGTAGCCTGATGATCCTGACTCTGCCTCAGTGGCTGACTTGCCAGGCTAACCTCAGTCATCAGCACAAAACACCTGATTCATCTCCATGGACATGCTTGATGTTCTGGGCTGACAATTGACACCATTACATGATTTTTGCCTGGGGAAATAAAAAAAGAAAAACAGCCTCCTGAGAAGGCTGAGCTGGAAGAGCTACGGTGCATGGTTGTTGAAACCAAAGCCAGTTCCCAAACTGCTTGTTTTAATGCCCTTATAACAAGGTATTCTGCCATGAGGTATTAGCCATGCTTTCCACCATGTATTCTGATCCCCCTTCTGGGAGCTACAGTTTTCATCTCTAATATGTCAGGAAACTCTTCTTATTCCAGTAACATCTCTCTGTCTGTTTAGTCTGAAATCTGGAAACTTCTATGGTGTGTGTCTGTGTGTATCTGTGGGAAGTAAAGGAAGGGAAGGGGACTATCTACCATCTTTTACCACATAGTCCTTGAGGTTTCCCTCCCTCTCCCCTGCTAGGTCATAGGCAAAGGACAATGCAGCTTTGTGAAGATGACATCTGTGTTGCTTAGCACATCTGGACAATGGCTATCTGCCAGGATCATTAGGATTGTAAAGAGAAAAGGAGGGAAGAGTTCTGAGGGATACACAACAATGCACAGGCCAACATGATACAAGCATCTGGAAATTCAGTAACAGCAGATTTTCTTGTGGTATTTCTTCTGCTCAGGTTGGAGTGCTGTCTGGAAATGGGAAAGTAATAAAACTTATGCAAACATTCCAGTAATACAAAGAGAAGTTTGCTTCGGCAGTGGTAATGAAAGGGGCATGTATATGGGTTGTTGTTTTACTCAGCTTGGCTTGCCCTTTCTTACCAATAGAGTGTCTATTTTTACCAATAGTTGTCTATTTTAGTAGCAGAGTGTCTATTGGCACTTACACTTATTTGCCCAGTAAGAGATAGAGATCATAGCAGCTGCTCTTTAAACTATAGGAGACAATAATGGCTTAAGTGTAGTATTAGATACATTTGATCCAGTGATCTAACGTGAAAAATATTCTGTCCATTTACCAGAATAGTGAGCCATTTTGTCTCTTAAGTCTTCACACTAGGGCCTTTTCCCAAGTTTAAAGATCACTGATACCTTTCCTGGTACTGTCCATGAAACACTGACGTCCCACAACATGGGCTAGATTTTGAAGATCGCTCTTTCCTTTGGAGTTCTTCAGAAACAATTTATCTCTTCCACAAGCCTAATTAATAAAAAAATTAAAGCCTTTTCTTGATGTGTCTGATTTATTGTCCAAGTTCAAAGTGTGATATTTATTTGCTTTGACATTTGTGCTATTTTAAATCTTGGAGCAAGCTACAGTCTTGTCACTAAAATATTTCAAAACCACGGTTATAAATCAAAGTAAATGACAGTTCAAAAATAGGCACAGATGAAATAGGTGTGTTGTTGTATCTTGGGCACAAGATAGAACATTATTTTTTTTCCACTGCAGCTGGCCAACCTGTTAATTTAATTATTTTTTTTCTTATTTCCCCAAAGAATGAAATCTGGCAGAAGAACAAGGTCAATCAAAGGATTTTCTCTCTAAAGCTAACAGAATTAAGTGGGTTTCTTTTACAATGAGAAAGGGATAGCTTGGCTGTAGAGCTCACGATAGTTGAGGGAGTCAAAAACAGAGGCTTAAATGTTTGTCTGTGTCTACACGCAGTTGGTTCTACATAGTTTAGCCCAACATGTCTCCTCTCTTCTCTCACAGCCAGAGTTAATACTTATGTGTTTTAATATTTAACTTATTTAATATTTTAAAAAAAATCCACACAAAACCAACCAAACAAGAAAAAATAATGCACCAAAATGTGACATTTCTTGAAACCATTGATAATGTACAGTCTCAGTTTGGAGATGAGTGAATGTAATTTCAGACTACTTTATGCGTAAATAAATTATGTGTATGAAAAAGAAAGGGCTAAAGAAAATAAAAAGCACAAATGCAAACTACTTAAAATTGCATGTGTTATTCAGTGAGTCATATTACCACTTCTGAGGTTCAAAATTAGTTATATCTATTCAGTATGTTTCAGTTTATTACTCCCTAACCTCTATGGAAATGATTCTTCTCTAAAATCACTGCATATCAGTCTCATAATTTTAAGTCTCTCTGTGTTCAGACTTGAGAGAAAGATTTCCATTCTCACAAGATTTCTGCTCATTTTCCAGACCAGAGCATCCCAAGGATATTTTTCTACAAAACTTAGTATGGTACTGTCTTGTTTGTCATTAAACCTCAGGAGATAGCTATTATTATTCTTAACAAAGGAATGTGGAAAATCTGTTTTCCAGATTATTTTAAAATTTCCTCTTAGATACTATCTTCCCCAAAATATCTCTTTTCCTAGTGTTCTTAAGTAGCTGGACCTACATGCTAACTTAAAAATGGGTGTCTAAATAGCTTTCGGAGCTGCTGCAGTGAAACTTGGGTTTTGTTGGAAGGGACATTCAGAGTAGGGGACAACACACATACTTCATGACAACTGTTACCTACAAAAGTATTATCAATGACTGGGAGGAAAAGCGTTTTGCAAATTTAGACCTATGATTGGATCTCTAATGAGAGGAGTGTAGTCTACTGTGATCAGGGCTTCACAGAATCACAAATGTGGCACGAGCTCTGAGGCTTATTTGCAAGGTGAAGCCATGCTAACAAGACTTTGTTGTCCACTTTTCCTCCCTCTTCTTTCATACACTTCCATTTAATGGTGGAAAAAACTAAGTTAGCCATTTAAGGTCTGAACAACAGCCTAAAAAAATCACTATGACTTCCTCAGGTTTTAGAGTAGTATTTAATTCCACACCTATCTTCTAGTCCTTAGAGTTTTCCTTGACACTTTTGCCCAATCTAGTTGGAAATAGTTAAGGCATCTGTACAATAATATACACAAAACAGACATGCATTGCTTAAGCTAAATTAAACCAAAATCCTTTCAATCTTCATCAATTATACACCATGTGCTATAAAAGAAAATAAGATTGTGCCTGGAAACTGCTGGAAAACACACTTTGCTAAAAGGACCCAGGATCCTGTCAGTTAAAACCCAGTGAAGAAAATCTCTGACTGCTTGTTTTTAGGAACATTTTTGTGATGTTGGAGCAAGAAGCTGTAAACAGTAGCTGCCAACCTGGCTGGGATTCCTGGAGCAATCTCCCGAGATCAGTGTTCTGACAGGTCACATCCTCCGTCTGGCACCACCATTCCCTATTTTCATTAAGATTTTCTTTTCCATTTTTTCCTTTGTTCTTCTTGCTTGAGCCAAAAGAAACAAGAGGGCAGTAAAGCACAATTTTAGCTGAATATGAGTTTTATCATTTTACCACTGCATTACACCACTTACCAAGTATTTAGGTTCTGTTCTGCTAGGAAAAAAAACATATGTCAGGATTTAAAGGAAGGTTGTGCTAAGCTTTAGCACACAGACTATAAAGTGTACATGTGAATTATTATTCCTTCAGTCTAAGCAAATCCATATGACATTGTGGCTTCTTATAGTCTTCACAGCTTCTTGTACAACTCTCAGTGGAAAAAACCATCTCTTTTCAAATCTTTGTCCCTTTGTCCAAACTAGACTTTTTAACAGCTCAAAAATAACTGTGAAAACAAAATGTCAGTGAAATCCTATTTCTCATAACAGCAGCATTTGAACCAGCTGCTAAGATGTCAAAATTAAACAGAGAGATGCAGCTAGAGGCATATTTAGCAGAACTTCACTGAAATCCCTTTCCCTTTCATTGAGAATGGTAAATCTGATGGCACCAAAACCTAAACCTTCATTTCTTCATCTGTTCACCAGCCCAGCCTGGGAAGTAGCCATTCTGCAGAGCCTTTCTCCAACACAAAAGTTTTTGGACTGCAGCAGTGGTACAGGTTGGGAAGGTTTTTACATTGAAATGTTTATAAGATTAATTTGGCCAATCTATTCCACAGTGGCCATTGTAATTGAAACCATGATGTATGGAGAAAGATGTTACAGAAAAGTCTAACTATCATCTGTTGCTGAAATTAAGTTGTCCTCTTTATCCCTGAGAGTGTGCTCTCATCAATTTCTTTGATCTGGTGTGGGCATTTGTTGGACTTTTCTAGCTGGTTGCAGAAACCAAATTAGTATGAAATTAGCCCTGAAAATCTACATATGTGCCCTTCTGCCAGTTATGACCCAGAAACTTGGTCACTGTGGGATCAGACAAATAACTACCAAAGGAAGAGTGTGGGGAAAACAGTACAGTAAAGAGGAGGGAATGAGACTTGTTTATACAAGAGCAGCTCTCTGGTAAGTTTAATGAGTCATGTGAGGAAACTGCTCCCCAGGAGAGATTCAGCCCATGTCCCAACCTGTCTCTACAGGCAACATGAAGCAAAGAAATAGGCACTTCCAAGGCATGTTTTGTCTCATCCCAATGTATAGATGTAAAGCAGGACAGCTGACTCACATCCAAATGGTACTTTTTGCTACCTACCCACTGTAAGGAGAGCGGAGGGTGTCTGTCTTCCCTAAGCCATACCTGTTACATTGGCACTATCAAAGACAGGTGAGGCAAGTCGCACTAATTCTGTTTCAGGTCATGGCGGAGATCACAAAGTAGTCAGGAGAAGAATGGATTTTAATATAATTAACTCCACACTGCTGAGAATTAGAGGTACTTTGGAGCTGGTTTTATACTTGGTCCACACTCTTAATGTTGCTATGGAGAGAGAGACACTAGAGGACCGAGAACAACTGTCTGCTGGTGCAGTCTCACCCACCTCCCTGGATATTCCTCTGCCTGTGGAGGGGCAATGTTGATGCTGAAGACTGGATTATCTCATGCCATGCTACCTGTACAAGCTTCTTCATCTGAGAGACTAACATGAATGGAAGAATGGGAAACGAAAGCTACCAAGAGGCACTTGACCCAGAGCTCAATTTAATCATCTCAAATAAATTTCCGAGTTAGGAAACAGCATTGAGAAATGTGAATTACAGGCAAAGTTTCTCCCAGGCAAAAAGGCCTGCATTCTGGCATTTGGGAAAATGGTTCTCAGTATTGAAGTGATGGTGATGGAAATATTGTGACTTCCTCTCCCCTCCTGTCTGAAGAAGAGGATTACTACTTTAGAGCAGATAGAAGCAGTTGGTCTGATGGTTACGTGGTTGTGACTGTGTCTAAGGGATCAGACGGAAATTTCAGGAGAAAACACTCCACAGTGTTTTCTAAATCACTAAACAGTGTGGAGAGAGACTAATAACACGCAGTTTATCATTTGAAAGAAAAGATAGAATTTTATAGCCTTCCAGAACTTGGCCAGACCAGCTGGGGAAACAGGGCAGATGGAGAACTACACGGTCCTTAAACAGGCAAATGTATTTTATGAAACAAATAACAGTACAAACCCAGCAAATCTGATACCAGCTTTTGAGACCACAGAATGAGACCATTACTGTGAACACCAAGCAGTATGAATCATGTCTGACAATAATAATATAGCATCAAGAACAAGTATTCACTCTGACCATAAAAAACCCCAAAATACCAAACAGCATAAACAAATGGCAAAGTAATCATAATAATATGAAGCCATAAATTAGAGATGAGAAAGCATTTGCCACCACGTAGGTCATTTACAAAAATATACAATTGCTTCCAATTCTGTGATCACTAGTTATACATCAAGGCTGCAGCTAGCCAGAAATAAATATTTTCTGATTTTATCAACGTTTTTGAGAAAGGAAAGTTGCAAATCTGATACTTTACCAATACAAATCCTGTGAAATACGGAGCTGGGCTACAGTCCAATGTGTTGGCAAACTCAGCTGCAAGGTGCTCTCCTGTTCTCTCTAAATTTAATCAGAAACTTCAGTCTGGAGCAGAGAAATTATTTCCTAAATAGAAGGCAAAAAGGGAATAATCTTTTTCGTGTGCACCCAGCTTCTAGCAATTAGTGATATAGACACTTCCTGAGGCAAAGGTTGGACCTGAACTAACAGGTTTAATATTCCCCAGTGAGCCTAACCTTCACAAATTTATCTAATCCCTTTCTTGATATTTTTGGCCACCACCGCATTCCGTGGCCAGAAATACCTCAGTTAAATGCCATGTGAAAAGGTACTCTTTCTGTTTAATTTAAATATTATTCCTGACCTTTTAAAACAAGAGTTCCTCACTTCTTTTCTTCTGCAGTCAGGCATTTTCTATAACAAATAGTTCTTCTACATATGATATGTATGGAAGCCATTCATGCCTCAGTCCCTGGCACATACCCACAGTTTTCAAAGCTCTGGTCAATTATTTTTTCTCTTTTGTTACTACAAATATATACTGAGTATGCATTACTCAACACATAGGCAGACCATAGCTTTGTTTACTGTTAGGTTGATATTTTCTGTTTTGTTCATCTTTGTTTCCTAACAATTTATATTTGCCTTTTTGACTGTGATTGAATGAGAGGATGATGTTTCCAGAGGACTATGCCCAATGAGACCTCTCTCCTAATGATGTGTCAATCCCATGTGCATCATATTGCATACCTTAATACTGAATTTCACATGCTATTAAAAATACTAATACCTGAATCTGTTCCATCAGAGTGAGAATTTTAAAAACAGATATGAAAGAGAGAATATCTAAGAGAGAATAATATCTAAGAGAGAATAAGTAACAGGATTATGGCTGAAAAACAGCAATGTCCTGGAAGGGCCCTCCTTTGGATGCTCTCTAATAGTTTAATATCTTTCTTATATTGTTGTTCTATGGCATAGCCTAGTGATGCCAGTTGGATACTTTCAAGGCAGCACAGTTGGTTCACAATAATCCAAGAGAGGGCAAATCTCAGCTACACTAATATTTCTAATATATCTCCATTCAGAAAGTATCCATTGATCCTGAAAATCGGCTAGAAGCTCAGGAAAAAATATTCTTAACATTAAAAGAATGTTAGCCCAGTCACTTGATCTGAAGCTCTGACCAGCAAAATTTGGACTTTTATCAAACGTAAGCTTCAAGGCTGTGTTAAATGCATCACTGCTTTGAAACATTGTTTTCTTACTTTGTTGAGATTCAGGGAATCTTTCTGTTCCCTTAGGCTGGTGTGCAAGCTTGTTAGGCATTTCACTACAAATACATTAAATTTTTAATATCAAGCAACAATCTTGTTGCACCTCAATGGATGTTGAAACTAAAGAATATATGGTCTGAATGTTATAATCCAGCCTACAGGTTTAGAAAGAACATTGCTTTGTATGCAACAGATATTTCACTGTATCAGTACACTCACATTTTTGACACTTCTTTAGTTCTACACCTTCTGTGTTCATAGCTGTAGGAAAAGTGCTGCAACATCCAAGAAGTTGGTGGGAGCCAGAGATGGGACAAGGCAATAGGGTGCCATGAGAGAGGACTCCTATAGACAGGAGTGGAGGAGAGACAAACAGGTCCCTGAACACCCCAATATCACCCTTCATTACATCTTCACAGGGAGAGAGAGCTACCTCTCAGTGAAATCAAATTGACCCAGCTGTAAAGATGTGGCTAGATACTGACAGAAGGAGAGAGTGGGGCAGAATACTATATGCAGCTACCTTCCTCTAAGAGTGTCCAAAAGGATATTTTCTTGGTATCAGAATCTCAGACAATTTAAATGGTCTAAATTCTTCACTTCAAAACTGAAGATCAATTACATTTAGATATTTTTGCCTAAAACAGAATTTGTCAACAGAGTGATAATTTAATAGAGCTTCTGATTTATATTCTTTTAAAATAAACAGTTCTTCTCGGGATTGGTAACAATACATCAAACCCTTGAAGCTGCTGTTTCAGTCTTTAAAATCTCAGCAGTCATAAAAAAATGATAATGGAACACAAGAACATCTGCAGCTGTTAAAGTTGTGGGAGATACCAGTAAATCAAGCGAGACAAGTTACTTTTCATAAAACCTGAAAGTGTTAGCAGTGTATTTTCTTGGTTTGGTGGTATTAGAAATTTCCTCAAGACAAGCAGGACTATGTCATTCTGCTAGACTACCCAGACAGTGTTATGTTCATCTTAGAAAGATACTTTTAAAACTTATGTATAAGTATGACCAACTATTCATTGAGACAAGGAAGGGGAGCCTAAAACCTATAAATGTCATAAACAGCGATTCCTCATTTTAGTAGCACAAGTAAATCAGCACTTGTAGGATATCAGCTCTAGTCCTGGATTCTGCAGAGGTTGTGCCTGTAGCAGGCTGGTTTTTAAGGATTTCTTCCACTGTGGTTTGTGCCTGCAGCTTCTATGCAATAAGCCCTTGGGCTATTTTTCTTCCATATTTTTATTCTGGACCCTTCTTGGTATTGTGTGTAATCAGCAAAATATTACTTATTAATATCAGTAGAATATTATTATGCATTTCCTTTTCCTGATTACTTATTAGCATATTCAAAAATACAAGTTTCACCAATTCCTTATAATATTACACATATAAAATGTCTCCATTGGAAAAATTTTCTCCTTTTCATCAATTATAAATCCAACATCAAATCTTCTTTTTATGGTTTATTTTTACTTTTCTTTTTTTTGTTGTTGTTTTTTTTGTATTTCTTGCAGTTTCCTCTACCCTAAAGCTGAACTTTACCACAGCTTCTTCATTGTATTGCCATATTTTTTCAAAATAAATACACATTTACATTAACAAACTCCATATTGATTCAAATGTTTCACTCTTTCAACTGCTTCTTTGAATATTCTTTCAATATTTCCATAGATTTATGGTGATATTTTAAAAGCTGATGTTACTATAGTGATTTCTTTCTGTGTGGATGACATTTTATTTTCCTTAAGACTTTTAAGATCTGTGTGTTACAACTGCTACTACAAAGAAGTTCTTTACAGTAATACACTGATAGAGAGCCTGTCTGGTTGATCTGGCTGGTACTCAGGTGTAGCCGTTTGAAAAAGGCTTTTGAAAGGGGGTGTAAGAGGGCAACCCACTTACCTGAGTTAAAATTCGATTTTCCTCAAAGCCATTTCGGGAAGGGGGGTTGCCCCTGGCCGGGACCGGGGTGGTGGGTTGTGGGGGGAGTGGGGGCCCTTGCTCCAGCTGCTCTCCCGGGACTTGGGGAGGGGGAAGAGGGGGACAGGCTGCTCTCCCTGTGCCGCAGGGGCCGGGACGGAGCGGGACCTGCGCCAGTCCTGGGGCGTCCCTGAGGTGCGGCAGCCATGAAAACAAAGATGGCGCCTAACGACTGAGACCCGTGGGTCTTCGTCGGGAAAACACTGGAAACCGAGGCGGGGCCCGGCCGGCTGGATGAATGGGAAGCCAGCTGGGCCAGGAAGAAGGTGACGATATCCATGCGAGAAGGAGAAGGCTTAAAAGTCGAGGCACGGCCCCGCCCCGCGTTGTTCTTCTTTGGCTGCTTCGAGAGGAGGCACACAGCTCTGGTCTCCAGCGCCCGCAGGCCCCCACGACGGGATTCCACCCATTTCTCTCACCACGAGAGCCGTTTCCAGCTTGCTAGCAGGTATCCTTCAGAGAGGGGGAGGGAGGGAGTTGTTTTGTACCTCTGTTTGTGTTTTTCAGAGAGCTTGGAGGGCCCGAAGTCCCTCCAGGAGAGAGGGAAAAGAAGGAGACACCTTTTCCTACCCTTCCTCCCTGTTTTTTTCAGCTAGTCATCTGGCTGAAAGGAACAGTTTCCTTTTCTTTTTTTTTTGTTTTTCCCTTTTTGTGTGTTTTTTTTTTTTCCCCCCTTGCGTGTTGGGTGTCCCTCGATGTAATTCTGGGGTCCCCTGTGGGTTATCTCTACCTCCCTAATTTAATTCCCCTGTAATAAATTGTTCACCTGCTGAAAATTCTATTCAGTTTTCTGTCACTTTTATTGAACCTGCCCCCTGAACGCTAAAAGGTAGATTAAACCACCACATCAGATCTTCTTTTAGAATTTCTTCTGCCTCTGTGCGTTCTTTGACTATTTGTCTCTGAAGTTAGTCAGAAATTAGAGATCAAAATCTATTGTTGGTGCTGTGCTCTCTCATAACCTTCATTATTCTGCCTTTGAGATCCCTGAAATCTTTTGTTTCCACTACTCCCTTTTCAATCTTGCTGTCTCATTCATATTCTTGTCTGCTGACAAGGCTAATTTTTTAATGACTTTAAGCTATGTTGAACTGTAGCATTATTCCTTCTCTGGAAAACCTTTGTTGTTAGTGATTTGTCATTTACACACTAGTATTATAGTGCTCTATTAATTGTCAGTTTTCCCTTGGGTGTCTGAGGCATCTGTACTGTCATTTAAAAGTAGATAACCTAGTCCATCCATTTTGATGTTTAGGCTTTAACATTTATATAGGAGTAGTTATAATACTGGCATCTCATGTGATTCCATAATAGAATTTACATTTGTGTTTTTCTGTTAAGTTCCTGGTTCACACATCTGACACACATTACTTAATTCAAGGAACAAGAATTGCTCCATTAATTCACTAGAACCCTTCACGTTCTTAAACAAAAGAAATGTATACTTGTTCAGAGAAAACAGTTCTTTTTTACTACAAGACCATGTGACATATTTGCTGTCATTGAAAATCACATAAGAATTCAGACAAGAGATGTGTGGAAAAAGTAATCAATTAACGTAAATGTAAAAAGTAAAGTAATAAATGACAAATCATGCAGCTGCAGGAATGAGTGTCAGTGTCTATAGCTATTGTTAAGACTCCTTTAATGACACATCTGTAGAATATAAACTAGAAAACCTATATGGAAAAGGCACTTGTAGTCCTCACTGTCTCAGACAGTGTTGGGGGGTGTTTATTGCTATTCATGGAAAATCATTACTGACTGACAAGCCAAAAAACATACTAATTTCTGCCAGAAAAACTAATTTTTAAGCTGTTGATGTATCTCTTCCATGACTTTCCTTATGGAATGTGATTTGAATGATCCCTTATCCACAGCAGGCGAATGACAACCAGTCAGAGTAATTCACTACAGTGAATGGGAATTTTGAGATCAGTTTGAGGAGATTTAGCTTGTAGATGTATAAAATATACAATTTATATATATTTTTGTGTCTATATTCTATACACTTTGCAGAGTTTTGTTGTTTATCTAATTGTTCTCTGAACAAACTAAGTCACATTTATCTTAATAAGTTTGGTTAGAATCCCACATCTGTTTTTCACATCCTTAGTGAAACTAATCGCTCCTTGTGTTTTGAAATAGCAACCTATACTGGTTACTTCAGTTTGAAATGGAACTTGACTGAAACTACTAATCCAGTCTTTTATGATGTATTATGTATCTGTACTGTGAAAGACAGTGAACCAGCAGTGCCTATATGTTCAAAAAGTGAATTATATGCCAAGAAGGATCAGCATTTATTAAGATGCTCATGTTTTTTTCCAAAAGGATAGACTGGAGATCTAGATTAGTTCTATATTAGACAGTCTTCAATTGAACCATACCAGGCTCTCACTGGGCCCAATCCAAACGCCAAGGATAACAATTAAAATAATTCAATATATTTCTCAGAACTTTGTATCTAGACTCAGTTTTAACCCAGAGTGTATAATTATATCAAAGAGGAAGAATTTATTTTAGAAACATTTTTTTTGCAATTTTATAAAGAATTAAATTCTATTTTAATTTTTTGTTGAAGAGATAAAACTTGAAAGAAGATACATTTTTTTTCAGAGAACTCAATTTGAAATCTGAGAAATCAAAAAGATTTAGAGGATAAATCTGGCCTAACAGGAAGTTTGCACAAAAAAAAGTTTGGATTTTAAAATTCATTATACATTCACTTATGTACAGTGAAGAATACCTTATTAAGCAAAATTATCCTGCTAAAAGAATGAGTAAGGTGATACATGGAAGCCTTAAAAATTTTGTAGCCTGCAAATTCTGACAAAATGGCAGAAGGTCTATTTTTCTTTTTCTACTCCTTCATTTTCATATTTAAATCATTCCTGTGATTAGAGATAGTCAGCAATAGGAGGCAAATTGTGTCTGACTAATATTAGTGGTCTTCTATAAAGGAATGATTGCATCAGAGGACGAGGGAAGAACTAAAGCTTTCATGTATGTAGACTTCTGTAAGGCTTTTGATGTTGTTGTTCACCTCAAGATTCTTGCCTCTAAGTTTGAGTTTTGAAGGATGGATTGTTAGTCGAATAAGGAATAGATTGTATGGCCATGTCAATTTGTAGTCAATGGCTCAATGTCCAAGTGGAAACCAGTAATGAGTGGTTGTGCAGGTTTTCGCTGGAGTAGAATTAACTGTTTTCACAGGGTTTACTATGGGGCTGTGACTAGTACACCTGGCTGACCAAAGAGATATTCTGGACCATATGACGTTATCCTCAGTATATAAAGTTGAGGGAAGAAGAAGGAAGGAGGGATGCTTGGAGTGATGCTGTTTGTCTTCCCAAGTAACTGTTACATGTGATGCAGTCCTGCTCTGATGGAGATGGCTGAATACCTGCCTGCCTGTGGGAAAAAGGGAATTAATTCCTTGTTTTGCTTTGCTTGTGTTTTTCTTTGCTTTTGCATTCTTATTAAACTGTCTTCATCTCAATTTGTAAGTTTTCTAGCTTTTACCTTTCCAATTCTCTCCCTGATCCTGCTGGTGAGTGAGTGAGGGAGTAAGGGATTGACTGCATGGTGCTTGGTTGCTGGCTGGCATTAAACCATGACAGTGGTTCCACTAGGATCAGTACCATTTAATATCTTCATCAACAACATAGGGAGTGGGACTGAATGCACTCTCACAAAGTTTGCTGATGGTACCAAGCTGAGTGATACAGTTGATTTGCTGGAGGAAAGGGATGTCATTCAGGTGGGCTTGAGGAGTGGGCCTAATTAAGTTCAATAAGGCCAAGTGAAAGGTCCTGCACCTGGGTTGGGGCAAATCTCAGTATCATTACAGGCTGGGGAAAGAATTAATAGAGAGCAGCCCTGAGGAGAACTTGGTACATGAAAAATTTACCTTGATATGGCAATCTATGAATCTATGCAGTCTATGAAACCAATTGTATCTTGGATTGCATAAAAAGAAGTGTGGCTAGCAGGCTGAGAGAGGTGATTCTCCCCCTCTACTACTTTCTTCTGAGACCCCACTTCAAGTACTGTGTTCAGGTCTGGGATCTCCATAAGAAGCAAGATCTAGATCTGTTAGGGTGGATCCTGAGGAGAACCACAAACATTGTAGGAGAGCTGGAACACCTTTCCTATTAAAAAAGGCTGAGATTGTGGTTGTTCATCCTGAAGAAGAGTCCAAAATGCCTTATTGTAGTGTTTAAATAGTCTTTTAAAAGGGATTAATAAGATGGAGAGTGACCTTTTACCAAGGCCTTTAGTGACAGGACAAGATGAAATTATTTTATTTGAATGAGGGTAGATTTAGATTAAACATAAGGAAGGATGTTTTTTTTTACTCTGAGGATAGTGAGTCACTGAAACAGATAGAAAAATTCTGGATCTCCCATCATTGGAAGGGTTCAATATCAGGTTGGATGGAGCAAGATGTCTCTGCCCATAACACAGTGATTGGACTGGATGATTTTTGGAGGTCCTTTCAAACCCAAACCATTCTATAACTCTATAAAATCTTATTCCCTTCTTGAAGGTAGAAAATATAGAGTCCTCTCAGGATACCCAGGAAAAACTTACTGACTGCCATATGAATGGGCTATGGAAAGAAAGTTTTGCCATGTGAAAAACAGTTGGAAAGGGAGCAAATGCAGCTTAGCAAAGAACTGAATTCAGCTTCAGTAAGTCCTGTATAAACCATATGTCCCATGAAGATCATTAGAGACTACAAACTACTATCACTTTCATTGACTGTGGAAAGGCATTCTGATCAGCTCAGATGTCTTATAAGCTGGAGTTTACTTCTAGCTGCAGTCACTGGGAGCTTAACTGAAGTAATAATCAGTATGGAGACTAGGAACCAGCTGATAGAGTATTCTATTAGTGTAAATGAGACACCACCAGTCAATGAGTGTTCAATTTTTCTCATCTTTTCTCTGACATTGAACAGGTAATGAAAATGCTCATATGTCACACAAATAGTGGGATAACATAGAGAGAGGACTAATTCCTAAAATACTAGAAAATTTCTAGAGTATCCTGAAATAGAATTGAAATTAATTCACAAGAAAAAGTGAGTGGCCACTTAAGGCACAGAGATATGAAACTTGATGTCTGAAAAACTTTATTTTATTTAATTCTTTTATTTAAAGGTCTGAGACTGATAATATCTTACCCATCAAGGAAAGTATTGATGAACAAGGAGAAGATTTTCTATGAAGGAAATATTAGTAACCCTTTGAAATCTAGATAGAAGGACTTGAAAATCTACTAGAAATATGAGGAAAATAAATCAGTATTTGGCAATAGGACACGACAAATTGACTCAACGTTAAGCAATCTCAGAACCTAGATGAGTTTTGAGATAGGTGTTATATTCAGCATGCTGGGAGGGGAAAAAAATTCCCTCTTCCCCCCCATGTCACGAGGTCCCTCCCCTTAATATTCCCTCTCCCTGGTGGGTGTCTCTGCGTAGCATGGTTGGTTCTTGGTCCATGATCCCTCCCTGCTCCCCATTCCCGATCCGCCCATCTCAGTGACCAGACATGGGCAGGGATGAAACCAGGCATCTTCCTCTTCCCTTCACCCAGTTGTGATGCTGAGATATTGCATGGCAACTAGACCACAGAAAAACATGTTTTTCACTTGGGGACCTTGGGGTGTTTGTCTAGCTGCTATCTCCAAACTACTTTGGTGTCTACTTCTAATTCTCTACACCTCCTTATCTCAGATTCTTACAGGTATTTTGTTCATGTCAGCTCTGTTCTCCTGCAATACTGCTCCGTAAGTTCCTAAAGCATTCCCTACACCCCTAAATGATCTCTTCCAACCTCAACTCAATACTCTCCCCTTTCTTTCCCTGTTGGCAAATTCTTTTGCTTCAGACCTGACTTGTCCCCTCAGGCGATTTTTGGAAGTACTTCCCAGTCTCTACTTTCCAGCTCAGTCTGTATTTCTTCCATTTCTTGTACCTCTCTCCTGTATGCACACGCATTCACATGACACCCCACACACTTGTGCATACCACCAACTCCAAAACTATAATGATACTTGTAGCCATGAAGAGTTGTCTCAACCAAGTAAGGTTAGGTAACCAAGATGTAAGTGCCTCCCACAGTTCCCCGAAGGCCCAGGGGGTGTCATTCTGAGAGTTTTGGTCTGTGTCCAGATACCCTGCAAGTTCCTACTAACCTTTTGGTCTTGATCTATATATGTATATACAACAGCTTGTATCTACCAGGGTGCATACTCCTCCCAGGTTAGCTAGTATCAGGTCTAGGGCCAGCTGCACCATCCTGGGTAGGCTGAGACTTCCCTCATAAGGTATCGGTGTTGCTTTGTTTCTGATGTCTTCTGTTATGGCTGAGATTTTTCTTATCATATCTCACGTTCTGTCTGTCCCACATTGTGGGAGTGACTACCCTGTTGCCTCACAAAGGGCAGCCTCTCCCATCCCTCTGAATCCATCTGAGGGAGGTCCTCAGCCACCCTTTGTAGGGGTGGGGGTGTTGTGTATGGTTAGATCTGGTACTACCATACCCAGGGTACAGGTTCCCTTCCAAAACCTCGGCAACACTTTGTGTGCAGAGTTATTACACAAACCAGTACCATTCCTGAACTTTTGGCCTTGGCATGGGGATGTTGCCCCTAGTCCCCCAGATCTGGATTGTTCTGCAGCTGGCCTGCTGACCTACAAGCGTGTTGGAAAGACAATCTTCCTTCTCTTCTTTTCCAGGAGGGTAGCATCTCTGTACATACAAGCTGTAAGGATTCATAATTTTTAGAGTCCTGATCTCCAGGGCCCTACCTGACTCCTGAGTCTCATTATTGTCTCCTCTACCTGCTCCTGATATATACTTCTTCCACCTTAGAAGGACCCCTATTAGCAGAATTCCCTCCTCCACCTTACTTAGAACTCGCATACACGTACAAGTATTAGTGTGCTTCAGTATTTGCGAGACTTTCTGAACTAGTGTGATACATGTGTTTTGCTCCCATGTTGCAGATATTGTGGGTTTACAACAACTCAGCACCACAATAACTGTGATTATTGTCCATTTTGTTAACATCATTGCAACTTTATGGGTCCAGCTTGGGTGTTCTTTCATTTCTGTCGTGGGGCTTTCTTCACTCTGGTATGATCCATCCAGGCAGCCTGTTCCGTGACCTTAATTGCAGTGTGAGAAGTCAGCAACACCTGGAATGGTCCCTCCCAAGCAGGTTCCAGGAGTGAGCCTGTAAGAGACTTGATACATGTGTAGTCTCCCAGTATAAAATTATGTACTTGGGCATCAAGCCCCCAGGCTCTTGCTCCTAGAACCTGCTTTTCAATTTCCCGAATCTGTTTCTGCAGTGATATTACATAATTGGTTAACATTTCATTTCCCAGCTCTACATATGTCCCTGCTCGCACCATATAGGGCCTGCCATACAGGATTTTGGAGGGGCTCAACTCTTTTTTGCATGGTTTGGTAAGGATCCTTAGGAGGGCTAAGGGCAGAGCCTGGGGCCAGGGCAATCCTGCATCTTGGCCCAGTTTTACAATTTGTTGTTTAAGGAGACGGTTCATCTTCTCTACTTGGCACCTGACCTGTATATATGCAATTGCCACTCAATCCCCAGTACCATGCTAACTTGCCAGTCCACTTTTGCAATAAAATGGAACCCCCTATCAGAGGACATCACTGGGGGCACCTCGAACCTTGGTTTTATTTCCTGTAGCAAAACCTTAGTTACCTCTCTGGTTTTGTTAGTTCATCGGGCATTTGCTTCAGGCAAACCCGTGAAGGTATCACTCAACACCAAGAGGTAGCCATACCCCCCTTTTCTTGGCAGTTCTGTGAAATCAATTTCCCAGTGCTGACCGGGGTGGCTTCCTCTACCTATCTTTCCCAACACTATTTTCTGATTAACTCGGGGGTTATTTTTCAAACATACCTTGCACTGCCAGGTCACTCCTTTAATGGTGGTATATAAATGCCGAGCTACTATCCATTTATTAAGGTACCTATAAGGGCTCCCGTTCTCCAGTGGGTTTTCCCGTGTTCTGCTATAACCAGGGCCCGTAACAGAATTGAGAGGACTACAAGCTTACCTTCTGGTGGTTTTGCCCATTTACCTACCTTCACCTTTATTCCTACATCCTCTATTAGCTTCTGATCTTCCTTTGAATATTTTGGAATCTCCGTTTGATCAATTTGCAGTTTACCATCTGGGATCGGGGATTGGACCTCAGTGATGCCCACCTCTGCTGCCCTCCTTGCCTCCTGATCTGCCTTAGCGTTACCAACTCAATATTCAAAAAATGTATATGGTTGTGTATGCAAAAAGCAGAAAGAGGAAAATTAACTGAAGCTGTCACATGAGTAACATTTCTGACAAAGAAAAATAGCCCAAGGAATTTGCTGATAAAGAACAACTTAAGTTTAGTGAGCAAAAATGTTCTCCAGGAGATCTCTTAATCAGTGAAGGGAGACAGGCTCTTAATAGTCTTACATAGATACTCTGAATCTGTCCTAAAGATTCTCATTAGCAATCAGTTTAACCAGTCTTGTAAGTTCAATGAAAGAGAAAAATAAATTGCAAAATTACATTAATCTTGGACTCTGGAGACTGGCTAGATTTGATAATATTTCATTTGAACATTATAGTATCTGGATTGTAATAAACCTCTGTTTTTTCATCCTACAAGCTCATGTCTCTGTGACTTGATTGCAGCACAGCATGGGTCATTGAGATCACTTGCACTTACAAGAATGATTGATAAGTCAGAGTCTTCCCTCATCACAAAAAGACTGAAATCTGAATCCTGGATAAAAAGCTGAATCAGAAATAAGTATAATGTGAGGAAAGAGAACAATTTTGTTACCGTTCTTGGGAAATCCTTCTATACCTAACTACAAAATGTCACCCCTGGGCAACTGAGAGAGATATTTGAGAAGCAAAGTTAAACATATTCTTGTAAAAGACTTCAGTAATTACTGAGGTCCACAAGTTCAGCAAAAAAAGGACAAAGATATCCCCCAAAAAGACAGAGGAGAACTCAAGATTTTCTACCAGGTTTCTATGTCTCTTAAGGGACAAGGAACTCTGAAAATGTTCAGATACTGAAAAGGAGTTTGACTAAGCCTGATAACCTAACAGAGAGAACAAGATTCCAGTAACAATTGCTAAGTTAATTTTGTCTACTGTGTGATGTCTTCAAGGCTGCATATTAATTTCAAACAGACAGAAAATGGGAAACACTGATTGGGAGATTCACATCAGTTACAACAGTAGGGAAAACTTTGCCACTATTTTCAAAACCAGTTTTGCCTTGAGAGAGGAGTGGGGTGAGGTTAGAATAGCACCAGTGGCATAGTAGTAAATTAAATATTGATAAATTAACTGAACTGTACCATTGGTACATCATGGAAAGCGATGAAAAAAATGTACAACTTTTTACCCTTGAAGAAACTACCAGTACAATTTGTTCATTCCTTTCATTTGTGCCATTAAGTTGAATGGAATAATTTCAGTTTTACACCGGAGGAATGGAAAAGAAGTTATCAAATTATCAAGTAGAAATAATAATTAAAAAATATAGAACCCTCCCCCATTATTATATTAACTTAAGAACATTGAAATGACCATAATAGTCAAAATAAAAACTGACTGGGTTAAAATCAGCTTCTATGCCACACATATATCATATATATCACGTATATATCATAGCAATATGTCACATCCTGAGGCTCAGTCCTTCTTGTCCCATTTATCCTGCCTATTTCAGGGCACTGTCTTTGATTTCATAAACTTTTTTCTTACATTTCTAAGTTTTTTTATACCATCCAATTTTTTTCAGCAGTTGGCATCATAACCTTGAAGGAATATGCATGATTGAGTTTGCATAGTAAGAAGGCTCACTGCAGTCCTACTGATCAACTTAAAAGCCCATGCCCACTACTGTGGACTTCTAGCACCATCTAGTGGAGGCTCCTCACGCTCGGAAGGTAAATTATTGAGAGGTTTGATAATATACTTTTATATCTCTTAAAATACAAAACTAAAGTGCCAGATCAAGGTACATGTTGCGTTATACCGGACAGGGATGAAGAGAGACATGACACATGTGCTCACTTACTACGTTTAAAGTGGTCATGAAGTGTTGGAAGACAATATGAATTACCAGGCAAAATATTTTTGGTTGTCCAGTTACATACACACTTCAGAATTTTCTTCCAGACGTTGATGAGTTAACAAGGCAGGTACAAAAATTGTTCCTGGTTAAAAAGTAATGAGGAGATTTAGTCAGGCAACAGCTTTTTCTCTCTTTAGTAACTGCAAAACCTTGCTTCATACTATAAAATCTTCGGCGGACTGTCAGAAGACTCCTATTTTAGGCACTTCATAGGAATGAAAAAAGTAACATGGATTTCTAAGAGGTTCATGTTACAAGCCATATCTTTCTGTCTACTGCTGCAGATGTTTCCTTACATTAAGTACATGAGTGAAATGGCCCTCAAATATTCCCCAGCCTGAACTTAGTCTCTTGGCAGCAGTGGACATTAGATTCTACTGGCAACAGTATGACAGAAGTTGCTTCTAAATGTAGGGATTGAAGAAGATTTTTACAATAAAAAGCACCACCAGCAGAGGCTGTATACGTCCCTACTCAAATCCCAAATGTAAACCAAGTGAGAAAACAATTGTCTAATGGCTAAATACTCTGCAATATTTCTGTGAAAATGACAAAAATATAAATTCTCTTATCATTAGATTTGACTGAAAAATTCTTTAAAACTAAATGAAACTATGTTCCCAAACTTGGGCAAAATCTCCCCTGCAACTAAAAATATTAATTTAATTTTTTTAATCTCTTTATCCCTTTGTTTCAGCTCAACTTTTTTTAAAAAAAAAAAAAAAAGTAGTTAATTATATCTGATGTCAATCATTTCTGATCCAGCAGGACCTGAAAACTTTTTCAAGAATATATGTAGGACTAGGGAAGTTATTCTTCCTTTTTACCTGGCTCTGGTTAGGCCACAGCTCGAGTACTGTGCCCAGTTCTGGGTCTCTCAGTTTAAGAAGAATGTTGAGTTGCTGGAGCGTGTCCAGAGAAGGGCAACGAGGATGGTGAAGGGGCTGGAGCACAAGCCCTATGAGGAACGGCTGAGGGAGCTGGGATTGTTCAGCCTGGAGAAGAGGAGGCTCAGGGGTGACCTTATTGCTGTCTATAACTACCTGAAAGGAGGCTGTAGTCAGGCGGGGGTCGGTCTCTTCTTTCAGGCTCCCAGTGACAGGACGAGAGGACACAGTCTGAGGCTGCGTCAGGTTGAGGTTCATGTTGGATATTAGGAGAAATTTTTTCACAGAGAGAGTGATTTCCCACTGGAATGGGCTTCCCAGGGAGGTGGTGGAGTTGCCATCCCTGGATGTATTTAAAGATAGGTTGGATGATGAACTTAGTGACATGGTTTAGATGGTGTTGAATAGGTTGTTAAGCTAGATAAAGGTTGGACTTGACCATCTCTACCTTTTCAATTCTGTATGTAATTCTGTGTATATGAAATTGTGATGACACCAATCTAATTTTATTAGATTATGAATTGAGATGTTTGGATTCACTCCTAGGAGAAACTTGAAGTTTTGATTTCTTCTCCAGATATGCCTTTAGAGCAATATGTAGACAACACTGACACATAATGCCCTCTCATTTTCATGAAATCTCTGCTGAGCTATCTGCCACAGCCAGCAATGTAGTCAGCAAGCCATTTATGTCCTCACTGATAATTTGTGTGCCATGTGGCTTTTATGAGCCAATTGCTTGCAGTGACTTAGGTATTAGATCCACTGACACGGACACTTTGGCTGGAATGCTATTACTCTTCATGCACACAAATATTCATCACAGGAAATGCCTCATAATTCTGTTGTGGCTACATAACGAATCTTATTTCTAAAAGCAGAGATGCTTCCTATTCATGTTTTTGGTTAATGCTTGAGAAGACTTCTGCAGTCACTTTTCTCTGAAGCATATGATTATGTAGGCATTGCCCATTTCCATTCAAGCTTATGATAAATGAGTGCCCTTTCTGTGAAAAATAGTCATGTAGGAGAGTGCCCTTTCTGTGAAAAATAGTCATGTAGGAGCGATGTCACTGAATATTGTAGTGTTTAAAAGACAGGGATATGTTGGGCAAAAGGGGAATCCCTGAAGTGATTCCAGCTGGATCCCAGCTGGTTGCTGTCTTCACTTCCTGTGACCTGAAAGAAAAACAGGATTGAAAAAAACCCAGGAGATGCATCTACCTCTCTCCAATCTGAACATGGGAGATTGGTAGTAAATAACCATGTACTCCTGGAATTCCTAACCTTTTATTTCAAATTAGGGACCTCAAAAAGTTTCAGAAAAATAGTACTGCTCCAGGATTTGGGAATTCTGAGGATGCAGCCTACTGTAGATAATTAAGCAGTGCCACAGAGCCTCTTGGGTAATTTGAGCATCAATACTTGAACTACTGGAATAGTCTTTGTCTCAGCTCCGAGTCAAGGTAAGAAATAATTTCCAGAGAGCTTGTAGTGGATATTGGCTAAGGATCATCTGCAACATCCATTTTCATGCATCCAGTCTTGTTTAGGCACAGACTGAAAGTGTTTAGCAGTATGGAGAAAATCAAATTCTGTTCAGTTGGCCACAGGACTACAGAAAGGGCTCTGGCTGTCTTGTTTTTCAATACTGATACTGGAAAATGTACGTTGTGTTTTCTAAAGCTGCTTGTGCTCATATTTCACATGGAACCAATTTGAAAAAGAAAATAAATTCTCTCCTGAAAAGGAAAAGTTAAAATTTTGGTTAGCAATTTGGAAACAGTTTCAAAAATCTATGTAATAATGTATATGTATTGTTGCTTGTAAGTCTGAAATGAAAAAGGAATTTTCTTTTTTGGCTGACTTTGTGGTTTGCTGTTTTCTATAATCTTAGTGCATAATCATTGCTTGTCGTGTTCTTGTCAGATTAAATTACTCTTCTCATCTTTTCCACCAGTCCCAAGACTGTTTTAGAACTGTACAAATCATGTTGTATGAGAAATGTTTGTGCTAATGTATCAAGCTCAGTATCCCTAGTTTGCATTTAACCTTCCTCGAGATCACACATGACATATTAAAGTAATACAGGTGACAGACTTAGTATACTGCTGTCATTCCCTACTTCCTTCCAGAAATCTTTGCTAGAGGCTGATTTGATGCAGCATAGGCTACTCCCAAAACAGCTGTTGTCAACAATGTTGCAATTCCTGTGCCCCATTACTGTAGGAAGAGAAAACAACAATGTATTGAAGTTTCATTCTGAAGACCTAATAGTAAAAAATATATATATAGGCAGGAAAAGGCTAATTTTCCTGAAACTATCTTTTAGATCTGTTGAATTTATAAATTATGGTTAGAATAATATATGCAAGGCTACTTGTGTGATAGGATACTCCAGAAGGACATATCAAGATCCGCTTGTGGGAAGTATAGTGATGGTGGGCAGACACTGTCTAACATATTTTAGTCGACAGAGGAAATAGAGTCAATTCTTCCCTTGTAGAGGGTATCCACATTGCATTCAGATCTGATGACAGGGTATTTTCCTTCCCCTGACAACTTTCAGCCTGAATTGTGTGATTGCTGTATATATTTGAGTGCAGTAGAAAAATCTTCAACCACTGAGGTTAGTGCTGTTTTAGGGATTAAGAAAGAAATTGGAAATGCAGCTTCAAAAGAATGGAACCTGGGGCCCTGTGTTTTGGTATTAGCTTTTGTTGGAAATCTTCAAGTGTTTTTTCCCCACACGTGTATGCAATTTCTCTTCACCGTTTCTTATGGCAAATTTTCATGGGGTTTTTTTGGGTTTGAATTTTGTTCTGAGTTCCCTATTGATGGAAGACATGAGATACACGGTAAGAGAAAACCCTTCAAACTGTGTCGTCTCAGGGACAAGTGCTAGTTAGATTGTGTGTGACAAGTCCCAGAACATCCCGGTTTAAGTCCTTCAGGACCTTCAGTGTACCGAACATATGTGATAATAGATCTTTGCCTGCAGTCCCAGTCTAATGTATCCTTGCATTGCATGAAGTGCAGGACATTGAGGAATCCATTTCTTTCCTCTCTGTTCAGGGTGTTTCCTACTGTGGAGAATTGACCCTGGCTAGATACCAGATGTCCATCAAAGCCACTCTATCACTGTGCCTCCTTAACTTGACAAGGGACTGAAAACATAATGAAAGGTTTGTGGATCAAAATAAGGACAGTGAGAGATCGCCTACCAGTTACCATTATGGGAAAAATAGGCTCAAGAAAAAAATCAATTTTTTGCAAATTGAATCAGAATAGGATAATGAAAAATATAATCAAAACTTAAAAACACCTTTCTTCCACCCTTCTCTTCATTCCAGGCTCAACTCCATCCTAAATTTTCTCTACCTCCTCCTTTCAGCAGTACAAGGGAATGGAGAATAGGGATTGTGATCAGTTCATTGTAGGTTGTCTCTGCCACTCCTTCCTCCTCGAGAGGAGAAATCCTCCCATTCTTCTCCTGCTCCAGCATGGGGTCCCTCCCATGGGAGATAGCCCTCCATGAACTTTTCTATGGGCTGCAGGTCTTCACAAACTTCTCCGATGAGAGTCCCCCTTGGGGTCACGAGTCCTGACAGAAAATTTGCCCTTTGGGCATCCACTGGCTCTGATGTGGGGTCCTCTAGGGACTGAAAGTGGATTTCTCTTCCACTGCGAACCTCCATATTCTGCAGGAGGACAGCCTGCCTCACCATGGTCTGTGCCATGGGCTGTAGGGGAATATGGGTTCTGGCACTTTGAGCATTTTCCCCTTCTTAATCCTTGCCCCAGGTATCTACAGACTTTTTCTATCATATATTCTCACTCTTTCCTTCTCTGTAGGCAGCTGCTGTTGAGCAGGGGTCTTTCCACCCTACCCAGCCTCTCAACTATGTTATCCCAAAGGTGCCACCACTGTTGCTTATGGGCTTGGCCTTGGCCAGCAGCAAGCCCAGCCTGGGAACGTGCTAAGAACTTCTTACAGAAGCCACCCCTGTAGCTTTACCTACACAAAAGGAAATTAGAAGAAATGGCTGCTATTTTATCCAGAGCACAATCTCTGGTGATCTTACAAAAGTTTGGTGCACAGGATTTCATCCAGTGTAAGTCAATCTTACTAAATCTCCGACTCACTGCTCTCATAGGGACAGTTATGCTTACATGGGCTCTGGAGTAAAATCACTGCCAGAAAATGAGTGGTCCAATCTATTTCCTACATGAAAGCAAAGTCATAGGTTATACTTGCATCACAGGGTCTCTTTGTTTTTAAAAGAGCCAATGCAGTTCAATCATAAATCTAGAAATGATGCCTGTAGTTTTTGAAACTTAATTTTTAGCATCTTCAAATAAATTACTGCTACAATATATTATTTATGGTTTGACTTCAGTAAGTGGTCACCAGTAAATACTAAAACCTCAGACCTTCAACCCACAAGTTTTTTGCATCTGTGAGAAGAGAATTACCAGGGATTAAAGGGCATTAGAAATTTCGTAGTTGAACCACAAAATTATAAGAAAGGAAAAAACAAAAAACCTTTTTTCAGATCTAAATATTTTAATGTGATAAAGCTGATTTTTTTTCCAGCTTTACCTTGAAGAAGTCACGACACTTGAAATAATTTTTTTAAAGATATAGCAAAACAAGATATATTGACACATTAAAACCAATCCGGGGTGGCTTGTTTTCTGATTATTGATCTTCCTCATGTAATTTGTGAATACTTTGAGACACATTGTGCTTCATATTTATCACATTTATAATTAACCAGATTTTCACCAATTTGATATATAACTGCCAGTAGATGGCAGAATGGGTTTATATATTGTTAAGGTGAGCCCAGCTACCTCTGCTCACTTAGAGAATTAAAACCCTATAGAGAAAAAATATATTTGGGCTACAGCTATGACTGACCAACCGTATGTGTCCATTTGTATTGCAGTTTTTATCTTTTTGAATTATTGAAAGATAACCTAAAGACATGCATGTTACAGGGTTTGGTTCTGGAGTTTGTTGCTTTCTTCAAGCACATCAGTGTAAGAAGGACTTAAAAATGTTAGGGGGAACAATATAATCCTCTGCAGCCTTAATGGAAATTTGTAGGAAAATCCCACTTTACCGGACTTCCAACCTTACTCCAGATGCAATTCTTCTTGGCATACATTGATTGAATAGGTTTGTATCATGTTTGGAAGCTTCCCTTGTACAAGGATCCCATTTCAAAAAGAAATGTTTTTTTATTCTTCGAGACACTGGTTTTATTCCTTCTACAATGATATAAAACAAAAACTTTTAGAAAGCTGTCAAAATCAATTAAAAAGTAAGGAAGCTGAAAGTAGCCCTTTCCTATGAGTGCTAGTCTTGGGATTGAAGTATAACGTGGAGTAGAAAGTCCAAGTGCATGTTCCTGTTCTCTCTGACATATGTGGCCCTCAGTCATGCTGAGCTGTGTTGGTCATGCTTTGTCTTGTACTTGCATGAGAAATTTCAGCTTGTCTATAAGAAGCATGACCAGATAAAAACATCAATATCAACTGATATAGGCCTGAAATTAATGCTTTGAGCTTTGAAAATCTTGTATGCTTCTTACTATACCACTGAATGAGGCCGATTTATTGAAAGATTCACAGTAAAGGACTAAAGAGAGAAAAGTCCTCTCTCTGTTTATCTCTGAGGTTATCACATAAGCATTGTTGCATTTTTCTGTTCAAAGGAGCAACAGACAAACATTTTTGTTTGTGATCCCAGAAATTCCATCTTAAAAAATAAGTGGGTTATATCACCTAATCTTATCAGAATGAAGGGCTGTGTTTATTATTTTATTTATTTGAGACAGAAAAGTTAACATTAAAACATAGGATATTTTATAAGAGCTCTGTTGCAAGAGCTCTCATTTTTTGCTCTTGACCTTTTGTTTTTCTTTCTTTACATTTACTTTAACTATAGCCTTCTAGGCTTGGTGAAGTGCTAAGCACACAGAAATTAAAGCCATGAGCTGGGTTGCAAATCAGTGCTATTCTTTTAAAGTACAACTAGTTTACTAAGTATTAAGTTGGTGTTTATTCAAGCCTAATGAGTGAAAATTGCAATATGCAGTATAGTAGAGCTATGCAAAAACAGGAGCCCAGATTATAATCTCATTAAACAAAAAGAAACTGGTGCTTTTCCAATATTAAATGATACCAGAATCTGCCCCCACCCCACCATCTTCTGTTATGTTTTGTAGGCTAGATTCACCAAGATCCTATTTGGTTGTAATCTAAATATCCAAGCACTTAATAAGCACTACAGCAACACAATAGAAATTAAATCAGAACTCAGTGGGTCCAAAACATGAAAAGTATTCTGGCACGGGCCCACCAAATATTTAAAATAGGCTATATTAAAATCCCAATAAGTAGGAGCATCCTGAAAGCTGAATGGAATGCCTCTCCACTCAAGTGTCACAGCCACATCTTACACATTTTCCTGCAAAATACGGTGTGGTGTAGTCAGGCTGTTTTTCTGTTTTACCTAGTAACTCAGTGTTTACAGAAGTAGCAGTTGCTTAAAGCATAATGCAGAAATTATGTGGGCAGCAGGAAGGAGGACACAAGGATTTAATCTGCCATGCTCTTTTGCTTTCTTTCTTCTTGCCTCTTTCTACTGCATTGGGCATTATTTCTTTTCTTTATAGTAAAAGACTTTCTCCAAGAGCTGTACATATCAGCTCTATCTCCCATCACAATTCTCACTTAATGTAAAGAGCTGCAGAATCCTATAATCCTAGAATGATTTGATTTGGAAGGGACCTTAAAGATCATCTCATTCTAACCCTCCTACCATGAACAAGGGCACCATTCATGAGACTAGATTGTTCAAAGACCTATTCGATCTGGCCTTTGAACACTTCCAGTGATGGAGCAACCACAACCACTCTGGGGAAACTGTTCCAGTGCCTCACCCTCACACAGTAAAGAATTTCTTCCCAACACCCAATCTAAACCTACCCTGTTTCCATTTAAAGCCATTCCCCCTTGTCCTATCACTATATGCCCTTGTAAAAAGTCACTTTACATCCTTCTTGTAGGTCCCCTTTAGATACTCAAAGGCTACTAGGAGTTCTCCACAGAGCTTTCTTTTCTTTGGGCTGAACAGTCGTAACTCTCTTGGTGAAGAGAAATTGCATACATGTGTGGGGAAAAACTCCTTTATAACTAAACGTATACATACAACATAAGATTGTTACATGAAACAAGACTACTCTATCAAAAACAAATTAGCAAAGAAAAGAACATCCATCATGACTGGATGTTTTGTTTGGTCGTTTCCTGGGTGGATACCAAGCCAAGACCTGGGGTCTAGAAGGCATTCACCACTCTGCTTTAATAAATGAAACAAGCTGTGAAATGCTCCCAGTCACCTACGTGGACAGGTAGACTATTAAAAAAATCCCTACCTTTCTGTAGCCTGGGAAGATTAGTGGTGCCCAGAAATTTCCCCACTCACGGCTTGGGAATGTGAGCATTTGAAAGCCGTTTCTAACATGAAGCTTTTTTGCCTCCAGGGGGCTTTGAACCCTGGAAGGTTTATGAGCTTTAACATGAGCTGAAAGCTGCTCTGTGTTGGTTTGCCACAGTGTCTGGAAATGTTTCTGAGTGTGTTGAATTCTCTAGCCTAGGGCAAAATATATTTCTTAGCTCTCAGCCAGCCCAGACCATGAGGTGGGTCAGGGACCTCTTGAAGTTGCTGCCCTACTAGAAAGATACCTTTCGTAAGGCTGTGTTTGTGGTCCCCCTGCAATGCCACAATTAGCAGCTAAGCAGGAATTTTCAGTGCTGTGATTTTTGATAGAATGTCTTAGGTTTGTCTTAGGCTTGGCCCTGACTTTCCAGTAAAATATCTCAAGCCTTCCTTCTTCTTCTCCTTGTGTTTGCCTTGAGAAGAAAGGAAGGAAGACAAAACAGGGACTCAAATAATGCAGTTAGCCAGTCATGGGAGGTAGAGCTCTGAAGATTTTTCTTTCCCTGGAGGAAACTTCTTTCATTGTCAGCAGATGGGAAGGGGAAACTGGGGGTGGGGGTAGACTGCTGAGGGTTCTTTGATGTTGGCCTGTTTGTTTGCTTTCTGCTTCCTGGACCCCTACCCGAGGGGCTGGGACCGTCAGTTGTGGAAGAAACACAACAGGATGGCCGGCAGCAGCCTGCAGACAAGACGGCAACAGATGTCGATGATAGGAGTGGGTGGCATCAGCTTAAGCCAAACCAAGTAAAACCTGAAAGGATGAGATCAGAGAGTGAAACAGAGAGATAGAGAACTGTGGTGAGGTAGTAGGTGCCTGTGGTGAGACAGCAATGGTCATTAAAATAGGGAAAGCATAGGTGGAGACTTTTCAGAAGCTATGTAGCAAAGCCTTCCATGAATTTGTCTCAAAGTTATTAATTTTCAGTCCTGACTCAGGTCATATTCAACTACTTATAAGTGAGGGTATCACATGCTAACAGGGTATGCCCTTATAAACCTTCAGACAGCATGAGGGCAGTGGGTGCTAAGCAGCATGTCCTTGAGGCCTATATAGTTGACTCCGTTGAGCACCAGCTCACTTCGGCCAAGTTTTGAGCTAAACAGAAGCCATGGTAACTGGGGATCTCTATGACATGGCACAGAACAGATATACAGCTCTTGAAATATTTTCAGACATTTCCAGGGGTTTTCTTTTCCCCCTTAACCTGTTTGTTTTTATGGCTTCTCATAGCTGAGAAAAGGACATGAACAAAAAAACCTCTCATTGACAGGTGAGAATCTGGATTCATTCAGGTTGTTTAAAGATCCACTGTATGATACGACATAGCTGGATCAGTAAAAGAAAAGGTAAACTAGCTCCAGAATTAGTCAGAACTTCCATCAAGTAATTAATCTTGAAAACGGTCACCCAGGTCCATCAAGCCACAGAATGTCGGTCTGTATCTTGTAGTAACAATGTAGTAACCCTGATCAAAACTAGTCATTTATCACTTTTTACTATGCATCTTAACGAAGTGACTCTACTTATGTTCTGACAGGTACTTACTGGAAATGCAAGTCTCACATTGGATCAGCTCCAGACCCAATTAATAATGACAGCTTTAACTGTGGTTTTCTGTTAACAGTTAGAGATGTTTTCCTCCAAAAATAATAATTCTTGTCATGCTAGTCATTTGTATTTTTGTTACTCAGCTGCACTATAAAATAAGGGCCGCTAATATGCAAAGTAATAAGAAAATACGCAGTGCAGTGTAAAACAGATCCCCTGTAAACAATATTAGTGAAATGTTTCCTGTCAGGAATACTTCCCAAGAGAGAAGTCAGGGAGATGCACATGCAAAAAACGAGCACTGATCACGCCACAGTGTACTTGCCCTTCTGTCAGTGACCCTGTCTCAACCTCAGGAAAATGTGATGAATAGTGTATCCCTGGAGAGACTTCTGGGCTTTAAGGGACAAAATCTCAGTTTTGATTTAACCAGAGAAAGGGATGCTATACGTATCTTGAGCCATAAATAGAAAGGAAGTCATACTGCATGTCTGATACCTGGGCTACAGAAAGTATGTGACTGTGCTGCTCTGAACACCGTGAGAACATTTAAATTACAGAAGTGAAATGAAAGCCACTGCTGGTTTGTGGAAATCACTTTTCTTAAGGGGAAAATGGGAAAGAGAGCACCAGAGGGCACTCTTTCATTTGGTTAAAAGCCTGGTTGCAAAGTCATGTCAAAATAGGGAATTATTTGGGTTACCAGTTCTTCCCTTCTATTTTGATGTTTCCAGTCTTTTTAGAGAGAACTTTTCTACTTTAAGAGAGAAATAACATTAAATGACTATTTTGCCCTGCATGCAGTTCAATACTGCACTAATCAATGCCATATTTATAATTAGGCACAAGGACCAGTACTGCAATAATTCTCATGCAAAACACTAGTGAGCAACTGGATCTTTGCACTAAGCATCTCTCGCATTCAAGTTTCAAGGCCTTTGATTGGGACCTGAAGGTCTAGGCCATTCACCACACTTTTCAGGCATTTAAGAAATGAGAAGTTCCTTTTTACATGATTATGATATGATTAGGTATAAGGCTGTTAGTAAGGCAATGAAATTGAGAACATTGTAAATACACATACTGGAGCTATGCTTTTATAACAGTGTTTTTGGTTATGCTGATTTACATGTCAATCAGGAATACAGGTCTTTAACAGGAAAATTAACAGGAGCTCTGCGTACTACGTGCCAATGCCCGATGGGTAACACTTAGCTGTGGTTTCTATTTTCTGTTGAATTCAGAAGGTAAAGTGACACAATCGTAGAATGTGGTGTTTGAGGCAAGGAACCAAGGGAAATTAATCTATTAGGAAATTCCTTGCCTCTTTATTATTGTTCATAAAGCTGTTTATCATGATACAAGCACAAAACGCATATACCAGTTGTATTTTGTCAGCAGTGTATTGCGCTCATTATACGGTGATCTTACAGATCAGGCCTGTTGAATACACCTAAAAAAAGATACAAAGTTTTAAAGATTATGTTGTGGACACAGATAACAAGCAAATAAAATACAAAATAACATAAATGAGCCACTCGAGGCACATCATGAAATTAATCTATTAACCTTTAACTGTGAATTTTTAAATCATATAATAATTTTAATATTTTTAAAAATTTGAAATTTCTAACATAGGTATTGCCAATGAGCTAGACAAACTCCATATCTATGAAATGAGCAATTGCATAAACAAACAAGGTTTGTGGATTACAATTACCCATTTTGCATGGTCAGCTAGCATGAATACATAGATTCAGCTTGAGGCCACAAGACTGATGTCTCCAAAGTCTGATGGAAAATTAGAAATGTGAATAAGTTTGAATGAACAAGCACTAATGCAATCACCTTGTAAAACTCCAACCATCCAAAATGGGAAAATAGATGGTGGGAAAAGATAAAACCTACTACTTTTGTTTTAAATCAGCATTTCAAAACAAAACAAAGCACAAACCCCGAAACTTGTACTTTTTGTGTTTGGAAAAAGTTAAAATAGAAGCAGCAGAACAGTGGGGGGAAAATTGTTTTTCAGAATAACTGGACTGAACAGACTCTGCTTCTAGGCTCAGGCCGTTAAAAAATGTCACACTGAGTCTCTTAATTTAGTCTTACAGAAGAAGGACCAATTTGATGGCAGTTCTTCACTCTTCAGCTTTAGAAGTTTCAGCATGCTTCTTGCCACCACACTGCAATGAGTTTTGTGTGTCATTATGCATACTGACTGCATGGATTCTGTATTCCAGCTGTGTTCTTAAAATGACACACATGTTCTAATTTACCATCTGGACCCTAGCCTTTTCTGTAGTCTATCTGAATAATTTTTGGACCTCCAAATGTAAATTAATACTATGAGCACCCTTAATAGCCTTTCTTTGCCTATATTGTGACTTACCAGCATGTTTCAAGAAGTGTTAAATTTTCTGTCTACACAGACGTCAAAGAGGCCTTGCAGTTATATTATCTCATCTGTGGTTATTCAGCTGCAGAAAATCCCCTTTTCCATGATATAATTTACCACACTCTAAATAAGTACCTCTGTTAGTATTAGTTTTCATGTGGTCCATTGCTTTTACCTGTGATGGAGTTTTTTTTGGCATTCAGAGCCAAGTGGTTAGCCAAAGTTCAGGATCTTACAGGTTAAGGAAAAATCATAATGATGTTTATGTACAAACAAGTTATACATAGCCCTATTTCCCTAAACATAGTAAAAATTAAAAGCAGGCAGATAATTTTCTCAAAGTATGTAAGGAGTCACACAATATGGAAAGAAGTCCTGTGCTGAAGACTTTTTCTGCTTCCTCTTAGGAGGGTACTTTCAATTCCTTTGACACTGAACTGGGAGTCTGCAACTGGACACCCAGAATTGGTTATTTGACTCTCAGGCCCTTTAATTCTGAATCTGACCTGACATTTTTCTGTATCCTAAACTTTCCCTGCATTCGTTAGGCTCTCTCTGCTTACTTCAGTTGAATTGTCTGATCTCCTATGAGCATCCAATACAAAGTCAATGGCAACTCTGAACGTTATTGAGTGCATCAATTAAAAAAAACACAACAGCAACAACAACAAAACAAACACAAAACCCTAACAAAATATCTCCTTTATTCACTACTGGAGAGGAAAGGAGAGATTCAAGAGGATATAGAAAGGTGAATATAGTTTAGAAGTTATCTCCTAGACAACTAAGATGACCCACTGTTAATGCTGTGCTTTTGTAAAGCTGTATATTGCCCCATTCCCTTTGCCCTATAGGACACTAGAATATCAAATGAAGTAGAAGATGCTGATGTCTCATAAAATATGCTATCTTGTTCTTTCTTATTCTGAGTGTTGTTATACTAGACATTGCACTACTTCAAGCTTCTTTGTTATAGTAACCAAACATTTTCCTGCAGTGAATTTCACCCTGAGATGACCCGTTTGACTGGAGAGTGGTTCTCCTAATATTTTTGCATTACAGATATGCTCTGTGATGAAAGTACTGAACAAGAAACAACATTCACTTCCTATTTAGTTTTTCTTGTTGAAATTGACAATACAACTGTGCATGGAGGTTTTTTTTTGGTTTGGTTTTTTTTTTTTTTTTTTTTTTTTTTTTTTTTTTTTTTTGCTTTCTTAGAAAATCCAAAGACATTAATTTCACTATGCTGAAAAGTCAAGATAGAGCAGGTTCCCTGCACTGCACTACACTACAAATTAGGCACATATTCTAGAAATACAAGTTTGAGGACAGATTGTTATATGCTATACGCTACACTCTGTAGTACTGTTAAAGCTTGATCTGTCCACCTCTCATAAAATTCACTCTTGTTCTGAAAGCTTATGGGATCCTTAAGAAACAATTATGTCCTGCAATAGAGATTTAAAGACTTCAGAGGTGCTTAGAACTTGCACTGATCTTTTGTACGGGAGGCACATTTTGTTCAGCATAAGATTTTTTTACAGTAACCATAGTTTTCATAACTTACCTTCCAGATTGATTGAAAGCTTCTGCTCCACTTTAGCTATTAATCTTCTCCAGAACACATTTAGGTCATCATTTCTTCACACAATAAAAACAGGTAACTACAATATTGTATGTCTATTATAACTTCAGGGGACACTGTAGCATCACTGTCAGTGGTGTTCTTTTTCTGGTTCCAATATGAAATCAAGTTCCTGCTTGAGATATAGGACTTCAAAGTGGTTTGGGGCTCATTTCTGCCCTGAGGGATGGATTTACTTTTTTCCTTTGTGAAAGACTAGTTACCATGGCCACATCTGGATTTTCAATTCTTTTGAAGCAAAATTTCCGTGGGTGCAGTATCACACAATATACTTATTCCCGCTTAGCCAAGTCAATTACTTTAAAAAGGCCCCATGCTTTCCTCCTATGCTACATTTCATGCCGTTGTGTTTTCACAACTGCAATAGATCTTAAAAAGAAAAACCTTTTGTTTGTTAGGTAGAATGACCAGCATGTGACTGTACTGGTATTGACACTGAAACCTGGTACATTAGAGATATGAATTGCTTCCAGGTATGATAATAATAAAATCTTTCTCTGATGGTAAGGTAATGAGTTCATATTTACACAGGAAGAATCAGATACTCAAGCAGAATACTGAGTGAAATCTAATTTCCATCTGACTCTCATAGTTACTTTTTTTATAGGTGCCATATCTTAATAGAAGTTTTGGGTTTTTCCGTGTGGTAAGAATGTTATGATTATTATTTAAATTATCAGTCATTTACTGCTTATCGTACTGATATAAAAAGAAATGAAAAATTAAGAATCCAAGAAAAAAAATGTTTTCAAAATACTTGGAAATTGCGCAAGCTTTTCAAAGTTCAGATAAGATGTTCAGAAATCTCTTGTTCTATTCACTTCACCTTCAGTGCCAAGAAATGAGAAAGCTCAGATTGTGTTGTTCTTTCTACTTCATCCATTTATACATCATGTATAAGATTGTTTCGTAGGGACCAGTCTCCAATCATTCCTGCAGCTATTAAACAGCTACCAAATTTTGGCCTGAAAGTCTCTGTGTCTGTATTACACTCATTTGTCAAGCCATAACCCCTCCAGGTGAAGTTATCAAAATCTTAATTAAATATGCAGGTACAAAACATAAAATTGATCTAAAAATATTGTAGATTTCTTTCAAGGCCTGAGTTCAGGCCTCTGTTATTTTTATCCTCTGATAAATTGACTGAAACTTCATCTATTGTTACACAGTTTATAATAGTGTACAGACAGAATCCTAGAACCTCTCACTTCAGTCATTATGTTGTTTGTGTTCCGGGAAACATACACCCTCAAATCCAAGTTCTGAAAGTCAAATAAAGGTGGAAATGAACTTATTATTTTGTCTGAAAAAGTAAGTTAAACCCAGTCACACCTCCTACTGAAACCAAGATAGCTTTATATATGTCTCTACATGTTAAAAATATACAATGTGATATCTCCTATCAGATTATATCCTATTAATCTTCATTTAATATTCATATTGCAAATGTTAAATTCATATGAATATAAAGACAGAAGGAACCTTGATAAATCACATAATCAAAGACCCTGCCTGTCTTTCGAGATCCGTATGGCTGCAGCAACAGCATAATGCTTTCTAATCTTTAAAAATTTTAATCGTCAAACATACCCACACAAGGGAGATGCATACAGCAACCCTTATTCATGGGCAGGAGAGGTAGGAATGAGTTGGGAACACAATGAAGTGAGTTTTCTGTAGTCACAGATATTTCAAACAAAGGAGGAACCAAAAGACAGTCCCTGCCACAAAACAACTTTCCCTCTTTGCTCAGGTGAGATTTGAGATACAACCTCACGTCACCTTGCTGAGTGTGTTACATATCATCAGATTCATATGAATATATGTAGTTGACTATGGTTTGGCTTTGTTCTGGAAACAGTGTTGATGACACATGGATGTTTTAGTTATTACTGAGTTATTGCTCACACAGCGTCGAGACCTTTTCAGCAGTGAGTGGGCTGGAGATACACAAGGAGTTGAGAGGGGACACAGATGGGACAGTTGACCCCAACTGACCAAAGGAATATTCCATATCATATGGCATCATGCTCAGCATATAAAGGTGCAAGGTGGAAGTTGGCAGTGGCTGCTGGTACTCAGAGACTGGCTGGGCATCGCTTGGTTGGTGGTAAGCAGCTGCTTTCTTTTGCATTACTTGTTTTTCTTGGGTTTGCTTTTATGTTTTCCCCCTTTCTCCTTGTTGGCTTTTTTCTCCTCCTTTTTAAAATATTTTTAGATTATTAAACTTTCTTTATCTCAATCTATGATATTTTGCATTGTTGCCTTTCCAATTACATGCCCAATCCCACTGAGTAAGGGTGAGGGGTGTAAGTGAGATGGAGTGTTTTCCTGCCTACTGGAGTTAAACCATGACAAAGGAGCTTGGACAAAAGCTTAAACACTGATGAACAGTAGTATTGTTAGGACATCACAATCCTTCCTCAAGTCTTACTATTTCTTTACTGCCAAAATGTTCATGGTACCTCATGGCAAACCACTTGTTACCAATTGGTGACAATTTTGTTAATTTTCTGTTAATGGCTGTGGTGGTTCGAACCACTATTTTTAACTAGGGGTGTGCACAACGATGACGAAAAGACTAAACAGAATTTTAACAGCAGGTAACAGTTTATTCATCTAGGGTTTAACCAGGGAAAAAAGAAACAACTTATGGGAACCCCAGACTTTACACAAAAACAAAGTCATGCAGAAAACAAAAAAAGGGAAAATAAATCAAACTGCTTCTCAAGCCAGAGGACTAGCCGAGAAGCAGAGGAGGGAATAGGGAAGCTGTCTCTCTCTCTCTCTCTCTGATGGTATCACTCCTGGCCCTCAAAGTCTCTGCAAAACACAAAAGAAGTGAAAACCACCCCCCACTCCAGGGAGACTCTTGGGGAAGCTTTCACTTACGATTATGCTGACTTGGCTCTGTTGTCAATGAAGGTGGGTGGAATCAACCCATGGGGTCTGGAAGCTGGGAGGAGAGGGGTCATGCTGCTCCCCAGCTTGACAAGAAGCTAAAGAGAGGGAGGACTTCTGTGTTCAGCTTTTTAAGCCCTCCAAGTCTCACGGGAATGAGTGTCTTCTTCCTGGCCAAGCCATCTTCTGATTGGCCAGCGAAGCCAGGCTCCACCTCTCTTCCGGGGTCTCCACTCCACCAGGAAATGGCGGTTCCTGCCAAAACACGTGTGCTCGGGGCTTGGAGGTGCCCTCTTTACTGGCCACAGGCCACCCCACAGTGCCCTTGGAGTGGCTACCATCCCTCCACGCGGCCACCACCGGCACGGTGCCAACGCGGGGCCTTGCCATTGTCCCAGGGACCCCGCAGGAGGGATCCCCAGGACAGCAGGGCTGCCCATGACTGTCCGGGGCAGCCGCCATGCCCACTGCGGCCGCCGGGGCGCTCCCCAGGGCCACCGCCCCAGGCCAGGACTGTGGGACCCCCTGCCGGGCTCCTTCATGGTGGCATGGGGCCGACAGTGCCCATCTCAGCCCAGCCACGTCGGGGCAAGATTTGCCCTGGTCCCAGCCCAGCCAAGGTTGCGCAGGGCCTGGTGCAGCCAGTATGGGCAGTGACTGCAGAGGGGCTCCGCGCCTGCCACAGCAGAACACGCAGCCCCCCCTTGCCCAGCGCTGCAGGCGTGTGCGCTGGATCTGTTCGGTGTGTCCCTCCGCCATGGCAGCTGCCGCCTGCCACTGTGAAAAGTGGTGAAAATGGCAGAAGCAGCTTTGCGCCCCTGGCTCCATGTCCATCTTTCTGTCACCGCCCCCGAGGCGTCCCTGCCGCCATCACCGCCGGCTTCGCACTCCTGGAGGGCCCGGGGGAATGAGAAGGCACCGCCACTGCCCCTACCGCGCGACCCAGGCAGTGGGAGGACAGGGAGAACCCCCGGGAGGAGAACCCCACTGCTCTGGGAGCGATGGCTCCACTCCCGCGGGTCTTCCACCATCATCCTGCCACATGAAACCGGGTGGTGGGGGAACGGGGGAAGAGCCCCTCCGCCACTCCTTGGACACTGCAATCTTGGTCCTTTCCTTCATTTCTAGAAAAACATGGTTTTACGAACAGGGAACAAGTAAACAATCCAAAATACCCTTCCCTCACCCCTATAACCCCTCAAAAACCCCCTAGGACCCCTCCCCTCAAAATCTGACACCTCCCAAACCCAAACCCTAACAATTACTTAAATATAAAGAATGCTCTGAAAGTCATCTGAAAGATTCTTCTGATCAGAATGAATGTGAAAGTCAGTATGATGGTAGAAATAGCTTTTTGATTTGAATATTTTTAATTTTTAAAAACCAAAATAATTTGGGGCAAAGGAAAGACTTGCACCAGTGATGCATCATGGCTTCATAATAAAAGAAGAGCATTTTGAAAGCTTTCTTCTTGTCCTGCTGAGAACTCCAAGTTGTCGATCACTAAGATGGACAGAGTTAAGGTAGTTGATGTTGTTCTTATCCTTGTCTCAGCTGGGAACATTCGACACTTTCTCTTAAACCAAAATAATCAGTGTTGGCCATCAATTAAGTACTGTATAAAAGTACACCACTAAAGAATTACATCTGTGCACTCTAAATAACAGTCCATATCAGCTGAAGCTCTCAAACATACGGAATACTTCATTATACACTAAATTTAAGGTCCTAGATAACTCAAACTTGGCATCTGAAATCAGCAAGTATTACAAACCTTACTCTGTTCAAGTTTCATATCCTTGAATGTGAAACAGGGACAATATATACCATGCCTCAGGGAAGTTCTGAAGATGCCCTGATTAGTATTTGGAAATTAATTGCATGTTTTAGAGTTATGAGCACATAGAAATACCTAAGAGAACATAAATAATAGACACAGCGGGAAGTAAAACACCACCGAAATAGCTGCTAAGTAACTGAAAAGTGGCTGTTTTTTGCATTACATGAAAAGAAGGTTATACAGTCACTAAATTAAAAATTATAACACAAATATTAAATGACACTGAACTACAGTGTTTTTCTCCAACTTTTTTTTTACTTTTCAAAGTTATATTGATATTTTAACATCACTTTGTTATTTCTAGCACAATCAATTGACCTTTAGTTTTATTTGTATTATGAAGCGCATGATTATGTCACACAGCAAAAGAATTTTACAGTCATTCATACTAGATCATGGGATTAATTGCAGGAAGCACAACTCCAAGTGAATTTTATAGATCATATCAAATAAATGGAAACAAAACCTTTTCACCATACCACTCTTCATTCCCTGTACAGCATACTGCATACACTGCTTTTAAATTCTTGAACAAAAGTGCTCATTTCTAAGAAACTATTTTCCATCCCTTCTTGCAAAACCAGGGTTAGTTTTTCCTGTTATGTCTAGTAAGATATTAAGCCTTAAGTGCTGTGGTTTCAGGTAGATTGATAATATCGGTAATTGACATATTATCCAGTCTGTTGCCTGGGTGAGAACTTCCAAAGTTTTGTCTCAATTATAAAGGCATCCCTGGGATGAACACACCCAAATGTGTTGCTAGGAATTTGATCAAAATGCCACCCAACTTATCCTGCAGTAAGTCAAAACATTCTTTGGTTGTTTCTCTTCTTTACTACATACTCAGTACAGGTAAGCATACACACAAAGCGCAGTTTACCTTATATAGTGACTTAGGAGGAAGATTTCATCAACCAGGTCCTCAAGCATAGATTTTTAGGAATAGCTGCTAAGGGTCACAGTGATTTTGCCTCATCTCTGGCCCAGTTGCTTCCTCAGCCTTCTCAGCCCCTGCAGCAAACCAGTAGGCCTCCCAGCACTTCCCATGATTTGCCCTATGGCACAGTAACCGAACATGACTAATTCATTCCAGTTAATTCATGCCCCCAGGTGTCCTAATATTACTCAGAATCAAGCAAGTCATTGTTATCCTTGAAAAGCAATAGGTGGTGTTTAGGTTACAAAATTAAACCAGTTTAAAAATAGTTGACAGCACCTGGATTAGCTGAGGCAGAACTAAACAGAGTTCAGCTTCATGGGCAAACAAGAACTGTTTTCCTTTTATGTCTAGTCAGAACTAGAGGATGACAAAGCAGCTTGACATAACATGAGAAGAATTGCCATTCTGTCACCTGCAACTCAGGAATGCTGCAAGGCTCAGATTGGTGCTGTGCTTTGGCCCTTCTCACTGTCTCTCTGAATTCTCAGGTTTACAGTTACCATCATCAGGGTATTAAAGCTCTGCAGACATCATCTACATCTGTCTGCACCTGGCAAATCCTGCATTCTCCCCCTCATATAAATCCTATTGCTGAAAAGTTGGTTTATACATTCCATCCATTCGGAATTAACTTTGCAGTCTTAAAAAACTCTTGGCTCGTAGGCTACACAAAGGGGAAATTAAAAATGAGAGGGAGGGAAACAGACAACAATTAAACACACTAAAATTAATTAGGGATTTTGAAATGTGCTGGTGACCTGAAGAGAAACATGTCTGTTTCTAAACCCTTTCAGTACTTTGAGATATATTTTTCAATTTCTCTGCTTTCTGTCTTGTGGTCATTTTGGTCTTGAGTGAAGCCCCAGAGATATATCAGTTTGTTCCAGATAATCATCCGTAAGATTACTTGCTTATCTCAACCTTGTCCAGAGCTCTTTGTTTGAGAAATCAAACCATAAATCAACTTCCTCGTGGTATTCTTAGGAATTATTTATTGTTGGTTAAACTGGAAACGCTGTAAGACAGTCTTTCTTGTGGTATTTTGGGACCTCAGATTACAGCAAGATTACTGCAGGCTCACAATGCAGATATGGACACACACACAAAATAAACAAAAAGGACCTACCACAAATCTCAAAGTGCTGTGTTACTTATGAAATGGCCACTATCAGAAAGAGGGAGCTATATCCAACTCTCCCTCCTGGTTTAAACCAAGATTAATGCTCTTACCTTCAATGGACAGATTTTGAATCATCAGTAATCAAACTAACATGATATCATGGTAAAAAATCTTCAACTGAAAAACTAGGTTGTGCCACCTTCTCCACTAATGTCATTGACTCAAGGATGCTACATGACAGTATAAAACTGTTTTTGCTAGAAGAAAAAAATCTGAATCCAGAAGATCCCATCTCCTGCATCTCAAAACAGTGTCCTAATCATCTACATAGACTTTGGGTTTATCAAAGATTATCCTAAAATGTGATAGCTTTTTTCCACAGTAATTGCATGTTATCCCCAATAGAAACATTAACACTGTAAATACTCCGTGCATGAGAAGAACATTTCCCTACAGACTGTTTGACTGGAAGACTGTTTTCCTTTAGTAGTGGAAGTTGATTTGTAGTGGTTTATATTGTGCATGTTTTGAGTATCCACAAAATTCTCTATCTGATTATATTGTGTTTATTAGTGTGGAATAATCTGAGATTATTTTGCTTTCTGCTGTGGAAGGTGGTGATCCAGTGTCTGTGCAGAGTCTCCAAAACCTGCTTTTGGTTTCTACCTCCATTTCTTCAGAAAATAATGTGATGCTCTGTAAATAGTGGTTACAGGAAAAGTAGTAGCAGACATAAAGAATCAAGAAGTTCCTTTGTGTGGTTCATTCACCAGACTTCAGGCTTAAAATCATGAACTTACAGACCTGGTACTGAATGTATTGTTCAGAGATGACCCAATTCTTCTTGCAAAAAGCAAAAGTGACAGGGAATTCAGCTCAGATGAGCATAGTATGAAGCCAGTTAATTCTGTCAACAGCCTTGTCACATCCTAGCCATGGACAACTGGGTCTGATTCAGGAAAAGTGCGCTAGGATTGAACCATGGTCAAGCAGAGCTGGAGAAGGATCATGGACGATGTGCCACAGTCCTCTCAACAGCTGTACTAACTGTGGGATGCTACAGTACTGGATGATGTAACAAGAAAAGGAAGGCAGAAAAAAGAAGCAATGTTGATCTTATGAAACAGCAAGAAGGAGCAGAGAGGTGGGAAGATATAGAACAGTGGGAAGATGATGTAGGAAAAAATATAAAGGCTTTGGATTTGACTTTCTCAGACTGCTTAACTACTCCTCAGGCCAGAAGAAAGCTAGCTTAGATGACAGCAAGGGTCTATAGCAAGGAAGTGAGTTTGAGGCTAAGGACTTCCAAGATGACAGTGTGAGACTGTTTGACCAATTGTGTGTCCCTAATGGGACAGGAAGAACCACGGGTATGGAAATTTTCTTCAAAGAAAGCAGGAGATGGAGATCTCTGTGAACTCCACGGGGAGAGGAAGAGATGAAGAAAGAAAAGGAAACAAGAACTGTGGGAAAGCCTGAAACGGGACACACCTGCTGCACTCTGCTAATTTATGGGGCTTGCATAATACAGATAGATTAAGTTCTATTTTGAAAGCAAAAAAGTTAGAATAAATGCTTCACCTTCTCAGATAGGCTGAAAACTTTCAACTGCAAATTTCAAGCAACTCATATGCAGTTCCTGAGCTGACAGGAGGCCTGAATCTCAGAAAGCCCAAAAGTCATTGAACTCTCAGCAAACTCCCTAGAGTGCCGCGGGAATGTCTCTTTAATATTAGCATAAATCTGCCTGTGAAGAAAAAGACAAAGGGAAAATTTCAACCAGTTAAATGGTTATTTCTGCAGTTTGGACACCTTCATCATAACTAGTAATTTCATATTTCCACTACAGACAACAATGTCCTGGTCAGTTAAGTTCAGTCCTGATTCATCTAAACCTCAAGTCAGATATTTTAAAGGTCTCTCATGAATCACATCCTTGAAATAACCATTTCTTTCCACTAGGTGGGAGGGAGTTGAGGGTGACTAACTCATTGAAGAACTACACCCAAAAAGTCAAGTAAAAAGGATGGAAAGAAAAAGAGAAGAGGATAAGGAAAATGAAAGCGGTAGTTGAAAGAGCCCCTTGTGTGACAGTGACGTACCTAATGAAGACCAGAACCCCTGATTTTATTGCTGTAAGAAGACATGTTCTGTTGTGCATGGAGAGGGGCAGGGAGTTCCCACATTAATTCAGTTCCCACAACTGAAACTGGAATTTGGCCTATTGCATCAAAGTTTGTCAGCATGACACTTCAAAATCCTTTAGTTTAACACTCTATTCAATTCTGATTTTGCCAGTTGCTGTGCTGTTTTATCTTCAGAAATCCATATGTTCCATTTTTCTAAACATAAATATCTTCTCTTGTTAAATCTCAAGAAATCCACGTTCACTTACAAGACAGACAGACTCCCAAAAAATGAAAAATAAGAAAAAAAAATCAAAAATATCTTACCTTCAAAATACTTAAGCTTTTACAGAAGTAGTAAACTGGGAAGGAAATAGAACACTTGAGGATTTCCTGTGATGTTACACAACCCTGGGAAAATTATTTACAGAGATGGGAATTTGAAACCAAGTGGGCCACAGTGACTTGTATGGTAATGTCCAGAATACTCTGCTGCATCCCATTGTGGTGCCATTACATTAATCACTTTTTTTCAAATGTTAGTGAATTTTTGTGGTGGTTCACTAAGCAAATACAAACAGAAAGCAGTGGATATGAAAATGTTCTTTGTCAGCTTTATAAAAAAATTGAAAAGAAACATTTCTCAGGTTGAAAAGCCAGCCTCAGTTCACGAGTGCTTCACTTAGAGAAAGTCCTGCCTTAATGATTTGGAAAAGGTAGTTAGTTGTCCTTCACATAAAAGACCCCCAAAAGCCAATCAGGATGTGGAAGTCAGCTTTATTGATGAGAAAGTGTATGAAAAAAAACAACCAACAAATCAATGAACCAAACCAAAATCTAATAACATTTCCCCATTTCCTGGAAGAGAATTTCACCACTATAATTTATTTGACTTATTTTATGATATATAACATATAAAAAAAGGAGGTCAACAGAATCAAGACCTGTAACCAAGCAAAGAAATTCCAATTTTGAGAAAAGAGATGTCCCCAAGAACCTGGATATTCTTTTTGTTTTTCCTCTCCTCATGGAAATAGAACTCCTAATTTCCCATTTTCTTTGTCAGTGGTGGTGCTATTTCTACCATGTAACCCCTTCAAACATTAAACAATTGAATTAGACATCCCCCATGAGTCTTAATCATTCAGAAAGAGAAGGTGGCAATATGCAATTCCTTTTCCCGTCTTTGTACAGGAAACTGAGTGATACTCATTGGCCTCATGAATTCTGTCTCCTGGAAGTTAAGATTTATGAAAGACTATTAAATCTATATTATTTGCAACTGTTTCAATTTCATAGACATCCTTATGTTTTAGAATATATCAGTTATGAACCAGAATGTAAATATAACAAAGAAGAAATGGACTATCTGTATTTGTTTTAAGATGGGTTGGGATTGCTCTTTTAAAATGGATTTTCTAGGTTTTTATTTTTATAAGGACGGTTAGTGTTGCTATCAGTCCTTTCATCTGAGGATCTGCAAAGCTCTCCCATTATACACCAGAAAGTATGCAGGAGAAACTTTGCAGGACACAGCAGCATGTCCATGCTGTAGATGAGGCTGAAGTCTTTAGAAAGAGTCAGAGCAACATGAGTTTTGTGTAAGAAATGAGAACTCTTGCACCTAAATTAATATAGCCTATATTACAGTGTACAAAGAACTGTTGTATCTGTATATAAATGCAGGAAGGCCTATAGATGGTTTTGTTTGAAATGTTCTTTTTGGAAATCTCAGGAAGCCATTTGGTGCCAGTGAAATACTTGAGTCAGTATTGGAGGACTTTCCTTTTGAAAGTCTCCTCTGCACAAATATCAGAAACAAAAATAAACACACAATTAGAAATTCCATGTATCTCCCGTTTTGTAGTGTCTCTTCAGGCAGCTCACAAGCCTGAAATACAGAAAGTGTGTGTGGGCCAGGAGTGGGCTATCCATTTTTCCTTCCCTCAGGGGGGAGTGGCAACCGCTGTTTCTTGGCACTCACTCAGCTCTCCTGCTTTGGCATAATCAGGAGCTGGAAATGTACCGTGACTAAGTCTCTTTTATACCAAATCCAAACATTCTTGTCAACGCCAGGATTCAATTTGCATTTTCAATGCCAAAGGTCGGCAGACTAACTCTACCCTCTGTGTAGTAAGTCACTCATAGATGAAGGGAAAAATTTATTCAGCTTAATTTAGATTACCAAGGGACAATTTTGAGACTTACTACATAAACTACAGTGAAAAAATTCCAGAATATAGAAAAAATGTTAATTTTTGTTTGTTCTTTTGAAGAAAGATCTGTTGTGTCAGCAACAGTCTGAAAAAGTGATTTTTAACTTCAGACATAGCTGAGCCATTTCTCAGCTATTTCTAAAGGAAAATCCTGCAGTACTCCCCCCTTCCCCACCTCTACCACCAGTCAAGACTAAGTGTTGCAACCATTGTAGGATGGAAGAATTCAAAACAGAGAAGGTAGGGAATCAAATTGCTAACATAGTCATGAAGCTATTTCCTCAGAAATGTTAAGTCAAATTACAAACATTTAAGAAACTTTAATAAACCAGGTTGTCAGAGACCTGGGAGAATTTCTTGATTGTGTTACCTGTCAACTGCAACCCTATACTCAGTTTCATGCTTGGCAGACTTCACCTCTCTCCACATCATTTGTCTATCCCTCTGATGAGCTGTAGGCTTTCTTGGCTCTCTCCTCATCTCTGATGTGCATCATCCTTGGAAGAAGCATGATTTACCATGACTTTAACATCTTATGCACTTGCAGCTTTTTTCTTCGCCTAGACAAGCTCCCTTCTTTCTCATTTACTGTCATATTCCTTGTTGTCACGGTCTGACTGAGCCTTCTCCCTTCTGTTCATTTGTTTCCCCCTGCTCAGCATTTTGACAGTTTGTTTAAAGGCCAGCCTGACATTTTCTAGAAAAACTCTCTGTCCTTTATTCTTTTTTCTCTACTGTCTTTTAATTATGTGAAACTCAAAGCATTTCAGACTCCTATCAGCTCTGTGTCTGCGAATTTCCTTTATTACTTCTTTTTCCTTTGTTTTAAGCATGATTCAAGCATGATTCATGATCCACTCAATACCTAAGGAAATACTCCTCATGTCCACTCTTATTCCTGAGCAGGTAATTTCAACACTTGAATAAGCTCTTATTTTTTGAAAATTTTTCCCTTTTTTATGCAAGCTTCATGATTTTTCTGGCCTCTTTACCTCTGACAAATGATCTGATTTCACTGAGCTTTCCTCAGCTTTGTATACCTCAAGGAATATTTTTCCAGCTTTTCTTAGTTTCTGATCTTACATTCAGCATTAAATATAACAAAGGCTTTTTCTTTCCTTTGTTCTTTACTATAGACTTCTGATGATTTTCCTTCATCTGGTGGTTGTTGCTGTCATGTGGTGTCAGGGTATTATCTTGTTTAATACAGAACAAGGCCATAGGTTCCTAATGGTGCAATGTTAGAAATTAGTGAGCCATAAGGGACACCAATCAGTATGATTATATGGATGTGTACGCTCTTGAATCACTGCAGTACAATTTAGCATGCCTGTACGAATTAAATAGACAGCTTAAAAGAGGCAGCTGGGTCTTACCAGTGTGGCAGCATTGCTGTAGCATTCAGGAGCACTTAAAGCCCTGTGAAGTCTCCCGTCACGTATGTTTTTCTTCTGGAAGAGGAATGCTAAGGGTATACATCATCAGCCAGCCAAATGGCAGTGGAGGAATCAAGGCTAAATTGACAAATATCTATTTGATATTGGATTAAGAGCACGTTTTTAGAGAGTGGTAGAGGAACCAGGCAGGAACTGGCCCCCCCGAGAGGCAATTTTTTCCCCTCCACTGAAGGGACAGCTGGGCACCTACTCCTCCAATCCATTTAACGTGGTAACACAGATCAGGGTTAAATACTTCATTCTCTTCCGTCTCATGCTCTTCTCATCCACTTTCCCAGGGAGGATTTCCTGGTGAACTTCCTCTATGAATAGTCTTTTATGAACAGTTTTTTCTAGAGGAGTGGGTATGAGTGGAAAAGGGAATTGGCTAGGAAATTAACTGGAAATTTGGCTACATTCTGTAAATTGTTTTCCATAGAAATAAAAAGAGTCAGAAGATTGGTGCTGTGTGTTTTGAGACTTACTTTTCTGACATAGCCCTTTTAAAATTGGAAATTGACACTTACTGCAAATGTGTTACAAAAGTTAAGACTCCACATGGCAAACATAAGGTCTGTTCTGCTGTGCTTCAGCTGTGTTTGCAAGCTGAGTCTACAACTTGACTCTGAAGAGCTCTGCTTCAAAAGTATAATTTTCTTATAATGGTGTACTTCTATAGGTATTTAAAAAATAAAACAGATAATATGAAGAGAGAAAGAAGAAACACTGGCAGACAACAGCCTGAGGGTGATCAAAAGGTCTTTCTTTTGGAATGTCTGGAACTGCCTATTTAGGCAGCTAGTACCTGCAGCCGGCACAGGTAAGAGCACAGGAACCTGCCATGGTAGCCTACAGTATGATGCGGCCCTATATCGTGTCTGTGATAGTGACCAGCATCAGCAGGAAGGTGTGAAAAGTTCTCCTAAAGCTATATAGTCACAACATAGATTGAGCCTGGAAGTGTGAGGCTTAACATCCCTTCCACATTTTTTTTAACTTTGATTCTATTTATTCCAGTTATTCTTATGGTTCATCTAAATTCCCAAGGTGATTTAAACAAATCCTCGCTTCACCTACATTACATAGATTTTTCTTTCTTAAATAAACCCAGCATTGCATTATAAAGTCTGTGGACTAGAAATAGAGGGGTTTGTGTGAAAGTTATTGCAGGGCAGATGACACAGAGATGTTGCTTATTTGTGAAAATTCTGCTCTGATTTAACAGTAGAGCCCTTGTCAAATCAGGATCAGTTCTAATACTTCTCTTTATTGCAGAGAGTAAAATTTTGGAAGGTTATTCTTAGTTCAGTTGCTCTAGATGCCAGGACTAAATAATCTCAGAAGATACCATTTCAGGCCTCCCTGAGATGTGCACACTTTTCTGGGGGATCAGTGGTTTTAACATATGGAAACTTTGTGGCTCAACATGTGTTTGTTGGACTCGTGTCAAGTGCAGGCATCAGTGAAATTGCTAACTCAAAATCTTCCTCAGATGTCAGTCTTGCTGATGGGGCAATTGTAGCTTTCTGGCTTGGCTCCATGCTACAATTTCTGAACTGAGCGCCTTTTGATGATTGTTATGAACTCACAGATTTCTGAGTGCTTCTCCTCAATCTTCCCATGTTTTCAGATGTACTGTTCTCCTGGATGAGCTCACTGCTGCCTTGATGTCCATCTGATGCCTGTACAGCAATTTTGCAATCTAATTCTTCAAATTCAGTGTCCTCCTCTGAGCTGATTTTTTCTCTGTCTCTTTCTTCATCCCCCCTATTAGGTTAATCGGAAAGAAGGGAAGTTCTTGTCTTTCCTCCAAACCCATTCGCTGTGCCTTTTCTTTCGTCACTGTTGATGACGTTTCCATCTTTCCAGACTCTCAGATCGATAACTATGAAACTACTTTTCACTCCTCACTTCTTAATATTCAGGTCCCCATCCAATTTTGTCTTCTTTACTTCTATAATCGTCTAAACCTGTCTATTTTTATTCTGTGTCACTCATCATCTTCCTCTCATGTCCTAGTTCAAGTCCCTTTTGTGAGCATTCACTGGCACTCAGCTTCCCCAATGAAGCTTACTCAATACTCATCAGCTAAAATAACTTTTTCTTCCTCAACTGAATCAATGTTGCTTTCTTGCTTTAAGTCTTTTTGGTTTCTCACACTCTTTCTACATCCAGTTTAAAAGCACTGACAAATTTTTATTTCTGCCATACCCTCCTCTCGGGTCCTGTTAAGACTCTTTGCCCTTCCCACTCCGCTTGCTTCATTGCTGTATCTTCCCTTCCCATCCTTGCACATAGAATTTGGGTTATGCTTCTTCCAGTGTGCAAACTACCTACTTCCTTCACTTAAGTCTTTGCTGACTTATCACCTTTTTCGGTTTTTAACCCTTCATTTTCTCCTAACGTGCTGCTTACTGTTTCCCACTGGATCAGTACATGCTTCTCCATATTAAAAGTAATGATGTAATTAAATGACTTTAAAATTTAATCTTAGTTCTCAATATCATTCAGTTCTGTTTATCTCTGTCTTGTATTTCTTCATTTAAAATTTTATCCTCTCTTTCTGAAGTAGATATGGTACAGCAACTCTGTTTTATCAGTTAATGGGTACTGGGTACTCATGTGGCTTATCTCCAGTCAGAATCATTACAAATGCCCCAAAATAATTAGTGAGATAACCAGAATAATAAATTTTTCTTTTGATCTTTCTGGGAGACCATAGCATACAGAATGACCCTTCTCCATTCCATGCAAGTTCCAACCTTCTGCTTTACAAGTACTCCACCAAGTTTCTAAGTGCATCCTTTGTTGAAAATACAGACAGAAACGGCAAGCACCTTTCCACAAGGCTTGGGAAGAAGGTTTCTAAAAAATTCACCCCTGTAAAAGTTATGCACCTTGTATGTACAAGTTTTTTGAGGGGGAATGTCTTACAGAGAAAATATAGTGAATGCTTAGTATTCGCCTCTTTTACATTTTGCCTTTAGTAGCAGTTTCCTAAGAATAAATGTTAATGCTTTTCCTTGCAAAAACTCACAGTATCAGATGTGTGTATTTTATATTGACATAATTTGGGGAAAATAGCCAGTATTATTTTACTGATGAACTTGTACAGCTGTTCGAGAACCTTATCACTATATTGGCTTCAATTGACAACAAAACTCTGTCTGCATGAGAAATTAGATTAAATGATAACCTTAGTAATATAAGTTACTCCCGCACAGCTGCAAAAAATATAATTGTTAATGGCAGCAGCTGCAGCCTTTGTAGTTCAAGTGAATTTATGATTGATGTGATCTGTTTGTTTTAATTATAAAAGCTGTTAGTGGTGATAGGAGTATTACTTTGGAACATGCTTGTCAAACAGAACTTCTTTCTCTGTAGATATTTTAATTAAGAAATCTACTTTTCAAGCCAATAGAACTCCTTTCAATCTAAAGAGGAAACATGATAGTCTGTAGAGAAGTACTACTTTGCATTCTGAGCATCTAACTACATGATATGATATGATATATACGTACATACATATTTATTTAAACATCAGTCTGTTCTGCAAATAATGCTTTTTGGCTGCAGCCCAGAAATCTTTTGAGGCAACTTTATATATGACTTCAAGAATTAGTGGTTTATGCTTGTGTTTCAGTCTGTTTCTTTCACGGGTAAAGCACAAGGATAAGGGTTAAAGTACTTAAGTTTTTAGCCATACTAATTAGAGATAAGAAAATCAACCTTATTTGAGCCACTGTCTACCTTGAATTTGAACACGAAGTTAATGTTTTTCAGAAGTGATTTCTGAATATTCATCTTGTGACTGTTAGCTGAATGTCGTGCCCACTGACTTCACTTGGAAGTGTGAATACCTACACTTTTTTTGTGTTCTGAAAGAGCATGAAAAGATCCAGAAATCCTCACATTTCAAAAACTTCTATGAAGCAGAAAAATTATGCCTGCTTTATTAATGACAAGCCTCCTTGGAAACAACTAGCATATGATAGATAGGTTAAATGTGTCCTTTTCCCAATATATATTACTTGTACAGAACTTCATATTCTGTTCCAGCAAACAAAAGTAAAGGTTTCCAGTTTGACTTTCCATACACATACCTCAAAACATATATAAAATAATATGCATATATGTGTGTTATAGAGGAAAACATATATTCATAACCATGTGGGATGAGAAGATTTGTGAAGCAGTGGCTGTAATAAAAAAAATTGAATGCAGATATATATTCTCTTTGCATGAGATAGCTGTAAATTAAATTTTATGGTTCCACAAAGAAAATAAGAAACAATGTGAAAATAAGAGTATTGTTATTTGTCTTGTAAAAATATTTGCTGAAGGAATAAACTACTTGAAACCTTGATGTTTACATCACCACAGTTTAAACAAAAAGCATATTTAAGGCACTTGGTTTCAAAAATTAATCCTGTGTGTGGGAATAGGAGCTCTAGCAATGGGACCAGTTTGCTGGGCAGTTCTGATTTATATGTGATTTGTAAGGCAGACTCGCCAAGTTTATGTTCCCTATGCAGTGCTGTGGGCCAAAGCCTATTCTGGTGCCAGCAAGCACAGCTACACTGTTTACAGACATACCTAACAAAAATGAGCCAAGCATGTGTCTCTCAGAGTTCCTGGAATAGTCACTTCTGCGCTTAACTGTTAGAGTAAAGTATTCCAATGAAATACTTGTCAGACTGGTACAACTAAGCCCTGGCTCTAACTCTGATTAATTTTACTGCAACATGTATGTTATGTGTCAGTGTTGACATGGGTGTGCTCACTTATAAACATAGGTTTATTTAAAGTAATTGGATCTGGGGGTATGTAGTACATGTTTGCAGGAAAGACCATAATATTCACTGGCTTACGCATGCAGCCATATGCCAAAAAACTCCCCCAAACAAGTATCTTGAAACTTTGGAATTTATATTAATGTCACCAACAACTACAGTCCAAATCTAAGGCAATTCCCCATCTATAGTTTTTGTCCCAAACCTACTGCTGTCTTTCTGACCTGGTTCCATAAAATTTGCAGTTAATTTAGAGAATCAGTTCCGCATAGGACAAGCTTCTATTACCCTGGTTTGAAGGATAAGGGGAATTCAGAGATTTACCAAGGACAGAACTGAGACATTCATATCATGTCTGTGCTGTTCAAGAACTGCTGTTACATTCTTTCAAGATGAAAGACATGATATTCTTACATATGTATCATATTAAGGATATGGTCTGATGAAACATCAAGCATCAAGCTGTCAATCAATGTGTCCTCAAGGGATTTTCCACACAAAAGCTGGTCAGGACATTTTTTTATTAAACTCCTCTTCCCCTAAACTGCTGGTTTCTTGAAACTGTAACTTTTCAGGAGGAAAACTAATTTTTTAAAAATTTTTTGTAGCAAGGATTTCCAGGTCCAAGATGACATTTCTGGTGAGGGGAGGAGAGAGAGGGTGCTGTGTCCTATGCTACAAAGTGGTTCAAAGTTCTCAGGCTGCTGGTGGTGAGGGTCCAGAAGCTTAGGGCAGCAGATTTTCATTATGAAGCTTCTGTGTTTTACTGAGTTTCAAAGGAAAAAAATTAAGATATCAAGATATCCCAGATTCTACCTTGCACAAAATGAAAACAAATGCTGAAACTTGATGTGCCTGTACACGTGTCTATGTATACTGTATAAGCACATGTATTGAAATTCTTGTTTCTCAGCAAGTGCTGTCACATCGTGTGTGGTGCTGGCGTAATATTAGTTTCTCTGAGATTAATATTTTCTATGAATACATTGACAGGCTCATCTAGCTGCTGAATACTCTGGCTTTCTTTATAGACTGTTTTCTGCAAGACAAAAATAATTTTCACAAATTCCTAGACAGTAGTGTCTTGAGAAGATGAAACATATCCAGCTGTAAACTGAAATCTGTATTCTCAGCTGGGGAGAATGGTGTACCACCGGCTTCAGCTTTGCCATGCTGAGGTACATGCAAATCCACAGCTTGTATTTGACCCACCGTTAAGGACATACCACAATGACTGATTGCAGATCCCTTGAACCATTCTAGATGGGTGGTAAAGTAGTGGTAAATGTCTGTTTGGCATGAGGCTGCCACATAGGAAAGCCACATTTCTATTTCCATTTCCAATGAAGAAAAACTTGCTAGTGAATATTCTGAGTGAATTACAGTCCTTAAGCATTTGGTAAAATTGCCTTCAATTCTTTGGAATAGCCTCAGTGCAGATGCTAGCTTGTAACTTTCCAGCATGGCAGTATGAAATATCATGTAGGGGCATATCTTACAAATTACTGTTTTGGGAACACCAAAATAATCAAGGGAGGAGAAGAAAGAAATTTTTTTATGCAACAGAAAAGTTGTCCAATATTCTTGCCACAATTTAAATCTGATTGTGTATATTTCGCAAATGTTTGGTGATGTGGTTTACTGAACTCCATATCTGGATTTTTTGTGGTTTTGTGCTTGTTTTGATTTTGTTGGTGGTGGTTTTTTAATTCATAATCCACAAAATAAAAGAATTTTTTTAAAAAAAAGACTCAATATTGGTCAGCTGAATTTCAATGGGAAACACATCATATGATCCAGCTAGGCAGTTACTTTTAAGAGCAGGTGCTGTAAGAGTACTTTTGATTCAGTTGTAGATATAATAAAAATAGATGGTCATCACCTTCCGAAGAGAGCAGAAGTTCAGAAATTCCCTTCTGTTCCTGTCATCGCAAATAGTTCATGTATTTTCTCTTTGTTTCCAAGTACCTGCCTAAACTACAGCCTTTTCCTTTGAGTAAGTAGAAAAATGCGCAGGAATTCAGTGACAGTCAGAGGCTCTTGATGGTAAGGCTTCTTGTAATTAGAGAAACAGTGCTGGTTTGGGGATAAATCTTGAGATCTGCCATGTGAAGTGCTTACTCACTTCCAGCATTGCTATTGATCTTTTGGTGTGACCTTAGGGAAGTTGTGTTATTTATGCAATGTTTTAATTATATTGCATGGAAATAGGAGATAATGACATTTTCTTCAGTCTTTAAATATTTTTCAATTAAGAATACTATGTGGTTGCAATCTAAGGAGTATTGACCTCAGCTGAAAGCTTTCTGCCAAATTCAGCCTGTTTTAGCAGGCCGTCTAAGAGCAAAAAAATATTAAATGTTGCTGATGTATTTTGACAAATCCTTCATTTTGAAGTGCATCAGGTTCCAAATGCTGTTTACTCCATTGAGGCTTACAGATATTATTATTACAGATATTATCACTTTTTGTTCATAGTTTCCTAGCACCTAAAATTCTTAGAAAATTCTTGTTATGTTTTCACACTAGCCAGAAGCTGCATGATGACCCTGGGGCAAACGCTTGCAAATCTTTGAAACCCTCAGCAAGGGCCTGTGAGGCCCAGATTCTATTGAGCAGACAAGGCTTGTGTGTGGTTTTGTGTTTTATAGCAGAGTTTCCCACAGTTACACTTCTAATATCTTTTAGAAATGGTTTTAAAATAGGTCAAAGAAGGAGAAATTGTCCGACAAAAAGCCTGAAAGAAGCAGAATCGTCTGTGATTTAAAACATGGTACTGCAGTTTTAAACACTGTAAGAAATGATTGAATCCAAGCCAGACTTCAATCATATTTGCAGATTTTAGTTTACATAAACAGCACTGCAGTAGCAAACAGAACATTCTAACTTCATTGTTTACATTTCAGAAAAGCCAGCTCCGGAGGCCAACTCTCTTGTGAGCAATAGATTCAGATTGATTTTGTTCCTTAGTTGCTTTACACTTGGGCATAGAGGTAAATCACTATATCTAGTCAGGCCAGACATATAACTTGAAGTTCAGCATGTGTTGCTTTTATTGTTATATAACACAATTAGACCATCTTTCTGAAGAGAAATTACTTCTTTAATATGACAAGGTTTGCTTGAAATACATGAGGTTTGGGGCGTACTTGAGCCTGCATAAAATTTTCATAACTTTCCCCTGAATCTCTGTGCTGCAGCCATCTTCATTAAGAGGTGAGACCCAATAACAACCCAGTCTTCCGTTGGAACACTGTTGTCTTAGCAGGGTTGGACTAAGTCTGTGCCACAGTACTAAAACCATGTTTCCACACATATATGAAATACATAGTTTAAAATGTTACAGTTCACATATAATATACTGAACTAAATATGGTGCTCACAAAAGTTTAGCAAAACACCTCAGCAAAATAAGAATCTACTCATTATTTCCTGCAAAAATGCAAGTGTTTCTACTAGCTCTTGGCCAGAACTATGTCTTATTTCCATTTGGTACGATGGATTTCAGCACTACTTCAGTGACAAACCCAGCACTAATAATCAACATCACATCTGGTAGGCTATTGGCCTTTCCAGATCTAGATCTCTAGACAAATATATCCTTAATGGTATACTGAAAGGCTTGCTCAGCATGCATAATTTTCTAGCATACTTTTCAGTAGCATCACAGCTTCATAAATAATCTCTTTTCTTGTAAACCAGACTAAGCAGGTTTCAGAGTTTTCTTATTCTTTAACGTGTTTAGAATTTTCTTATCCTTTAACGATTTTAGATGCTTTTACATCTTTTGCCAGGATTTTTTCTGTTACATCCTAAGGACCACTGTACTAACTGCACCTTATTATGAAGGCAAATACATCCCACTGCCATAATAAGGAAGAATACGTCATCTAGATTTCAGGTACTTTAGATTTCATGTTCATTAAATTATATTAAATTTTGGACTATATTTGAGGCAGTTATTCCCACTAATGATCATTTTTGCATAATGCTGTAGTAATCAATGAGTGAGAGCTAAAATGCTGTGTATATGTCCACACGAATGTGCACAATCCATTACACTTCTTACCAGACACTTCCTGACATCCTACATTTTCAAGGAATCTTATCTTTCAACAAGATTTGTAACAGGCAGTTCAAGTCACACAGACACTCATATCTTAAACATCTTTTCCTCTGACCTTGACAAATGCAGTCTTGTCTGGTCAGAGCCTTTGAGAATGCTGTTTTAATGATCATTTTCCCAGCCGGCTTCTTTGATCTTGATACCCCTTTTCTGAGCGCACAATTGACTCCTCATCTCCCCGTCAAACAAAAGTGATTTCACTTCCAAAACCATTCATGGCTTTCTTCCACCTATTTCTTATCAAGAAATTATCAAGAAATCAGCTACCATCTCTGATTCACCTACAGTGTTAACCTTAATAGCTGCTTGCTGCATTTTCCAAAAAGAGCATTTCAGCATTTGCTTCCAAGTGGCCTGTCAGAGTTGAGAAAGATGTTTTAGCTGTGACAGTCACTTACTGCTTCTTGAAAAAATACTCAAAAAATACTGAAAAATGCTTTAAACCTGATTTGTGTCAATGCTCTTTATGTATGTCCATAGTATCTGCATCCCTCTTTTCTGTCCTGCCTTATATATGCATTTTGATGTTTTGTACAGGTCCTGTACTAGGAAGTTTTGCCAGTAGAGGGTCATAGAAAATGGCAAAAGCTTTTGAGTGGTCCAATAACATAAATGAAAACAATGAAGATCTTTTACTCTCCTAGTTAAGTTTTCCATGACAGCAGATTTTTAAATGCAAGTATTTCCTATGCCCTTCAAACACCTATGCTACAAAGTTGCCCTGACCTGACTACATTTACATTATATGAATAACTCATGTGCATCCTCCTCAAATTGATGATCTAATGCCAGCAAAATTATTGACATGAATTGTTGTGTTGCCAGAAGGGAGTTCTAGTTGGTTTTGATTATGACTTTCAAGAAAGCAGTTTAAGTACACCTACAAAACACTTTTCCAGTCAGCGAACACTGCATGTGCACTGTAGTTGCACTACAGAATTTTACCAACATAACCGTGACAACTGAAAAAAATATACTGTGCAGAGAAGGGCTAAACTCCTACCAGCAAGCCCCTGAAAAAGCTGAGAAGTGACTGCCTGGCTCCATTGACATCCATGGGAATTTTGACATTATTATGAGTGAAGATAGAATTTCACAAAAGATGTTTATGAAGCATCATACATGGAGGTCATAAACTGAGAGCATACCATAACATCCAGCCCTATAAATGTCATGCCTCTACAGCCACATTCTTTTAATGATGTTTCAGATGTAGGTCAAAGTCAGAGCTGATCTGAGTACTGAAAAAAAACCTGACCTGCTTTAGATTTCTAACACTAAGGAAATCTCGGCTCCTCAGAAAGAGTAGTAAACAGATAAGAGGAGAATCACAACATATTTCCTTGAAATTTAACTGAGAATTTGCAGCATTTCAAGGCAAACATGAAGCTGTATGAACACAGCCACCCACCTAAACCAGAAGAAATTTCCAGAACCTGAGTAGACTTCGTTCAGACAGCTAAAGTGGCAGTCAATGAGGATATTCAACTTCTCAATATGGCTTTTGTCGTAAAAGGCCAGAGTTGAAAATGATCAGATCACAGGTTGTTCTAAGAGGTGAGCTGGGTATATGTTGGATAAAACTAGAAATTAGTTATCTGATGAATCTAGGAAGCCTATTTTACAGTGTGAATGTAAACAAAATTAATTCACAATGGTAGTTTAAAACAGTAGAGAAATAATACAAGCTTAATTGTATATAGGCTGCAAGGAAATGCACCATTTTATATATATATATATATATTTAGTTAAATTTTGCCTAGGGACATCTGATTTCAGAAGAAAAATAAGGCATTTGTAGAAAATATGGAAAGAAAATCAGTTCTTGTTAAAGCAATGATCCTTTCAATGATCCCTCTCTTAGCTGAAGCATTTTGATGTGTGCTTCATTAATTTCAGTTTTGTACATAAAGAAGAAAGAAATCTGAGTCAGGATAGCAGGGGGGAAAATCACTGGAGTGAAAATAAAAATAGAATCTTTTGCAGCTTTCATGCTGACTTTTATTTTAGCACTATGCCAGAAACAGGCACTTCTGAAGACATTCCAAAAGAATGGCTTTTTAATTGTCCTACTGTTATATTGCTCAGTTATGAATCTTTTTGACAGATTAAGTGCAAAAAGCTAAGAAAATGTATTTATAATCTTCGCTATTTTCCTTCTCTCATGAGTGTTTTTTTCCCATATTGGAGTAATAAATACTGGGATTATAATAGGAAGACACATTGAATGGCTTACTAATGAGCTGAAAGAACTGAAGGCAGAGACTTGATCCAAAAGAAAGAGGTGTCTGTGATGGATGAGACAACAACAGTGACTTGAAAGCAGGAGCAGGACTAAACACAGGGTTTTTTGGTTGTTTGTCAGTATGTAATCTCTTTTGCCTTGGAGGACAGTTATTTCAGTGGGATTCAACCACTTGTCCAGGATCTTCGGAAAGACCTGGTTGTGGCATCACTTCCAGAAGAGTTTCTCGACATCCCACAACCCTCAAAAATGAGGTCTCTGTATTCAGGGAGCTGCTGTGTGGGCACAATGAGTTCCGCACAAGCGGAAGGTACTGGTCCTGCTGAACTTCATCAGCAGATGCACCTTGCACATCTATGCAGATGTTCTGTATGGAATAAAGGTGGAGAAGAGTATAAAGAACAAAGAAGATTGGGTATGCCCCAGTACTGCCACTGTATTAGCCACAAAACAGGGACATTTCTCCTGCTGCACATAACCGAACAGTGAAAAGTCAGACTTGGCAATGGACTGTACAGCAATGACTGCAGGGACTTGCTGAGAGTATTATGGCACCACAGACAAAGATGAAGTTCAGGTTAATATGCACATAACTTCTCATTTATTGGTGATGAAGGTGACAAAATACCCTTGTGCTCTTCTGCTAAGATTTTTCATAATGTTTTTCATGCTCGATTTCTACAGGCAAATAGACATTATGTTTGATAACAAGCCTATTTACCATAGCATTAGCTGATAAAATAATTTAAAAATTCTTTTGAAATTTCCTTTGCATGATTTATATGGGTATTTGAGCAATCAACAGTTTCAATTTAAATATTACAATTACTTTTGACAACATCCGTATCTCAATCTAAATTGCATCAGACTGTTCTAGGTTTATTTCAGAGAGAATAAAAAGACTACAGAAGGAAAAGCACTCATTTCTGACAAGATGTATCCACATTAATGAATTCTCACTGTTTTTCTGAGAGATACAGTTGTATTTTTTACCAGTCAGCAAAGTATCAATCAAGTGTATTCAAGCAGTTATAACAAAAAGAGTAAGAAGCACTTACACTAAACATGAGGGCTTGTTGTCTTACCAGAGGCTCCCGTGTATTTCATCATGAGAAGTACATAAAATACTGGCCATTTCTCATTCAGATTTTTTTTTTTTTTTTAATTTAACTTTCTGTTGGAATGTGGCCACAGGTTTTGGCTCATATATATGTGCACATCTAATGGAAGTATTATTAACTACATATAAAATGCTAAATTTTGCTTGAAGAAATCGAGTAAATGTGCATTTATATCCAGCATATATATTGTTCATGTTATAGTAGATTTCACAAAAAGACTGTTTGTGACTTCAGCATTTTGCTTTATCAACTTGAACCAAGAAAATCTGAAGAGGATATTACTTGATGTTTCTGTAATAATAATTAAAAATATCTGTAGTTTCTGTTCTAACTGTTCCAAGGATGGATATCCAACATATTATCCCTTGAATGTCTTTAAATCAGTGAACTCCCTTGAACTTCAAAATTTCTAATGACCTTGCAAATATTTAAACATAAGTATGATCTTGACAGTAGCTGTTTGTATCCTGTCTTATGTGTCTGTACAGTAAGATGGAGAGTAAAAAAGTCCCTTTCCCCCAAAATCTGTTCTTTAGAAAAGCTGACCTTGTTTTTATTCAGTATCAGGGAATTATTTTTTTCCTGTTTTGTTTCATGGTTAGAAAACATTGTTTTCCTCTCTGCTTTCATAAGAATGGTTGGAATCAGTTCATCTGTGCAGTCTGAGATAGGCCCTGCATTTTAGGTATTTATCAGCCTAGGACATATTTTTCCAGCCTGCTTGCCAGCAACTTACATCCAAATTTATCAGTGAAATAGACTGTAAGGCAGTGAATAACTTTAGCGATCCTGACCAGGTTCTGTCCTTGCCTAATGTTCTGTCCTTGTCTCACAGATAGGATCTAGGAAAATTAAAGCATTTCTGGCAGGAGCTAAAATGCTTTCATTACAAAGAAATTGAGGAGGTTTGTGCATTTTGGGGGGTATTTTTTCCCTCTCTCTTTTTTCTTTTCTTTTTTTAGAGCACACTGAATGCCTGACAGGACCTGGGTCACTGCCTGCTCCATCTTTTAGTCAGAATTTTCTTCCTATTTATGTTAGATAGGAATTTTGGCCTAGGAGCTGGGCATTCAAATGTTTATGAGCCTTCGGGTCCCTTTTTCCAGGGGAACTTAGCCTTTTGGCTGTTTTTGTCTTTCTATAAAGGTTATCAAAGTATGAATTCCAGATAAAGGTTTGAATGTAAGACTTATTTTCTTTAGGCTTTGTTTTAGTTAAATAATTGTATGTTGAACCTACTGTAAACATTTTCATATAGTATCCCAAGACTTGAGGCTTGATATTTTATTTTTTCACTACATATATTATTGGCAAAATATACGCCTGATAAAAATTAACAGAATTTTTCTACTTTTGGTTTAAAAGAATGTTCAGAGCTCCAATAAACTTGATAAGTGGCTTTGAAAGTGTTTGTAGGTGCTAAAAACTTGGAAATAAAGATACAATGTCTCTTTGAGAATCTTCTTGCAAAAATAATTGCTAACCTAGTGCTGTTTGTTACATGATCTTTGATGGGCACTATTAGACACTTTGAATATTTTTTAAAAAAAGGTTCAGAAATCTATACAAAGCCTTAAAAAAATTACTTCCATCAAATTTTATTAAATTTTACATTCCTCATTTCAGTGCTGGTTTTAAATTAATGCTGAGATGCCAAAGGGAAAAGTAAGAAAGGAGCAGAAATTTCAGAAGTTCTTCTGTTATATTAATTTCAGCACCATGAAAGTCTGGAAAGGCAACAGCAGTTCAGAAAGACCCAATCTCTGGCTTTTTTCGCAGTGCTTTCTGTATATCTCCATTGCAGAAAGTTCTTGCTCTAATGAAAAAAGTTATACTGGAGATAATAGTACCCTTTAGCCTTTAGGTGTTGTAACATAGTGAGGGTAGAGTATTGATAGTGCTATCTCATCACTGTATGGTAGCTTAGGGGATTAGGATAGCAGTATCCCAGTATCCACAAGGAGGTCTTTGACAAGATGGAGCCACCAGTGCATGGTGGAAGGATGAGAAATAACAGACATAAGCTGAAAGGAGAGATTCAGGCTGTATTTAAGGAAAAAAACTTCTATACTATGACTACTGTCAAGAAATGGAGGAGGCTGTCCAGAAAGGTTGCGCTGTCTCCGTTCTTAGAAATTTTCAAGACCTAACTGGCAGCTGGAAAGATCCCAAGCAATCTGGTCTGAGAGCTGAGCATGCTTTGAGAAGGAGTTTGAACTAGAGACATTCTGAGGTTCTTTCCAACACAAATCAGCCGATGATCGCACAAAGACTGGCTGTGAGGTGAATTAAAGGTCATCTGGTCCAGTCCATCCTATGAAAGAGTGGACACAAGATATGTTGCAAATACAAATGCATCAATTCTCTTCTTATGACCCAGAAACATAGTACAGGTGGTAACCAAATCGATAGAAGATAGAATATAAATCTATTGCCACACAGAATACACTGAAGTTAAACTCAGAGAAAACAGTGCCTTCTGGCACCATTCCTTATTAGACTGCCCAGGTGTCTTTCCTCTTCTTTCACCCCCTCTCACCCTGCTGCCACCTCTCTCCCTCTAGCTACAGTCCTTTCCATCACCCCCTGACCAAAGCAGATTCCTTTCAAGGAAAGAATTCCACTTTTGAATTCTGTTACTTTCCTCTTATTTCAAGTAATTGTGGTATTGTCTTCTCTTCCATCAGTGTTCTCCCTTAGGGGAATTTTTCTAGGCTTAATTCCCACACCTACCTCTTTCAAATAGCTTAAGATTTAATGCAAAAAACCTGTTCATCAGCTTATGTTTCCAACTACAGTTATTTCTAACTAGAGTGTTTAGGAAGTCTTATGCTTTCCTTTGCAGGTTGTAAAGTTGTGGGTTTGGCCTCCATGAAATATTCTTAGTGCAATTTCTGCTTTGCCCAGAGCTACCTTCTATCAATCCCCTATGCATTTATCCTGGAAAACACAAAGCTGTATTTCACACCTCTGAACACCTATAGTCCTCTGAAGTAATATGTCTGAAGTTCGTCATCCTGAACTATTTAATAAGCTTGGGTTTGGGGCTTCCATTTATCAATGCTTTTTTTTATTGGGCCTTTCATACCTTTTTTCCTGTCTTTTTCTCCAAAGTGACAGAACAAGAGGACACAGTCTTAGGCTGTGTCAAGGGAGGTTTAGGCTGGATATTAGGAAAAACTTTTCACAGAGAGAGTGATTTCCCATTGCAATGGGCTACCCACAGAGGTGGTGGAGTCACTGTCCCTGGATGTGTTTAAGGAAAGGTTGTGTGTTGTACTTAGTGACATGGTTTAGATGACGGGAAGGTGTTGGGTATGTTGATAAGTTAAGTAATAGGTAAGACTTGATGATCTTGATGGTCTTTTCCAACCTTGTTAATTCTGTATGCAATTCTGTGTGTGTGTGTAACTTTCTAGGAGTTACTTATGTGGTATATGCCGTGACAGTGTGCAAGAAGTGGGGCTTCTGCCTAATCCTTCACATTGTAACAAAAACAAGTGAAAATATAAAATGAAAATTTCACAGAGCAAACTAGCAATCGCAGTAGTCTTGCACCATCACCTATTTTTAGTTTCCAAGTTCCCTACTGTAGAATTTCTGTTAAAAATCTATGAAGTTTTGTCTGCTCTCTGCTGCAGTACACTGGACTCAAACTAGTGTTCAAATAAACCTGTGAAATTTTGAGTTGGTTGTCATGGGCCAAGTTTGTCAGTGAACTTGATAAAATGAGACAAACAGTTCCATCAAGTACCAAATGCATACTTTGAGCCTCAGCACAAGCCTAGAGCTTGTACATGGTATAAATGAAATTACTTAGCTGATGAACTTGGCATTGACCTGGTAAAGTGACTGCAGCATCTCCCATATGAGGAAATGCTCAGAGAGCTGAAATTGTTAAGCCTGGAGAAGGCTCAAAGAGAGCTCTTCAATGACTTAAATATCTTACGGGAGAAAGATGGAGCCAGGTTGTTTCCAGTAGTGCCCAGTGACAGGAACAGTGCCAGTGGAGACTAACTGAAACACAGCAGGCTTCATTCATCAAAAAATACTCTTGTACTGTGAGTGTGACTGCAGTGGAACAAGTTACCCAAAGAGCTTTTGGGGTCTCCACCCTTGAAGATATTAAAAAATCATCTAGACCTGGTCCTGGGCAACCAGTTCTAGATGACACTGCTAGAGCAGGAGAGTTGGACTGGGTAACCTTCATGGGTCTCTTCCAACTTCAACCATTGTGTGACTCTGTAATTTCTGTTTACAATTAGATTAAGTAAATTAATACTATACATAGTATATATATAGTTTGGCTAAGACAACTTCAAGCTCGGGCACTGCACTGACATGAAATATTTTTGATTTATCTACTGTATGGAGGGTGCTCAAATGAAAAATTGTCCCTCTGGTGACAGAAGAGCAGTCTTTTGTTTTTTTCACTGTTCATACTACTTTGTGCTATGCCATCAAAACCAAATGCATTTTGCAACTATTGCTGGAAGTTGACTTGAACAAAAATGAATTTCCAATACATTTATCAAAGGAATGGAACATTGTTATTTCTCTGAAATCTGTTCAATTCTTTCTTTTTGTCCATGCATAACCATAAATCTACCTGATGTATTGACAGCCAAATGTTTTCTGACCTGTGCCACAGTCAAATAAATCTTAACTCCTCTGATGCACTACTTTACCAAAACTGAAGCCAGATATTTCACAGGTGACCTGACTGAATACCATTACTTCCCAACTACCATAAATAAAAGGCAAAGCTGTCACTAAGAGTGTGCAAAGATGTATCATTCTAACATTCCTGAAGACTTAATCCTTCCTGTTCAGTCACAAATTGAAAATCTGAAAGATGTTCCTGAACTTAGAAATTAGACGTAAGAGTCTTGACAGTATCACTTCTCACTTTTCTCCATATTTAGATGCTTTGAAATTATGTGTTTGATGGGGGAGATCAGTCATTTCAGAAGCTACACCTGTCGTATACAGATGGGCAAAAAGACCTGCAGCAGCACTTCAGAGTTATGCGAAAGTACAATTCTACCTCCTATTAGGTTCACTGAGAAGAAAAATTGGTGGAATGATATGCTTCTCAAAACACTAACAATAATCCAGTAATCTTTTCTAGTACAGCTTTTTCTCAAGTCAGTGAGTTAGTGAACATAACAAAGGTCTAAGGGTTTACACTTTGTGTTTCTTTCTGTGACATAAGCTAGGATCTACAAGGATTTTTCAAAATGATGTGAAAACGCAAAAAAAAAAAAAAAGTGTAACACTACTGGAAATGTTTATCTATTTTGGAAAACCAACACTTCACTTACCCTAGGATAGTGGGAAAAAAAAGAGATATTTCCAGCATCCACTAAATTCATAGATTCCTTCTGACTTTCATGGACCTTTGACTGGACTCAGTGTACATAAAATTTTGAAGGAACATCAGAACCTGGAAGTGTTTTGGAGTGGTTGCACTAAGACAAGTAGATCAAAGAAAGATGCTTCAAAGGATGAGTTCTGTATAAACATCCAGAGTCAAGACATGGGTAACAACCCATTTATGTATTGCATATATATATATATATATCCACTCTGACAATTCAGTTTAAACTGTAAAGAAGCAGATTAAGAAAATTTCCGACCAGTACCTGTGGTTAGTTCTTGAGATCCAGATGAAACTCTTTGCTGACTAATGTAGCACCAGCTGGTGGAATGCCACCCACTGATTCAGTTGATGAGAACTGGAATGCCATCTGTAGTTTTTTCAGCTCCCAACAGGAAACAGGTTCATAATAGCCACTTCAAGTGCATGTGCCCACCAGGGAGAAGAAAAATTCCTTCCTCACTCGATGCTCATAAGGCCAAGGAAGTGCCCTCCACACCTATACTTTTCCCAAGCAATGCCTCTAGTTAGATGGTGGTTCTGGGGAGAAAAGGGTGATACCACCATTACTTCTGACCAGGAACTATTTGTCCAAGCTTTCATTTTTATATTAGGTGAAAAAACACAGTAAGGAGGGGAAAGGACATCTTCAGAATCACATCTCTCCTCAGGCTTTCTTACCATTTTCAGCAAGTACCCACTTTTCTGTACTTCCCTTTGGTGTTTCGTTTTCTGTAGCATTTTCAATCTCTCTGCAATTTTTAGAATACTTGGGTGAATAAAATCAATGAACTGACTGATAGTGTACAGACACCTAGAACACAGGCACGGCTTCAGTGTGTTCAGCCCTGTGCTTTGACTGCTGGACAGATCTGTACTTTTGTGAATTAATGTACTCATTTCCTACACTTTTTAGTTAGCTTTTAATAAGCAGCTGAAAATAATTGCTTCGACATTTTTTCAGCAAGAGTGTTTCAGCAAGAGGATACAATAGAGCTACACCATAGAAAAGGCCTGACCCCCTTCATCCTCCTCTATCATGGTGTGAGCAGGCTCATAGTGCATCCAACAAACGTGTGTGAGTGCGAACACAAACACAATTGTCTTTGAAAAATATTTCTATAACTCTGAAATCCAAATATCTGCTGCAGTCATAATCCATGGAAAAGGCTATTGTGAGCAAACCATTTAACCACATGAAAAGTATTCTGCCTGCCTCCGCCTCCATTAATACCTATTAGACACAGAAGAGGACTTGATCATAGTATCAGCAAGGTTGGAAGAGACCTTAAAGATCATCAAGTTCAACCCATAATGTAACGGCCCATCATCTAAATTATTGGCACCAAGTGCTTCATCCAGCCTACTCTTGAACACCTCCAGGGTCAGTGACTCCACCACCTCCCTGGGCAGCCCATTCCAATGGCAGATCACCCTTTCTGTGAAGAATTTCTTCCTAATATCAAGTCTTGCAGCTAGAAATGCTCTGTGGCTAGGTTTATCAGGTATAGTTCATGAAATAAGACTCATGTATGGCTTGTTAGCAGTGAAGAAGCAAGAAGAGTCCAGAATTAAATGCACCTATCTGGGTTTAAAACAAAATAGATATAACAGCAACAATAATGACCACCACCTTCCTTTTCACCTTAAATGCTTCACAGACCTCTGCAGCTTTGCAGTCACCAGAGGGGGACAAAGACTCATAATGCTAAAGACTTGATTATGTTTTAATTGCCTAAATCCACAAACCTTCCATTTCCCTGTCTTCTCAGACCCTGGCTCACATTCATGCTCAAAGCAGTCTATTTCTCTTTTTCATTTGGTATGTTCTTCTTTTAGCTGCTGTAACTTATAGAGATATATACTAGATTTCAGAATTGCAAAAAGCCAACAAAATTAAACCCTCATGAAGGAATAAGACACTGATGTTTCCTCATATTTGGCCCAATAACACCACACAACGTTTTTTTTTATTTTGTCTTTCTAGGTGGAAATATTGCTATACAAGTAGTCTTACAACTCCCATATGGTTTCCTGCTGCAGCCATTGATTTTTCATGATCACTTTAGATATTGCCAAAGAAAGATTTCCCTAAAATTTCCTGAAATCTTTCAATACAATTTTTTTTTACCTGACCTTCTTTTCACAGTATTGAATTATTAAGCTGGTCTTCTTTCATTATTTAGCATTTCTGTGCAAAAGAGTATTTTGACCAGTTGGAACCATTGGTCTGTATACTAGGGTCATGAAGTAAAGAGTACATGATATCCCAATACTATTTTCTTGTGGAATTTCAAAGAGAAAATATTTTTGGAAAACACTATTGATCTCAAAAAAATTATGTAAGGAAAAACATTCTCATGCAGAAAAATATGAAGTGCTCATATTAATTTATGTCTTGTAACTTTATAGTTCCTGTGAATACAGATTTGATGGTAACAGAGCTGCACCCTTCAGAGGTGTGCTGCTACTTCTTTTTTTCTCTCTTTTTCCTAGGAAAAGTATTCCTTCCACCTTGCTCACAGATTTTTTACCTAAAGTTTGTGATTATCTATTTTTGATATCATTCTCACATCACATGACAGATGTATTTTTCCTCTTAGGATGCACTTACCAGAAGGAAAGACAGTGTAATAATTGTGCCACATGTCGCCCCTGCTGCATAGTCGGGTATTCAGTATACTGCATCATGAATCAGTTGCTGTCTCTTTTATTTGTATGTCATTACCTAAAATGCTTGTATTTAATTCTCAGTGCATTTCAGACTCTCAAAGATGCAATTTCATGCCTGACAACTCCATAAAATATATTAGATATTTTCATTTCTTTTAAATTTAAACCAGAAACCTGGCTTCAGTGGATCTTTCAATAGGTTTTTTAAATCTCTCCAAGCTTGTGACATTTGCAACTGCTCAGATGTTAACCCAAACCATTCACCCATTCACCTTGGTAATAGCATACTTTTGTTTTTTTATGTACTGGGCTGGACATCAAAGACATGTTTTTACTGCAGAGATTTTACTAGCCAAATCTGGATTCATAACAGACCCCATTCAGCAACAGCTGAATTATATGGGCAGTTCTTTTTTTGGGATAAAAACAGGTGAACTGTGATCAATCAAGACCCAAATTGAAATCTTCCCTCCATTTTAGCTACCCTCCACCTTCTCATGCAGATTTTGGCTGGCATGGGATATATTCTGGAAGTAAGTGCTTTATTTGCTGTGCTCCTTACCATAGGAAGCCCCAGTCTTCCTACAAGAAAACCAACACAGATACACACATGTTCCCAGCAGAGACACTCAGAGGTTCTATAGCTATGTTATCCAAAAGGAATTTAGTTAATTATGGATGCCTTGATTTTTTTTTAATATGTATTTTTTTTAGTGAGAGAAATAGATGCCTATAACATCTTGTGTATACTGCCTTCCTAACTCTATTCCTGCTGAGTTTCTGGGAGTTCATGTGTGTAGCATTGACTCACCCTGTACTTACTCAAACGTTTACCTTCTCCTTCCTTCCTCCAGAGAGAAACAGCTGGCAAAATGATGGCTTCTCCTTTAGTATAGTCAAATCCTCTTTATCTGGAATCCACAGTCACAAGGTCTCTACATACAAGTTTAAATATTCATGTGATCTCTTGAGTAGGACTGAATATATTACCTGATTTCTTTAAGTATTACCCTAAACACTTGTTTTAATACAATCGACAGCTCTTGATGACCAGGAAGACATGATGCAGAGACTCAGAAATTCTTTTGGCAAACAATGCTAAACTACATGTTCAGAAACACAAGCAATGTTCACTGTCATTTTCATTTGCTGAGCTTCGGATAAAACCCACTTCTATCTAAAAAATCAAGATACCAGCTTGTTCAGCAAATATTAGCAACAAGTGTTTATAGTGAATATTATTTGCATCTTATTTTCGAGAGAAGAAAAATGAATAGAGGATGTTTTTGAATGGCAGTTTATCAGTAATGATATATTTATATAGTGCCTTCTATCTCAGAGCAGTTTACAAATAAATTTATAAAATAGTTACTCTGCCCATCCTTGAAATGCCTCCATCCCTCAGCTGAAGTTTGGGATCCAAGAAGAAAGTTGGCAAAGAGCAAAAAGGATATCAGCAGGGGAAGGGGAATTTTGGCCGAAAATTCATAGACATGGAAAACAACATTTTTTATGAGACAAAAAAAAAGAACACAACAACCAAAAATAATCAGCACTGTAGAATCATTAAACTTCCCCTAGAACAGAGAACTTCTGTCTTGTAAAAAAAATTTGGTCATAGAGAAAACTTCTTGGGAGTTATTTCCCTACCGCTGAAAGATGAAATAACAAATTTTGCTAATACTTAATTCTGTGAGAATATATTACAAAGGAATATCCATAAGTTGAACATAAACCATGACTTCCAGGTTAGAGTACAAACAAACATGTACTTCAGAAGGCTGGTCATTGACGTTTATGAATCTGCTTTTATACTTGCATGCATTGTCAGTGCAGCTCACACAGTTGCATACTGCACTCTCTTCTACTATGACTATAGCCAATTACAAGGTATGCAAACATGCTGTACTGCCTGATCTGAAATTTATGATGGAAACTTCCAAAGAAATACCTCTCACAGCATTTGGGTCTATTGTTTGAAAGGAAAAATAAGAACTATACTGCTATGACAGCTGTACTCCATCATTGTTTTGGCGACTCAAGTCAGCTTTGGGTTGTTTGCAACACAGTAGTAATTTACTGAGGGATTGGGGGAATACTTTTTGTCACCTTTCTATTTCCTACCAGCGCACTGAAGGCAAACAAGTACATGCTTGGTCCATGCAAAATTATGGGAAATACAGAGTTGCCTTTTGGATATCCTGTTCCTTCAGGAGTCAGGCAAACCATTTAGAAGGTGTGCTCTATACCAACACACTTTTGTGTCCCACTCTTAATGGGAAGAGAGCACCCAAGATTCATAGATACTCATGGTCAACAAGAATGACGGAAGTCAGTATGCCTGCAAGAATCTTGCAAGGCTTTATTAGCAAAATACACACTAGGTATGGAAATTGGTATGTTAGTCCCTGACCTCCTAGAGTAAGCATATGTCAGTGGGTTTTGTATTGAGGGGGAGGGTTAAAGGGAAGAGAGAAAAAGAGAGATGAATTAAAGATGAGAAAGAAAGAGAGGAAAAAAGGAAGAGAGAGAGAGAGAGAGAGAGAGAGAGAGAGATCACTAGTCCTGGCTCCAGCAGTTATCCAGCTGGGAGACACCTGAGCATCCAGGCTTCATGGGGCTAGTATTTCTCTGCGCTGGAACTTTCTTGCTTCTTATGCAAATTTTGTGCAGCGTGTTCTTCTAGACCTTTTCTGGAAATGGGTTTGAGAGCTTCAGGGGTCTTTGGTGACTTTGGTCCTCCCTCATACAGTCCATGACCACTTCTCAATCTCATTTCTATGTCTACACTGCACTGTGTTGTGGTTATCTCCAGGAACGAGAACAAGGATATTTGTCCCAGAGAAATGCTGCCCTACCTCTGTAAATTCCACTTCTCCAGCCACATCCTGTTGTTTCTCAGAGTGTGTTACTACCAACAAACCTTGGCTGGCTCCACAGCTATCTGGCTATCGGTGTTTGAGACGTACACATTAGCCACTTATCTTCCGGGCTTCTACACCTTCTCAGTTTCTCACCTCTCAGATGAGTAGTTTAATCACTGTGATGCTATCTGAAAGATTAAAACACATTAATCTGAAGATGAAGCATAATACACAACCATCCCAACTGCATTATAGTTTAATGAAAAATTACAATAATAATAAATAATGCTAACAAGTATATGAACACAAAACATTAAACTACAAAAGTACCTTATTGTTTTTCTGTTTGTTGTTTTTTTTTTCCCAAATTTGACTTCTTCCTATCCTTCGCTAATTAGTTGTTACCCCAATGCAAAATTTTCCCACTAATCATCAGTGTCTGGGAAGCATTTGAGAAAGAGAGGTGATAAGGGAAGAATGATTTGAGAATAAAATGTCTGCAGCAGAGAGAGAAAATTAGGTGGTTTAGTGCTTCAGTATGTAATCTAGTTTGGGCTTTAAAGTAAATTCATTAGGGCAGGTTGACATAGTCCAAATGACAAGTGAGGGAACCCTTCATGGTAACATTTCTCATGGTTAGAACAGAGCAGCAAGTTAACTTGTTACTGAAGGATTAACTGTTCATCAGTTATGTGCTGACATGTCTGAAAAACATTTGGCCCCTTTGTCTATGATTCACATTAATTCTGCCAGCCCTTTGCAACCCTAAAATGCCTACAGTTTCTGTCCTCTCCCAGCTCTCCTGACATGACGGTTGTTTTGCGAAGTACTGTGACACTAAATTTCATTACAGAATTTACTGTGGCTTTAAGAGAGCACCAGCTTGAAAAGTAAACTTTCTCTCAGTTTGTAAAATAACTCATTTTCACCTCTTATACTCAAATATTCTTGGAGAGATTACTTCTGAAAGACATGCCAGAGTCATCATGAACTAATACACTTGGTGAGGAATTCAGCCATTTCTACACTGAGTTCTCATACTGAAACAAGAGAAAGAATACATAATTCTCTCTGACTTATTAACCATTCCTTCTCCATCACACCCTGAAGCCAAAGGCAGGTAGGAAAGAGGTACTGTGTAGAGTGTTTTGGGCAGTTTTGAGTAGCTACTGGTAGGAATAATTTTCTCTTCTTTCTCTTTCCTTCTCTAGTTTAATTTAGTTGCATACCTGCCTTTCATTTCTTGCTTTTCTTGTTGTGGGTCGATTTTTTCTTTTGGTTGGTTTGTTTTTCAGTTTGGTGGAGTGGATGTTAGTCCTCTTTTTAAAGGTGAAATCTAAGATAAAATATAAGAAATATGAATTAAACAATGAACGTTACCAAAAGTTAGCAAAAAAAAAAAAAAAAAAGAAAAAAAAAGAAAAGAAAAAAAAAAAAAAAAAAAAAAAAAAAAAAAAAAAAAAAAAAAAAAAAAAAAAAGAAAAGAAAAGAAAAGAAAAGAAAAGAAAAGAAAAGAAAAGAAAAGAAAAGAAAAGAAAAGAAAAGAAAAGAAAAGAAAAGAAAAGAAAAGAAAAGAAAAGAGAAAAGAAAAGAAAGAAAAGAAAAAAGAAACAACAAACGGGACTTGTGAAAACTACAAGCCACCAGTTCTTAGTTATGGAGCTGAAACCTTCACAGCTCTATGTGCTGAAATGGAGCCTGAAAGAGATTAGACCAGAACTCATACTCATTAAGGAATTTCTCCATTACACAGGCTTTTTGATCGGGCGTCTACAGTCCTTTTCCCCTATATGCTGAAATATTTTCATGTATTTTGCAGTGTCTAGATAAACCCTATTATACAACCAGTAGCGAGGTACTTAGACACTAAGGTGCAAATGTGACAAAAAAGGTAGCCAGTCACCTTGCTCAGAACTGATCACTTTTTATCAGGTTTTGACTGATACTTTTGCAGAAGTTCCCCACTCCTTATGTTGTTATCAGACAAATGAAAGTAGCAGTGAAAGACAGGTAGCTGAGAGACATTCTACTGCTGCCTTAGGACTGTTAACAGGGTTGCCTGGCAAGTTTCTATCTGCTGGGTATGGGATGCTGCAGACAGAGTGTAATTCAGTTTTGGGATGTTGTTTCACTGGAAAACAGATTTTCTGCTATGAAGACCAGAGGGATTATGTGTTGAAGAAGATATTTTCTGAGTTTTGCAAACACACAGGGCTGCTGCTAACAGGGTGGTCACTTTAGTAGATATAACAAACTATATCTGAACTCAAGCACTCTTCCAGATAAAGTGGGCTGTACAGCTGCTAGATGGTATTTGCAACAGAAAGATTTAATAAGAAAAAGGAAAGACTTTTTTTGTTGTTATTGTTATTACTATTTGAACTGGAAAGCTAAGAACGACTTCAAGCCAAAAGACTCCCGTCTTCTTGATATGTTTAACTCAAACCATGAATTTCCACTAATATTCCCTTCTGGTATTATCTCCATATTCCCAGTATATTAGTGCAGCAATTCAATTAAAATACTTGCACATTCTGATTTCAGTCTTATATTTGCTAGAACATTGACCAGTTTGGGTTTGAGTTTTTTAAGGGCAAAAGTCAAATTATTCTCCACAATCCTTGTGCTCATTACAGTCCTCTTATGAGGAACTTGAGATATTTTTTCAAAATATTGTCTCCTCAAGTTACTGCCTTCCAAGTGTATACACTAAAGAAATAGATGCAGTAATCAGTACTTTAAAAGATGTTGTACTCCTGCATCAAGAACACCTGCTCTTGTTACGCTTTCCCTTAGTTCCTTTCCTTTCTTAATGACTTGGAGAGGTATTGTAAACTATGCCTATATGAATTTAATGTTAGGATTCAGATTTAGAGCTATCTATATTTCCAAAGTTCTTTCATTCAGTCTGTATAATGGCAATGACATCCTCCACAGTGATGGAATGTAAGCAAAAGCAGTAAGTTATCTATTGCTCCTGGACAATTTCCATGTACTAAACAACACTAAATCTGGTGAAAGGTCTTTTCATACTGAAAGGTAAGAGTCCTTCCTTAGTTGCTACAGATTTCAAATAATTCCCTGGATACAAAATAGAATATTTATCTTTAACTTTTATCATCAATAGAATCCTTATTCTTCTTAAATCACTAGTAAATTCAAAACAATGTCATTTCCTTAATGGAGATGACCTCCTATAGACTAGAATAGTACAGACTTGAAAAGAGCACTGCAAAACTACTCCAGAAAAAATTAAGGATGTGGAACCATGGTTGGTTGTATGAAAACAAACAAACCAACCTGAGGCTGTGGAGGTGTTCATGAAGGGAAGTTATTTTCCCTCACTAAATATATGATTAGACTTCCCAAAGATTTACATCTGAAACAGAAATAGAAAGACTAAGACTCAAAATTAGTTTAAATGTGTAAACAGGAACCCTCAGTGATACAACTACTAGTCCAATAAGTATTTCCAGAGACATTAAAATCTTTTTTTTTTTTTTTTTTCCAGTGTCCAAGGAGGTCTTTATCTATTTACATTGTAATACCTCTACCTTCTGTGCCTGTTATATATTTCTGTTTTAGGCAGCTGGGAGTTGCTGACACCAAAAACTCTTCCACTTTTGCTGTGAACCTGAAGGTGCTTGTAGGCCTTGGGCTTCCTCTCTTTTTCCTGCCTGCCGCCTTCAAGGGATAAAGGACTCATATTCTTTAATGGTCTCTTCTTTCTACTCCCTGATGTCAACTAGCCGGTTGAACTCTGAGTAAAAATGTGGAGGGAGTTGTTTACTCATTAGTCCCACATCTATTATTCTTTCTCCCAGAAAGAGTACTCCAGTAAGCAGCATACAATTCTGCTAACGGGCTTTTATTCAACAAGAAGTTGCATCTCTGGCACTCTTGCAAATTTCACTGGATTCCTGCAGTACTGAGGCCAGTTATAGATAAAATTTGTAAACTTACATGTTAGTGCTAAAGCAAAGTTTTTGAGATGACATTGAAATACCTTTTTCATGCAAAACATACAGTACTTTCAGTTTCATTCATTCTCAAAGTGTTTTGGTTTTTTGTGTATGCGTTGAGGTTTTTGTTTGTTTGTTTTTAAACTTTTTTTATTCATCCTGTATACTCTACGACTTTGCAGAACCTGGTACTACAACATTTTCTATCCAGGTTCCAAATTACTCCAGGTCTTCTCCATTTCTTCACAGAATATTATTTTTCTGTATTGCACTTGCTCTTCCCCCTGCCAAACTCTACATTAGTCATATGAATTTGCATACAATTATCTAGGCTTTTCACACTTCCATCATCCCTTGGACACGTCTACAACTTTTTATTTTTTTCATGACTGATCCTGAACATAACCATATGACAGAGGATTCATTTTTATTTTCTACTTCTGAGGCTGTCCAAAAGCTATTTCAAAATACAATTTGCACTTCAACTCTAGAAATATAAATCTACATTTTAGAATTCCTATAAATCAGCTCTACAAGCCTTTCATTTCTGTAATATGTTGGTAGGAAGAAAATAAACATAGAGGAGCTTTCTTAAAGTGATCTACAGCAATTCATCAGAGATTATTTTTTCTTGAAGAACATAATAATGAAAATCACAAACAACTTCTGTGCACTAAACAACACCAAATGCTAGCCCTGAAGCTCTAAGGACTCATGGAAACAGTCCTTCATTGCATTTCCCAGTATTGATACATATGAAATTTCATGCTTTCAATTTTGCATAATTCTCAGGTTGAAATGAACTCAGAGCATGCAATATAAAACTCAGCCAAGAATTCTGCTTCCCATAATTTCAGCTCAAAACCATATATCAGCCTGACTTCTCTCAAAGAGGTTTTCACAAAAGGCATGCAAGAGTTGACCAACCCCATGGTGGATTCCAAATTTGTAATATGGTTTTTGTTTCATTGTAAACATTCTGCATAACTTTGGTTTTCTATATTAAAACGTTTTATGCAGTATTTGGAGGGGTTTAAGGGGAGAAAAAGTAAAATGAACTCCACTGTCAAAAAGCCCATGTCTTCTTTCAGTCCTTCAAACTCAGTCACACTGATTCCACAGCTCAGTTCAGATATTAAGGAAAAGTTTTTGAGAAATCTGCAGCTAACCTTCCAGGTTTACAGCAGATATTGCACATCTTTTCCAAAGCAAATGATCTTCTATCACTGTGCATGTAATTACCTTTCTCACAAATAGTTCTGCATTGTCCTATCACTGCAACACAGCTGTCTGAGTGTTCATGCAAAAAACATCCAGAGGAGGGTACCTGCCTCTTGGGTTAAGCATCTCTCTAAAGAGATCCTGGTATAGAGACTATATGGATGCAGAAAGGGCAACATCATTCTTTAGTTCAGAGATTTAAGCTGAAATGTCATTAAAGAGACTATACCTTTCCTACAGTCTTAGATAAGCTGCTTAACAGCTTGCAGCTGTAACTACAAGTATCCTACAGAGTTCAAAGCTTCCTAGGCTGTATTGACTGTATCTGATCTTTGCCACACTTAGGAAAACAAACAAGCAAACAAACAACACATCGAAACCAAAAATTTTCTTAGATACATAACAGGAACATTCAAACTATCAGTTAAGTGTCTCTTCTCAGCCATAGTTAACAACATCCATACATTTGTGAAAGCAAATCAAAAAGGTTTACTTGACCTTCTACTCATTTAAACTGACTTATTTGCAATGAAAAGAATGAACAATAAAGTCTAAACTAAAATTATGATGTGGCCTTTGAGTCTGCTTAAGAAGTTACCATGGATATTAGATATGACCTTCCATGAAATGGTAGTGCTGTATTGTGACATATTTGCAGGATCATCAAGGTGAGCTTCAGACCAGGAGTTACATATATGTATTTGTGCTGATACCATTGTTACTTTTGTTTCTGGGCACTTATGAAGCCTTGAATGCATTCAGGAGCTGCTGCCTCTCAAGAAAGATGATTTTAGTAATCCTCAACTTAGGGGCTAGCTCACAGATTTTGCTAGAAGGCAAGTTTCTGATTCTCTGTCCTGCGCTGTCTTGCTGTGTAAATCCTGACACATTTTTCAGCTGCAGTTCTTCCTTCTGCAGAACGTACATTAAGTTCTTCGGGGAAAAGGGATGCTGTGAAGCTGACTCAAATTTGTCCCAGTGTTTTGCTATTGATAAGTGGTGTCAGAAGAGTGTGAAGTGGAGCTAGATATGCCTCTTACTCACCTCTTCAGAGCTGGAGAGGTGTTTGGGGCTTATTGTCTCTATCTATTCACTCTTCAGTATTTACTCAAGACAGAGTTAATGACTTAAAATTTAAAAAAAAAAATTTAGAAGAAGAAGTTGGACTAAGACAAATAAACAAATGCATTTAAAATTCCCACAGTGAAGGTATTAAAGAGAAAATAAGTGCTGAGCAGGAAATCTTTCTCCCAGCTGTGCTTTCTCATGTCAGGTGAATTCACACTATGGTTTGACTTTAAATAATTGTAAAACATCTTCAACATAAACAGTATATTTAACAAAGATAGAAGGGGCCTCATTAGAAGTGCAGTATTTTCTCACACCTTGTCTACTTTCAGGGAACAACTGGTAACTCTTTGCAGGGGATGTGCTGCAGACACATTCCAACTCTCTGATGTCAGCAGCAGCAGTACACCAAGAGCTTTGCTGTTTTGCAGCATGGCCACTTTGCCAGAGCTTTTTGGATAAGAAAATAAACTTATTTCAGCAGCTGTAAGTTATTCCATCTAAAGAAAATCCTCTCAGGCTCTGGTGTAAATATTCTGTGAGAATCTTGTTTCACGACTCTCTTTCCAAAATTTAGGCTGACTTTTCTTCAGATTTTTTGAGGTGCTGACAGTATGCTTATATAGATGAGAATTTAGCCTGGAAGATTTAGCTCTTTTTATCAATTTTTCTTTAAGAAGATACTACGTCAGTGGCTTGCACAAAAATTGCAGACTAAAATGTGTTCTCTTCTCAGAGCTACTTTACACATATATTGATTCTAAACATTTTCGGACTTTTAAATGTTCAGTTATGTAGCTACAGTATACTTTCACATGTAAAAGTACAGTAAATTTTAATACTTCCTGTCAGACTCCCTGAGATCTTGAAATTCATTTGAGTTGAAGATCTCCCTTTCTGCTGGTTGTTCTGAGCTTCCTCCAGATACCAACGTCTCTTTCACTGAAGTCAGAATTAGTCTTTTTGAAACATTCATAGAATCATAAAATGATTAAGGTTGGAAGAGACATTAAAAATCCTCTAGTTTCAAAATGCCTGCCATGGACAGGGAACTCTCCACTAGACAAGGTTACTCAGAGGCCTATCCAGCCTGGTCTTGAACACCTTCAGGAATGGGAGTCTACAACCTCTTTGGGCAACCAGTTCCAGTGCCTCACCACTCGTACAGCAAATTTCTTCCAAATATATCATCTAAACATACTCTTCTTCAGCTTAAGGCCATTCCCACTTTTTCTATGAAAAGTCCCTCTCCAGCCTTTTTGAAGCTCCCTTCAGGTACAGGAAGGCTGCTATAAGGTCTTCCCAGAGCCTTATCTTCTTCAAGCTGAACAGTCCCAATTCTCCTAACTTGTCTTCAGAGAAGAGGTGTTCCAGCCCTGAGATCATCTTTCTGGCCCTCCTCTGGACTCATTCCAACCAGTCAAAGTCTTTTCTTATGTTGATGGTTGCAGAGCTGGACAGAGTACTCCAGGTAGAGTCTCGCAAAAGCAGAATAGAGAGGGACCTTCTTTCAAGCTGTAGCCAATTAAGCATCAGTCAGCATGACCACGACTGATGATTAACTCCCTGACACTCACCCATTTTACTTTTTTCCTGTGTTAGATTTGTGAATATTCATCTATCCTCTGTCTATTGCTAATACCACTACGTTAGCTTCTACTCAAAATTGCATAGTCTTGAGGCTCCAGATTCACCAGAGTCTTTATCTGAAGCTCAAAAACTTTCAGAGTCGACGTATGTTTTAAATTCTGCAGGTGGACTATAGGAACTTCATTACTCGTCCTGAATTCCATCTCTCTTTTTTTTCCTCTACCTCTGTGATAATGCATTTCAAATTCACAATGTCAAAGTTTTCATTCTCTACACTTGCAGGTACTGTTTTAACCCTAATTGTTTAATCCTGATTTCAACCAATTATTTTGCAAGAATTTTAATTCTGAAGCTTTAAGAAAATTACAGTTTTTGTGAGGTATTTGAACATTACTTCTGGAAAACTCTCTTGCATTCTGAACTCACTGATACATTAAAAAGGAGTTTTCTTTGCTACTGAGCTCCTTTGAAACCTTTAAAATTGTGACAGCAAACCTCTGCATCCATGTAAACTGAGTGGCTGGAGACATCATGTATAAAGTCTGCTGTAGAACATGCTGGAAAGGTTTCCTGTGCTTCACAAGTATTAGCTATGGATTTTTAATACAAAAGAGGGGCACTTTGTTCTATTGCATCAACAAATATCAGGTGAAAAGTGTGGCAAAAGCCGATAAGTGTGGCAAAAGCCATCTATTTTATGTAAAAGATGTGAAACTTAGTTTGAAGGAGGCTTAATAGTAATTCCAAGACCTGCCATAGTATGACGTATATGCTTTGATATCCAGAAAGCAGTGGCCACTGCCAGAAAGGCCAATGTCAATGAGGCATGTAATATATACAAAACAGAAAATACAAGGAACAATGGCAGGGAAATGTTCAATACATGAGCCAGCAGAAAGCAGTGCTTTCTTGAAACCCTAATCATGAAGCCCTAAAAATTTAGCCAGAAACACTAGTGTTCCCTCATTTCCTTCATGACAAAATCAACATAATCACAGGTTGTTATTAGTCTTTTGCAGAAAAAAAAAAGAAAAAAAAAAAAGGTTATCTTTGGAAAGAGGTATAGAGAAGTATGATATCCCTATGGCGCAGTGTGGTAAGTGGTATCTAGTGGTGAAAATTCCTTTTCCTGGGGCCTATGTTAATTAAAATAAACTTTAAAATATATTTAGCTCTTTTAATTTTTCCCTAATGAATACATACTCTTTAGATACATTTTCTCTTTCAATTTTTATCTCCATTACTTCCACTTCTCTTAAATTTATACTGTGTGAAAACATGGTGATTTTATCTTCTCTTTCTGTATGTTTTTATTGTCCATGAAGTGGAGATGCTTCAAGAATTAGAATGAAGGAAAATAAAAGAATACAATCAAAACCAAGAATAACTCAGTTCTTTCTGTTATGCTTGGTATTTGACAAGCTGAGTCAAAAAGGTGAGAGAACAAGGAAAACTTTTATAACCTGAGATAAAATGTAATTGCAACAAGATCAACTTTCAATGTTTCAGTCAATTTTAATCCAAGTATAGTAGAGCCACAATAAAAACAACCTGAACTCACAGACTTCTAAGCAAAAAGATACAAAACTACTTTGATATTGAAGTCAACATACAGTCAGGCCATAGTACATCTCATTTTATTTGAAAAATCCCCAGCAATGCATAGGGGAGAAGCAGTGAGGCTGCTGGTACTGGTTCTAGCCCATTCAAGCCAAAATTAATGGAAAAACCTCTGTACAATGAATGTTTCTTTGCTATAATTGCTTCCCTTTACCTAGTCAGGTGTGCATTCTCAGGGCAAAGGAAAGGGTTCGTCTCAGACCCTTCAGGGTCCAAGCAAGAAGTAGGGTGCTTGTACCAGGAGTATCCCTCTTCTCTGAGATTTGTAATTTTCCTAGCTGTATTCACACTGGAGAATTTGAGACGTCAGAAAAAGGAGGAGGGAGGTCCTGGTGTTGAGAAGGTATCTGAGGAATGGCTTTCCACACTGAGTGGCAGTGGCTGATCTGAATTTGTAAGATGCTGAGCCTTAGGATTTTTGAGACTAAAAATTAGTTTCTTGTGCCTGTAACCCAAATAAGACCAACCTGTCCCTCTTTCTTTTACTATTGAACAACTTCTTGGCAAAAGGTCTCATCTGTGACTACTGCAGAGACTATACGGAGTGGCTGGGATACTGCAATGCTGAGCATAGAAGAGCTCCAAATTTATCCTGCTGTAGGGCTCAGCCAGAACATTACCTTTGTATCTGAGGTTGAAAAAACACTTGAAAAGCAGCCCAACTTTGCAAAGCAAGATCCTTGGGACACAAGGATCAGTGGCAAGTTTAAGCTGATATTTTATTTCAGCTGTTATTTCTTTTCTGCTTTCTGTCACTTCAGGAGTCCCTGCTGGCCAGACTTAAAAATAAACTTTTTGTCTCTGGAAAAATTAACGACATTCCCATGGAAAGCAGGTTAGTTGAAAGAAACATTATCAAGTCTAAAAAATAAACAAGAAAGTATTATTAAGAGAAAAATAATCTTTAAGAGAACCTAATTTAATGATTAACAGCTCTACTTCAGTACAGGCAGAATTCCTGCAATGATATATGAAAACCCTCTGGGACTCTTAATATTTACTAGATAATCCATCCTGAATGGTAAAATACTGCTGTATCCCCTGTTTATCACCTTTTGAACTATACAGACATTTTATTAATTGACCTTAAAAATAACTCTGGCTCATATTATCTGAGATGTATAGCTGCCTGGCTTCCAACAGTAAAATAAAATTTTTGTGTTTTGTGGGACTTTATTTTAAAGTTTTTACTTTGTCTTGCAAGCCTTACTTAAAAAAAAAAAAAAAAAAGAAAAAAAAACAGGAGAGAGGAACCCTGATAATCAATATCAGTGGACAATGCATATTCTGTTACTCCTAATTGTGATATTGTTCATTGTATTGTACATTTGCTTGGTCACATAATTACTTTTTATTCACAGTGCATTCAATGCACAAGAATCAAAGGACAATCCAGATATTTTAAATAACATGAATCGTTATTGATTAAAGAAGGTCCTACATAGTCAAGCAAAGAACATACTTTCTCTTAAACTCACCTTTAAGAAGTAAGACACTTACAATGGCCAGACTAAAACAATAGCAGCCATGAAAGAACTTTATTTCTTGGTATTTCTTGGCATAGCTGTCTAAATTTCTTTAACAGAAGTGAAAAGGGATGAAGCTTCACTTTTAAATTACTTAAATCAGCACCAAATTAGGCACAAGAGAAAGGCTGTGAAATAGTTGTCAATACTTATAAAAGCAACCATTGTATTAAAAGAGACATATCAAGTTCCTGGAACCAACCAGGGAGAGAAAAAATGTCCTATATCTTTTCCTTCTGGAAGAGTGACAAAAAATGAAGAATAATCTCAATATTCTTTAATTTTTCCATTCATAATTCAGGTACAAAAGAAGTCAGCAATACCAATCAAATTTGTATCCAGTTTTCAGAAATCTCAATTGCAACAGAAAGCTACCACCAAACTTCCTTACTTCTTTACTACTTTAATTCTTTACTTCTTTTCCACTATTCAAAATATATCTTTTTGGAGGTATGCAAATAAATCATAACTACATGATGACACCGCAGCACACGGTGGGCTTGTGTGCAACCTAAAGGGCCATGACTGAGCAGGACTGGCCAGGTAGTGAGATAGTACAGAGTTGATCAAGACTATTAAGTCACACAACACACGCTTTTGTCTGTAAACCATTATTTCCATTTGTTTTTTGTCTTGCAGATTATACCAACATTAAACATGAAAAATGTAGGCTGGTTGGTACTACTGCTAAATCTTTGTCACATTACGTTATTGGAGTTCAGATCTTCGCACGTAGACTGCCTTCTCAATTCACTTCATCAAACCACTCCTTGTGACTCTGCCTCCTGTTTGGTTTTTTCTTCTGAACTTCCTGGAGAAATAGACTGCCACTGCACAGAAAAGAAAAAAAATCAGCATGAGAATATCAAAGCTGTCTTGAATAAAGTAGAATAAGTGTATATATTCAGGATGCGACCTCAAGAGATTTCATAACTTATACTAGTTCCTGATGGCTTGAGGTGGGTAAGTCACACTGATACTTGACTGGTGGCTGACATGAAAAATCAAGGATGTTCCTAATGACTAAGTGTCAGCAAAGTTAATAGGTCTCTGGGTAAGTACCCTTTTAATGCACTATCAAAATCCCTCAAAGAACTCAAGGAATGAATCAGTGACTGATTTGGGCTGACCCTTACTCTTCAAGAGTAATATAGAGCTGAAGCATTTAGCCTGGGAGCATGATACTAAAAGAGAGAGAGTAAATGATGTTGTTTAGTTTGTCTCTAATCCCACACTGCAAAAGGCAGGAGGAGCTTGTACAGAGGAGCTTGCTGCTTGTTTAGAAGAGCTTTTATCTGCATGCACGCTTATAGGGACAAGAAAATCCTGTCAGATCCAACCACGGCTAATTTTATCCTGCCTGTGAAAAATTTGGGAATGTGGGAAGAGGCAGACAGGCTACAAAGGGAAGGCATTTTCTCAATTTAATGGTGAGTGTCGTTCACCACAGTTTCTTCATAGCATCAAGCTGTTCACCACAGAGCATATTGATCCTCAGGAGGGACATAATCATTTCACAGACCACATTTTAAAATGTTTCTATTAGGACATCGACAGCTCCTGAGCCCTGGCTGCTGTTTTGTGGCTTACAGATTTATGGGTATGGGCATGCCTGCATGCCTGCCTGCCCACCTATGCTTCTACTGAGTTACTAACCTGTCAAAGAGAAAGTCATCTGATTGCTTATCCTCATGGACAATTTCCTCCCATTTCTGCCATATATTTCTTGTCTATTTTGGGATGCTATTTCAGAAAGTGACTCAGGCTGTGATCCATGCCATCTTCTTCACAACACAGTAGCCCTCACAGTATAGACTTTCTTTGTTTATGTCCATTCACTCTTACTGTTCCCTGAAGTGCACTGCAATCTTGTGCTGGCTGGCTTCACTTTCTGATTCAAACCAAGTGTTTACATTTTGAGCATCCTGTGTAAGGGATTGAATTTCTATTGATCATCCAAGGCACTATAGAGGCAGTAACCACACTCCATGGAGCTGTGGTCTTCTCCATCTTGATCTGTGCTGGCTGAGCAGGTTACTGCCCTAAGATCCCCCAAAACACCACCCTTATTCTAGAATTCTGCTTCAGGGAACCTATCTAGCGAGGTGTTTGCACAGGGGTCTAAGTCCCAAATGTCAGCACAATTTTCAGTTTAGATCACCTTCTGTGGGCTACGGCAGGTGAGGGGATGCTAATGTGTCAATATTGACTGAATTGGGGTGTCTGTTTTCAAGGCAGAAGGATAAATAGGGAAAGGTAGATGAATTCATCAGCTGAGTCAGTCAGTTCTGAGGCTGTCCTAGTGTTCTGACTTCAGGAGCAAGAAAGTCCTGTGGATTAACAGTAATTTTTATTGTTCATTTAAACTGACTATTCAATGTTTCCTAGGTAAAGCTACAAGATCCCCCTGCCTGAAGCATGTAATTAGATGGACATTTCTCCACACACATGTTTAATATTTGCATGTTCAGTATGGAAAGCCTTCAGCATGTAACCATAGAAGAATGGTTTCTAACAAAACTCCATCAAGCCTCTGACTCTGTTAGAGGACATGTATGTAATCTAACCCCCATCAGCTGTAGGATATGACATCCTCTTCTTGCTGTAATCCTTTGTGCCAGGTAAACCCAAACTGGTGTTTCACAGCTGGATCCTGCCTCTAATTCCAGAGCACAAAAGTTCCCATGGCTCAGAGGTTACAGTGTCTAGTATGATAGAGTTATGATAAGGTGGGATGCTTCTGCAGAGCATGAGTCTTGATAAATCTACTTGCCAATCCTAAATTGTTACTCTGAGTTTTCAACTCCTATAGGAGAAAAATATCAGTGGTTTTCTTGTTAAGTTCTCCATTACCACCAAAATTTTAGATGTATTAGCGTAAATGACACCATGACAAAAGAACGTATCATGAGAGGCATACAAAGAAATCTTAGACATCATATTAAAAAATCAATGGTGCAGTTTCCCATTTCACGTAGATACAGAAGTCCTGTCTGCTACTGACACACATTAGTGTGTGAATTCTTCAAGCCTGGAGGGAGTCTCACTAGGAACTCATGAACAAATTGAGGCTAACCAAAGTAAGAAAATACAGATTTACAGCAATGACAAGGGAGTATGTTTGACTATCTATGCCAGTGACTTTTGAATTATTCTTTTAAAATGTTAAGTAAAAGAGAAGCCCTACTAGGCACATATTGTGACTTGGCTGAAATCATATGAAACACTATTCAATATCTTTTGAAAAGAAAGTGTGTTTTTTTTTTGTTTTGGCTTTGTTTTGGTTTTGGGGTTTTTTTGTGAACAAGTTGTTTCTTTCAGAGAACTGAGCTACTAAGTCAAAAAAATTGCTTTCTCAGAGAAGAAGGACAAACTTACTACCTGATCCAAATCATGTAATTATGATCCAGATTTGAATCTTCAAATGGCTAGAGCATTCATATCAGTGATGTTTGTTATGGAGGTCATATATATATATATACACACTAAGATGTAGAAGAACTCTGTCAATTTGTACCTTAAAATATTGATACTATATGTGTGGCAAGGGCTTTTGACACTTTTGACAGAGCTTAAATATTTCATTCAATTTGGTACATCAGATTTCAGAAAACCTATGCATGAAGGTCCTTATATGACTCATTTACCAATCATCATAAACTTACATTTATTGTGAGCTATTTCCTTTTTTTCAGGTTGAGACTAGTGACTGGGTACACTGTGATTAAAAAGCCAAAGTATTATTCCGCATTACTGAATCTGTTGAATTCTTTAATGTAAGTTAAACAACTACATCACAAAGAGAAGACTTTTATTTAGAAGTTCAAGGATATAGAGGGATTTAAAATGTCTATACACCCTGTCAGATGCTAAATCAAATGGAATAACCTTATGTATACATACTTTACAATGTTCAACAGCTTTCTGATCTCTTCCAGGATAAAGCCATAAAGCAAACAAAACTCTCTTTCTCATCAGAGACACTTTCTAGTTTGAAGAGTTTCAACTCTGAATTCTTTTAAACACCTGTCTCCTTCCCCCTGTACTTATTTATATTTTGAAGGTAGAAATCTTGTTGAAAAGTTATGAGCAAAGAACAAAATATTAGAGGACTGCAAATTATATTAAAATCTTATAAGAGTAGGGAATTGGATAGGAAGTATGTTTGTGTTCATTTCTCTGTGCTTTATAATCTATTTATTTATATTTATAAGCTATTTATAATCTATTTATTTTGTATGCAGCACTTCTATATAAAGAAAATACCCACATTTGCCTTCTGGCTCGTGAGGATCTATCATTAGAACTTACTCTATAATCCAACTCATTGCTCAGGTATCTAAACCTAACGTTTATTTATATTCTAAATCTAATTCTTGTACTGATGCCTTAAGGGTATGCTTAACATTTTCAAGAATTCACTTTAGCTAGTTGTCTGGATAACTTGGAATATTAAGGGCCAGAAGAGCCTGTGTTCCTGTGTGTTTGCATTCTTGTGTGTAGATAAGTGGGGTACAAGACAAAACATAGAGTTGGGCTTCCAGGCCTACAAGGGGCTGGACATAGGTGGGGTTAAGTAATAAGGGACAATTCTGTTGGATGTTGGGGGAACATAGAAGTAAGAGGGACTTTAATTAGATCGTATGGGGGATGGGTGCTCAGAATGCTATAAAAATGGAAAGAGTGTTATGAGTTTTCTCTTTTGGATCACGGATTTCGCCAGTAAAGCTGCACTCTTCCTTCACCTCTGCAAACTCCGTATTTGTGTTATTTCTTATCTCATCTGTTTCAGGCGACAATGCCATGCTACAAACTAAATGCTTAGGGACTGTTTTTCTGTTTGATTTGTGTTTAGCTTGGGTACAGTACGGCTTTTGACACGTGAGGATCAAATCCCTATTAGCAGTCATTACCAGTAATCATGATTTTGTTACCCAACATGGAAGGAACAGCTCCCACAGATGAGTCTATGCATGGGCTAAGGATAGGTCACTAAAAATTTTCTTAACTGAAGTAAGATGTTTTGATTACTGCATACTGTACTTTTGGGCATCCTTCTTTCAGGTGCTGGTGCTTTCTTGCCCTACTACTGCAGAGTGCCAACGCAGGGACTCCTCAATCAACTGAGGCTTCACCTGCTTATCCCTACTTTGGTGGCCCTATGTGCTTTGGTCATTGTACAGAAGTCTGGGAACACTTCAGCATGTACCAAAATCAGCTGTTATGAGATATTTGTACTCACATTGGCATGATCTGTAGAACTGCAAGTCTGCATCAGGGCTCAGGAGAGTACAGAACACCTCCAGACCATTTCTTAACACTGTAAAATATATGTATTGGCTTAAGCAGTCTGTGTTTCTTTAAGTGATATTTATAATATATATTTTCCTGTCCTGAGTGTTTTCTTTTCAGATTTCAGTGAGTTTTAAGACTGTGAATATAAAGAGTATATAAATATGACACTCAGTCTTGACTACAGAATTATGACCAGTAATTTTATAATATCCTACATCAAATTTTGAATTAATTTGAAGTTAACATGGTGTGTTCCACTGACATTTGGCTATACACTTAATGAAAGCTGGAATCTTTCCCACTCTGTGGGAGGTTTTGCTCTTTTGAAGGCCATTTCCACTCATATATCACCTGTGTTAAAATGCAAATGGCTTAAACATAATTCAAGCACAGAATGTGTTAAGAGAAGAAAAACTGTTTCAATCAGCACGAAGCAGCAATTCCCTAAAACTGAAATGAAAGATTTCAAAAGTTATGTTTTGTTACAAAATGTCAGCACCATGCAATACCACTACTGTTGGCATGTCTTTTTAAATAGTAAAGACGTGATATTGGCTGGAAAAATCCACTAGATTCCAAATTCAGAGCAAAAAAAAATTAGAAACAACGTCCCTGATTTTAAAAATGGTCCTTCAGGATTTTAAATTATGTTAATTGAACTTCATGGCAATAAATAATAAAATAGATTTTTTTCTCAGGAGGAAAAACCCCTTAATACTATTTTACTGTTGGATATATACTTTACTCCAAAAGGAGAATTAAACAGTACACAATTGAAAATGCCATATGCAATATAGTCACAATTTGTTTTTATCGGTTTCTTTCATCTTGCATTTATTAAATATTTTTACAGTGGGCAGACTTAACACTCACTAGGTATATTAATTTGATGTACTTTGGCAATGCAGAAAGCATTCTTCTATTTTTTTAAATAAATTTATTGAAATATCAATACTTTATTTTTCCTTAAATACTCAAAATGTATTATTTTTTGCAAAACAGTTGAAATGGACTTCTTTTAGTGATTTTTTGCTGTTTTTTCTCTATCTTTTTTTTCTTTAGTAAACATTAATCAAATGATTTATGGACTTTTTCTTATAGATTGATCCATAGCTTTACTTAATTTACCAGAAAACAAATTATTTTTTCATTTTTAATACTATATATGTATATATATAAAAAGCTATTTAATGATATTTTGTTTACATAATATAGGTGTGAAGGCAAACATTGTTATGAAAAATTAAATGTTTGAGGAACAATACCAATATCCAGTATCTTTGGAAAGGGCCCTCAGTCCTTTCCACTTCTGCAAAATATATTAAAAAAAAAGAAAAAAGAGGAAAAAAGAGCCAAGGGAGTGTGAACTGTAATACAAAAATTTCATACAAACTTTATCCATAATATTTTTCACCAGGTAGAAATTAAAATGTATTTCTGTATGGAGTATCTCTGTTAAATTATAGAAAAGTAAATATACATGAGAAAAGGTGATACAATTATAAAATATGGCATAATGCATAAATTCATATATATAAACATTGCAAAGAAATACATGGAATTGTATATAATATGTTAAATATGAAGATAAATTGCATTTGAAAATGTAAGAGAGAGGTGTTAAATCTCATTCTGTTTTAGCAGCAATTATCAGGTTGTCATTTAAAAGACAGTACAGCCTGTAGTAGAAGGGCAAGAGGCACTGCTTGGCTTCTAAGGAGGTATTTTTCATTCAATAACTAAACTGGAAAGACTAAAGTTATTTTTGTTCATAAAATCTATGAAATTGTATGCCTGCCCTTGTAGTAATGCATGGGCACACAAGAAAGCAGTTGTCGAAGTCATTGTCTGCTGCCTACTCCTAAATAAGAGAATGGTGGAATAGGACCATTGTATTGCTATTGCAAGTGGAAGGGATGCTGTTCCAGTCATGAAAGCCAAAGGAGCACAGGGAAAAAATTAAGGGAGAAGTAAGGAGGGATTACTATTACTATTACTGTAACTATTATTATTGAGTTTGATTTTGTGAGGTAAGAAAGCAAGACTTCTGAAGTTTCTTTTTTTCAACCTGACACAGAAGCAGTAAACTTCACATTACAAGCTAAAGAACACATTAAATCAAAACTTACCTTTCATAAGATGTTGGAATTAACTCAGTCTAGCTTTATTTGTGGTTTTTTATGGGGAACACGGAAGAGGTGTAGAGATAAACTCTCACAAAGAAGAACACCATCTATTGCAGATATATCTCATTGGTCACAGATATTGACAGTTGAGATTAATTGTAGGAAACAAATTGAAAACAGGCTTTTATCAGAACCTCAAACCAAATAAGAACAGTAGTTACATCAGAGGAAATCTACTGATTTCAATGGAGTTGTGTTGATGAATGCTGAAAGCAAGAAGCTGACTTCCTATTCCACAGTTCCTTTTTTTTATTTTTTAATTTTATTTTTTTATTTATTTATGTATGATAATATATGGGCTACATTTCTTGTGCATTTCTCTTTGTAACTGCTATTGAAATGCATGTTCCACTGATTTCAGTAACTAGTAGCCAGCTTCTAACTAAACATTCATAAAATCATCCAGGAAAACTTTTCATTCTCCTGAACCCCAGGTTGACTCTCATTCCCATGTGGTACATAAACATCACAAATAGCCACTAGACCAAGTGCTATCTACTTTGTGTGTTTATGTTTTTATACATACAGAGATCACTTAGATGAAGAACAAGTTTCTTTAAAAAAAATAGAACGAAAACACAGCCATTTCTAAGTGAGTTTGGAGGAATAAAATGTGTGAAAAATCTGTGAATAGACGCCTAGCAGCTAAACCTTCAGCGTCCTTTTTAGGTACAGATGGCTGCTAACAAGGCAATAGGGTTGTGGCGAAGGCTCTTTCTGCCTGCACACTTAGAGGCACTTTGAGATACTGCACACCATTGGCAAGAGGAAGAAGCAAATCGGCAGTGGGGTGGCTTCAAGTCAGTGTCTCAGCACAGGGCAGAAAACTCAGTCTTGTCCACTTACACTTTTAGGCTGACAGGATATGATTAATTAGCTGAATTTGAAATATTTAGCCTAAGCTAGTCAACTAGGCTCTCTTTATGACAGAGGGGATACAAAGAGGTATTTTGTCAGGACTCACACACTTAAATGTAAGAAAGCCAAAAAATCACCCTTGGCAGGTGTTCACCATAGGAGTGGAAGGCAGTGGCTTTGTCTAAAAGTCTGCGTCTTTAATCAGTGGAAGTTGGGTGAGTTGAATCCCACCATCCCTCACGTTTGTCATGTATGTTGTACTATGTGCCATAAAGTGAGAACATTACAGATTTCTAGAAAGATGCTGAATATGACCCGAAGGTTGGCAAACAGTTGGTTAGTGTGTTTTCAAAATAAAAACATGTTTCTAATCTATACTAAGGATTATTTCTTTTCTGGAGATATAGAGATTATTACTCCCAAAATTTACTGCATACTGTTCAGTTCTACAAAAGGATTCTCATAAATCAAATACTTTTTTAATGATGCTGAATTTTTTTTGTGTCTTTTTTATTCAAGAGTTTCTTTTCATAGGTAGTATCTTAGGAAAATAAAGAGGGAAAATCTTACAATGTTTTAAATTATGAAGGCAAAATTCCCATTGAATTCTCCCAAGGCAGAGGACAGACTATGAGAGCTGTTTGCAAATAATGATCATTCAAGCATCTGTTACTGATGAAATATTTGCCCTCCCAGAGGCTTGGTCTACCTGGTTTTGTATACTGCAAATTATAATGATCACAATGAGCAATTCGCTAAGAAAAAAAAAGCCATAGGATGTCAGCCACCTCACAGAAAGGTACATACAGTCTACTGCTACTTGTATGAATGGCAGTTATTTCAATGCAAGTAACAGTATTTCAGAAGGATGATCCTAAATTTTCCTTGCAAATTCTTTTCACTCTCTTACAGATATAACAGTCATCTACTTTCCCTTGGAATTCTTTTATTAATTATTATGACTTTTCCCATTCTCAGGGATAAGAAAATTGAAGAAAACAGCCACAAACTGTAACTGTATTGATATATAAGTAGACTTACTCAGGCTGAAATGTACTGTTCTGTTTACAAAGTAAGAAGAACTTGCCATCTTTCCAACCATTACTGGAGAATGGCCATTCTCATTAATTCACAGTTAAGAACATACAAAAGGCTGAAAGAAATCTGTAAAATCATTCAGTTGTGCTGAGACTAAGCCACCCATGAGGCTTAAATTGTCATTTACACTCTCCTGTAAAAGATAATGCATGTATCAAAGTGACTAGAGTATCACTTCATGTGGGAATTCAGGATGTGTTGTTAGAGCTGAAAAATGCTTGCTTATTTATATCAAACATAAATGAAGTTTCTACTTAGAGGAGCTTTTTAATGTATCTGTATTTACAACATTTTTTCATGCTTATGCAATTATGTGCATTAGTTACCTTATTTAGAGTCCATATAGGTAAGGAAAAAAAAACAGGTTTTGTCTTCTTTTTTTTGTTTGTTTGTTTTTTATGTCTTGGGGGTTTTTTTTAAATTGAGTTTAAATACTTGAATGGTGTGTGAATAAGGAACTAGATTTACCAAGTCATGACATCTTTTCCAAAAATAATGTGACAGTTCAACGGTTTAGAAATAGTGTTATTCTCCTGACATGAATGTTTCTGATGCTGCAATGACATTCTTTTTCATATGCTGAAGCTCTGAGAACTTTGGCAGTTTCACATCCCCAGGGTATGTATGTTTGTTTGTTTTGGTGTTTTTTGTTTCAGTTGCTGAGGGTTCACACAGTTGCTCAGTTTAACTTTGGGTTTCTGGGCTCATGCAAACCCTAAAACTCAAAGAAATACTCCACCATCTTAGTAAGTTTTCCAGGGTTTGGAACAAAAGAGTAAATTATTTGTGGAGCTCAGAGATAGGATTAACTTGACAGTCAGTCTATACTCTATAAACAAAACCTGAGCTCGTTTCAAGAATCAGCAAAACTTGGAAAATGTTTTTGACAAATTTGGGACAAATTGAGGATTATGAAGACAACTCAAAACATACCCACCTCAAAAAAAAAAAAAAAAGATAAGTAATCCCTCCTGTGTCTCCTTTGTCTTCCATACCAGTTGCTATAGAAAGGAATTTCGTATGACTGTGAACTTCTTAAAAAAATGTACACAATTCATTCAGATGAGAAAAGCTGAAGTATTCTTATGCTCTTTACAGCTTAGCTGTTGCATTTGTTCCACATTCAGCTGAAATACTTCTAAGTTATGCTTACATTAAAGAAATTCAGACTTATAATTCAGTGTCAATCAAAGCACATAAAATCTCTGAAACAGAGTCTTTATTTTTTTCGTGTCTGAAGGCACCTACCTACACATGAACCCATTCCAGTTACATTTAAGTCCAGATCTAAAAAAAAATTGACCTAAGTTAAAAAAAATAACACCTGAAAAAGAAATGTCCAGTCTTTCATTATTTACATACTTAATGTTGTTTGATTCAGAAACCACGATATAAATATTTTCTTTTAAAAAATCTGAAAGCATCAAGATATATATAAATATTCAACAAAACGATCACTGTGCTCTCACCAAAAAGAGATGCCTTGAAAATATTTGGCTTTTTTTTAAGAAAAACACTTAAATCATTTTTTTGAGGTCTAGCCATCTATACATTCAAAGAGTAAGTGCAAGACATACTTGTAAAATATATATTTATACATTTTTCATATGTTTACATGAAATAGAAAGTCTTTACTTAAAAATCCACTGTGGTGCAGGTGTACAGATCTTTCCAAAAATTACTAAGAATGAGATGAACTTATCCAAATGGCCCCTTTTACAGGAAAGTTTATTCTGCTGTTCACATCATCCCGGCAGCACAGCAAATGACTTCAAGTTCCCAGCTCCTTACAAGAAAAAAATCCTTCAAGCCTGAGTTCTGGATTGTCCCACAGCCTCAGTGCACTTGCATTGCCGTAGAAGCGTGACCACAGTACAGCCTTTCAGTACTGGGTACAGTGTTTGGGCTGCCTCTCTGGGCTCAGTGCCACCCTGGGCTTCTGGGCAGGGAGCTTGGCCTGAAACACAGTTGGTCCTTCCAATTGTGGGAGGGAAGTTGAGTTTTTTTGCAGTGCTTGGCCAACATAACAGGTGTCAAAGGAAAAAAGATGTGTATAAGTAAGCCTTCTGCTTGCTCATTGTTTATCTGGGTCAGCTGCTTGCTGAGGAGTACAGACTTTCTCTTGGCATCTGTCCTCAGAGGGATGTGAAAGTGTCCCATGCAGCTTTGCTTTTTACTGGGATAAAACATGATTTCAGCTTGCTAATAATTTAAGGATATAAATCTATGCTTTCTTTACTTTTAAGTTGTCTTTTCTGTGCCTTCGTAGCACTCACTGACCTACACTGGAACACAGGCTTTACTTTTTATTATTTACTTTATCTATTTTCCAAGTAGCCATTTCAGGTGGCTTGTTCCTAGGCTACAGTACAACTAACAGGGCCTAATCCAGAAACACACACTGAATGTGTTAGGAAATAAGGGCAAAAATCGCAACTAATTGTAAACAGATGGGGCAGGATCCATCCCTCCTTAATGTGACAGCCTAAAATTTAGGTATCTGGTCTAAGCTAGTCAGTCTTAACTCCTCTCATGAAAGGAAAGACTTTGCCTTCTCCAAACAACAGTTCATTTCACCAAAAGTTGGTCCTTAAAAGGTCCATATTTCTCCCTTTAATTTTTAGGGAAATCATACACAGCTAATTAAAACTAGAAGCCCTTTTTGGATGAATCACAGAATCACAGAATCACTAGGCTGGAAGAGACCTCCAAGATCATCTAGTCCAAGCCTTACCCTAGCCCACCATTTGTATCTGCATCTAACATGAACATGGCACACTGAAAAGTTATTTCACTGAAACGTTTCTTAACAGCTCCGCAAGGAGCAAACAGTCTGAGTTGGCTAGTAGCAAGGAGCCCCCACTACACAGAGATTTTCAACATATTTTAGTTATGCATCTCCTCAGCTGTTGTGAAATATGTGTCTGGTTAAGACAGCAATTAAAAATGCTTTCATGCACAAATACAAAAGTGTAAAGATGATATGTTAAAAGAAAACATGATGAAGTAATTAGAAACAGATCACACTATAGTGTTATTTGAAAATAATGTTTTTCACTTGGTTCTATTAATGTACAGACACCCGCAAAGCGCTTAAACATGGAAGCTTTCTAAAACATAGTAAATTGAAGAAAAGAAACAAATAATAAAAAAACAGCTTCCATTGCTGTTTCAAGAATGTACAAGTGTTTCATATATAGTGTTCTTTTTCTTTACTTCTCCTAATAAATCATATTATAAAGCATAAACAATAAATTTTACATAAAAACATAATGTGTATGCAGAATTATTTTTACTGTGAGGGCACTGTGCCAGTCCTTTCTATGCAAATTTAAAATGTTTTCTCTTGTAGTTTTATTGTCAAAAGTGGTACTAGGATCTAAACATGTTAAGTCGAAACACTCTTTGGCCCATCTGCACTGAAATGAATGGAGATTATACTTCAGTCTCCTTTATTTTCGGATGATAGTTTCATCTTCATATCTCTTTCAGAAAATCAAAATTATGTTTTGTTATTTCACTCTCCAATATGATAACAAATCCTGGAGTCCTTTTTATTAACACCTAAAGATATGTGAGACAGGATCCCCGGCAAGCAGCTAAGCCTATGGCTGGTTTTTGCCCACTGTCTAAGACAGCAATTTCTAAACATTACACAATAATGTACATTTAATTCCAGCTTTTGTGTAGAAGTCAACATGAGAGTTTCATGACCAGAAAAAAGGCAGGATCATTTCCTGGTAACTTAATGCCACTTAGTTTTATATTATAAGTTCATAATATGGAAACTCTTCAGCAATCTTAATTATATTCTGGGCAAGGAAAGAAAACAATCTCAAATACTTGGGTTAAATCCTAGAGGTGGACAGTCCTAGCAATATGTTATATAATCTCCCAAAAGTGGATGAACTGTCAAATCGAACAGTGTAAGGAATATTATCAGTTTTTTGGCCACAATCCTTTACCAGAATTTGTGATGTGTTGCATGAAAAGCTCAAACCACATGGCACACAGTCATTTGTAGAAAACTTTCCATTTCTCTGTGCTCTGAAATTAATGTTGAGATCAATTCTCATTGATTTCAAGAGGAAGCGACAGCTGACCACAGATTTGGCTCAAAAATCAACTCTGTTTTTACATCAGGGCCATTCTTTTCTACAGGGCAAGTAAATACTTTCACAGAAAATGATGGAACTGGACATAAAATCTGGGCCATCATTCAAAACTAAATAACTTCTCAAGTACAATGTCGAAAGAACATAAGACTTTTGTTGATCATTAATACTGTGTTATGTTCTTGTAGAGCTAAAAGGTTATCATAGCACTACAGAAAGACTGTGCTGCAGAGAACTCACAATCTAAGTAATAAAAAAATTCCTAAATGCAGAAAAACTACATTTGCTTCCTAGTGTCAGCTGCAACAGGAAAAAGAATGACAGTTTGTCAAAAGTAAACCATCTAATACTGTGACTCAGGTGGCTATCAAATCATTTTCTTCACACGAATTTAAAAAGATCTTCCTCCTTCTTGGCCTTAATGTTTTCCACTCATCCTGCAAAAGAGAGCCTACTGTAATCAGAAACTGGAGGAGAAATAGCAAGAGCATGAGGGTTTATGAATCTTTAAAGGTTTTGTGAATAGCAATCTATTTAAAAGCAACAGTTTTGTACTATGTAGAAATGCTTGCTTCATACTTTCCTACCTCTTTTGACAAGACAGGAATCTGTAATTGGGAATCTTCTATATAAAATCAGTCACAGTTTGGACGTTACTGATGGATTGACATTTACAAATTGAGACTCAGATGTGTTCAAATGTACTTCACTGCATCATATGAAGCCTTGACCACTCATTTAGCTGGTAACAGAAAGGCAGCTATCAATCATGAACTTTTATTTATATTCCTACAGAAGGTCGAAACACTGCAACCTTTATTTAGAAAATTTTGTGTATAAATTACAGTTAATTTTGGCCTTGCATTTCCAATGAGAAGAAATGAGAACTTTATCTAACACTTGTAAAATATAGTATTAAAGCATTAAGATGTTGCAAAATGTAATCATCCTATCTTTCTTTTACAGTATTTCATGCTTGTATGTATGTATATGTGCATCAGTCTTGAAAGCTTTTAAACACACAACTTCATAGCTTGAAAATCTGCCTTCTGATTTCAGTAAATTTTGTCTGACTGTAGAGTATCCAGAGAATAATAAAATCCTACAGGGTCTATGAAAATGGGTGTCTTCATAAATACTTCAGGAATCATTCATATAGCCAAAAGAAAGAGAAGATAGAAAATAACGAAGTAATACATACACAAAATTCCTCTCTACTGTAATAGGAGAATTCAACCTTGAATAAATTCTCCAATGTCAACGTATGCATGAAACATAATCAAATTCATAGATACGCATCTGAATAAGTAATTACCTGACCAGGTTTGTCATGTGGAGCTTTGTATTATCTGGGTGGAAAGCTGATGAGAATAAGCTGTGTTAGACACTATTTACTCTATCTTCTTCCATTTTGGGGAGACATTTTTGGAATACAATGACTCTTAGGAACTTAGCACATATGACCTCTACAGGGCTGGAAATAACAAAAATAAAATCCTCAACCATTAAAAAAATCAAGTACATTTTTGAAGAAAAGTCAATTTTTTTTGGAGTAGTGTCCATCTCTAGCATCAATCATTGCAAAAGGAAGCATTAGAATGTATTTTATTTTCTGCACATCCTTTATTTTGTATTTCTCTGTACTGAAGCTAGCTTGAACAAGTACTTTTCATTGCAAACACTTTTGATTGTTTAGACAAAGTAAATGTCAGCCAGTGCTAAAAACATTTGCAACAAGAAATATGCTAAATCAAAGTAATGGCAGACGTATCTCAGGCAGCATTAAAAGACTTTAAACTACAGTGTATCCAAACCAAAAAAAATCTACATCAAACATAGAAACACATGGTTAATCCGTCACATCTGTTTAGTTAAATGAGGCCTTAACTACTTTTAGTCACCCATGACTCTCATGAACAGACTCGTCTTTAAATTTAGATTCAGATATTTTTCCATTTCTCTAATTAGAATTTATTCATGTGTAAACAAACTGAGCATTGGTTTGTCCTTAATCATTTAAGCCTTCTGATTGTGTGGCCTTGCAGAGCAATTCCTACATGTTTTATGCCTATTCATATAGTTGGTCTCCTTGTCCCACACGTAAACCGCAGCAATAGCTTGTTGACTAGTGATTTTTATCTTTTTTTCTCATAAATAGGCTTTGAAAGGAACATCTATAACTGAAACTTTGACTTGCAGAACTATCCAGTAAACAGAAAACTGTGCTTTCTCGTGCATCCCTTCATCCGAGTATCCGAGACAGATATGCATCTGGTTTATTTTTCCCCTCCTCCTCTTTTCCACATCATACTAGTAGTGGTTAGAGCATGGAGAGATTTCAGCAGGCAAATGAAACTTCCTAATAAAATTTCCCATGTGACTGTGGTTGGCTGCTGACATAATGATCAGCATGAATTTCATGGAGGGTTACACACTTGTGGATATGGTCTTTTATTCAGTCATCTCTGGAATGATTTCTCTCAAGCACAGAATAATACAGGCTGAGCACATTCTTCCAGGTTTAACCCTTAAATTAACTAGATAAGGCACAGAACAATTATTTGTTGTCATTAATGCTGTTGAGAATCTCTCGAGATAATATGTTCCAGGATATGAAAATGAGATTTAAGCATGCTGTTTCTTCCCTTATGATGTTATATGTGTGCCTTTTGTTAAAATACAGAAAAGCTTTTTGATGAATACCCATGTTTTTGAGTGTCCCAGAAATGTGATTTACCATGTGTTTGTGACCACCATTATAGATTTATAGAGGAAAGAATTAAAATACTTAAGTGACTGCTCTACAAGCTCTCCACTGTGCCAAGGACTCCACAGTATTCCATCACAACAGCAAGAGCAGACACAAGCTAATACATTCAGGCTGGTGTGACACCTCGTATGACACTTCACAGTTAGCAGATATTGTAAGCAAATAAGTCCAGAGTGCTTTATGGTATTTTTCTCATTTAGTTTTATAAACTCAAATTTTAACCTCTTTCCATTTTCTGCAACATTATCTACACTTGGGTGAACAGTTTACTATAATGAAGTAAATCTGTTTTATAGACTATGTTAATATATGCTGGTTTAAGTAAACTAAAAAACGAAAATTGGGACAATTTTCCCATCAAAAAGCTTAAATTTTACTATTTTAAAAAAATAATCCCTATTTTGGAAAAAACCACAAACCACCCACCCCTCACCACCCCAACAGTTTAGCCTATGCTAAACAATATCTCCTACCCTCTGTCTTTCAAATATAATCTTCTTTACGGACTACCTGTGTGTAGTATAGGCAGGTGTTATCTGGTTGCTACAAACCACTTAAAATTAGAACTGCTCAAAACAAATTCCATTGACAATAACTTCATTATATGCGTGTCAAATTGATGCAATCAGGTTAAAACAGCTTTCTATATAAACTGTATTTATTTGTATCTGGATTTATTCAGTACTTAGAAAGTTGAAACACACAATTTAGATTCAGCTATTATGCTATTTTTTAACTATTGCTAGTAAATTATCCTTCCCATTCCATTACCACCTGTTGATGTAGCTCTTGCTTCTTATGTACTAAGAATTTTCAAATCCAGCTGTATATCCAGCTTGAGAAGACTGTGAATATTATTAATCTCTGAAACTCCACTGGCAGAAGGCAGCCTTATTTCATGAGACTAGAAAGAACACAGATTATAAGAAATACACCCATATAACATATGGTGGGCATTTTAACTGTCTCATGTCTTTAAAGTTTGCTTAAGGAATGGAAATGAAGTGGCAATTTATATCCTACTAACTCTACTTGAAGTATTACCAAAAGAATCTTGGTAAGGGAAGGGGAGAAGCAAGAATAGGGGTTGTGATTGTGGCTATCTTAGCACTGGGACCTTTGATGGGAGAACTTACCATGTTTAAGCCTACAAGATGGCAAAAACAGTTCAGGAGGGCTTCTAAAAACAAAATGTAAAGATGTAAAATGGAAGAAGAGAAAGCAGTTAGTGGGCTGAGAACCACTAGAAAAAATTTGAACAGCATCCTAGAAAAATACTTTTTGATTTTTGGCAAGGAAGCAAGCAAAAGTCTTTTGACAGATTATTTTAAAGTCACTTACAAACTAACCTAGCACATATCAGACTAGTCTGGCTTGCAAATTAGTATCTTTACATTTGTACTTCACTGGGGCCTTTCTTAACCCATGTAGAAAAGACCACTCACAAACAGCATTTGCACATGGGAAGCAGCCGAAAGCAAATGCTCAGTTTGGGCCATGGGAAAAAGTAAGCCTAAATATTGTCAGAAAATTACTTAAAAAATATGTGAAAAAATAATTTCTTTTAAAATACATTTAGGTTTTTGTTTTTTTTTTTGTCTTCCAGACACAGCTAATATTGGCCTCCTATTCCAAAACAAAAGAAAGACCCCTTTCTTTACCCAATCTTCATGATCAAATTCATGTTTTATATTTAAGTGCAAAGATGCCCAGTTTTTGCTAGTAGATTCCACACATCCACCCTGCTTTCCGATTTTGACCATACTCTTGGATGAAGATTGTGCCAAAACCCACTTTTGAGTGAAGAAGTCACTACTATACTTGTTGGGGAATGATTAATAAGCTATTTTATTTTGCAGTTTCTTCTTCACATTTTCATGTGTTTACATAAGACAGCTTTGCCTATTAACTCACAGATGGCTGGTTTCTTCCTTGTGTTCTACCAGAGGTATGTGATGATACTTTTAAACTAAATGTGATTTTTCCGTGCATGTCACTTTTTCCCCCCAGGTTCTTTCTTTCTCTGATGTGACATTTATACTACGGGAGTTTCATTTGTTTGTTTGTATTGGGTCAGGAGTCTGGCTACCCTAGAAGTGGTTCTGAGCATCTGGCCTCACTTTTTTACCATTTTTCTCCTGATCAAATCATCCTGTGTGTAGACCTGAGGGTATTCTATACTATCAAAAATGTGTTTCATTTTCTGGTGAGTCCCTGTAGCTGCCAAATGCAACCCAAATTGCAGTCTGAAGAATAATGTCTCCTAACAGGAATAGGGAATGCAGAAATGTTTCCTTGAGGCAGCTGTCAGAAACCTGCTGATGCATCATGTAGAGGAAAATAAGTGGCAACCATAATTTCATGGGTAGTGAGAAATGTTGCCTTCACAGATAGCGCCTGAATTTCTTTTGGCTTCCTATAAAAAATGCTCCAGTCTTTTCTTTCTACCATGACCAGTTACTACACCTACTTGGCTATTTTTTCTGGTTATTTTAATGACTCTCGGACAAAGTTTGCTCATTTATTTTCATCTTAAAATGAAAATAATTTTATTCAAGGCTGGAATCACAGGCTCCTAGTAAAAATTGGTCTAGTAAACACTTCCTTAGTAACTCAGAGACACCCTGGAATTTTTAGGCCTTTTACTCCCTTTTCAAGGAGTGTACCTTTAGATAAAATCACCAGATGAACATATTTTTAGCTCATTAATAGAAACCTTTCTGCAAATAAGTAGCAGTGGAAAAAAAATACAACATGCAGCAGAATGCTTCTTCAGGTGAGAACTTATATATAACTTACCAACAAAGGTACAGTTTGTACAGGAGATCATCTCAGCACTCCCGGAACTACCTGCTCACCTGACTGCTGATATTCTCTCTCAGGCTGTGCTTATCTAATTCAAGTTCCAGACAGGAGCTAATGGTTAGCCTGGGCCAATATCTCCTCACCCACTTACCCTATCTCAGCTCCTCAGCCATAATGGAATGTAACAAGGGTGGCTGACTGCAGAATTACAGAATCGTTTAGATTGGAGAAGACCTTTAAGATAACCGAGTCCAGCTTTTAATAGATCACTACCTCGATCAATTAGACAATGGCATTAAGTGCCATGTCCAGTCATTCCTTGAGCATCTCCAGGGATGGCGATTCCACCACCTCACCGAGCATTCTGTTCCAATGCTTAACAATCCTTTACATGAGGAAATTCTTTCTGTTGTCTAGCCTGAGCATCTCCTGTCACAGTTTAAGACTATGTCCTCTCATCCTGTTGCTAGTTGCCTGAGAGAAGAGGCTAACTCCCACTTGGCTACAACCTCCTTTCAGATAGTTGTAGAGAGTGATAAAGTGTCCCCTGAACCTCCAGGCTAAATAACCCCAGTTCCCTCCAACGCTCCTCATAGGACTTATTTTCACTACCTTTGCTGCCCTTCTCTGGACTCTCTAGAGCACCTCAATGTCCTTCCTGAACTGAAGGGCTCAGAACTGAATAGCACTCCAGGTGTGACCTCACTAATGTCAAGTTCAGGGGGACAATCACTTCCCTGGTCCTGCTGGCAGCGCTATTGCTGATATAAGCCAGGATACCATTGGCCTTGGCCACATGGGCACACTGCTGGCTCATGATCAGCTGCTATTGACCAGCATCACTGGGCCACTTTCCAGCCACTGTTCCTCCAACACATAGCATAGGGTTGTTGTAATTGAAGTGCAGGACCTGGCACTTGGCCTTGTTAAACCTTGTATCATTTGCCTCAGTCCATTGATCCAGTCTGTCCAGATCCTTTAGCATAACCTTCCTACCCTCCAGCAAATCAACACTCCTGCTCATCCTAGAGTCGTTCACCAACTTACTGAGGGTGCGCTCGATCCTGCCATCCAGATTAACAATAAGGATATTGAAATATTAATAAAGATATTAAATGCATTAGTCTGAGTGATTAAATAGCAACAGAAACCAAGAGACTGCATAACTGATCATCTCAGTTAATATTTCACTGCAGATAAACTTGGTTTCACACCAAGATAAAATCCACTTCTTTGGTCCATGATAGGTTACGTTTGGGATACGTTTCCAAAATGATGTGACATTTTCTGCCATTTAAAGCCACATAGTACAAAGAATAGCTCTGAGGAAAGTTCAGAGCAGAATTACCCATCGATCAGAATGACATCTGTAATTACTCATGCTGAGACAAAAGTCACAGGAACTATTAATCCTTATGCTTTAGGACACAATTGAGCAACAGCTGCAGTCAGGAATAATTTTCCTTTATGACAGAATATTGCACAATTTTGCGTATGAGAGGCTTTTATGACTACATTTGAGATGGCTGGCACCAGCTCACTTGAAGACAGAAGGTCAAATTAAATGGTCCTCTGGTTTGTTCTGTAGCAGTTATTGTGTTTGTACATTGATATGGTCACTGTAAAAATCCCAAGCTGTCTCAGGCATCATGTAGGCAATAATGGCTGCTTCTTTATTTAATTTTTTCCATCTGCTTTGGCCAACCTGGAAATTAATACCAGTTGACTCTGTGGTTAAATCTTGTACCAACAAGTAGCAAAATGAGGATAAGGAAGTGCAAGAGACCATGCAACAAATAAATATCTTCCATTCAGCATGTTTGCTTTTACCAATACTGACTTTTAGCAAACGCCCTGTATACGAAGACCCTTCTCAGAAAAAAAAAAATTCTGACAGCTTAAACATCACTTCAGTGCCTCATACTGAGAAATATCTCTATTGCTACCTCTCAAGCAAAGTGATTGCAGGATTTCCATGAATCACAAAATGGAAATTATGGGAATGAAAATTCAGATAAGAATGAGTAATTAATCTAAATACAACAATTATGCTCATCTTAAAAGAAAACCTTGATGACGTCGTTGTTTGGCTAATTCAGTACACAACCCTGTATGAGTTAGAAATGCCAATTCAAAGCTAGATGATTTGATTAATGCTAATAATGCAAGGAAATCTTGAAAAAAAAGTCAACCTCCCTCTGGTATTTCTAGTCTTGCAAACTTTGTATGGCTTTAGGATTTATATTGTCACCCTCATTAAGACAAGGAAGTTATAACTTGTTTTGAACACTATCAGAATTTTCAATTTCTGTTCCACTTCATTTTCATAATTGAACACTTCTTTAGGCTTAAGCCTGACTTTTTCTCTATTTCATCTGGATGGTAGCAATCAGACTCATTCGTTTTCCAGTATAAGCACAAAAAGGCTGAATGAAATCAGACAAAAGCTCTGTAATCATCTAGTCTAATTTGAAGTTGATAGTTTTAGTCTCTACAGTTGCCTAATTGAGCATTGCTTGGCCTTCATTTTGCTTCTTAATGGTAAAATTCAAGTCCATGTAATTGATAGAATTTTTCTAATAATAAAGAATATATCTGAAACTATTTATTCCTTTGAATATATATTATAATAATATATTATGGTATATTAACACAGAGGATGACTCTGCTCTTTCTGAACAGGGGAATATTAATCTCTAGAAAATGCCTATAGTTATGCAGAATGTATATCCTTTTATCATAATAAGAGATATTAAAGAAACTTTACACTATATAAAGTTATTTAACAAGGCATTTCTGAGCAGCTTGAAGTAACCTTCAAGGCCAAGGCAAATTGAAGAAACATGAATTTAAAGACATTTTATGAGGTCTCCTTTCATCTGACCATCTCTTTTCAGTGGTTGAAATGAACAGAAATAGAAACAAAGAAATAAAAGATATTGCAAATAGCATAGATGGTTCAGTTATAAATCAAGTCACTTTACATTTATATAAGGCACTATGTTCAGAGTATGTCTGGGAAAGTTGTTCTGAAAGACTAGAAAATGAGACTTAATTTATGTGCTACCCTTCACTTTTCCAAGTTTATATTTTTCAGAATTGAATAGTTGATTTCTGGAGGAAAGACAATGAAAATTTAATTTGCTAACCTTTAAAATAACCTATAGACATGAATTAGGAGATTATGAAAATATTTATGCTATAAATGACAACTTCCAAAAAAGTAATCTGCAGAGAAAGATTGACTAAACAGAATATTTGAACAAAAACAACTTCCTTATTTCTTTCTCTGTATCAGAGAAAAGGAAAATTGAGGGGGAAAAAAGGAAAACTGAGGGGAAGAAAAGGAAAATTAAGGGGAATAAAACTTAGCAATAATTTTTCTTTTTGTCTTCCATTACTTTCTTATTTTTTTTTTTACAATTATGGGCATTCATGTAAGCTGTTTTACATTAGATTGGTATCTCTTAATAAGTTGTCTAATCCATTCTTGTATGAAATAAGAGGACATGGAAAGTATCTGAGAAACATAAAGGCATTGGGAGGGACATGATGTGAAAGACAAACAAATTGTAAATCCGAAATTATAAGAGTTTTTGAAGATGTGGAAGCCAAAATTTAATATGTTGGAAGTTCATTCTAAAAGATGTTTTGCTGTCTATTATCTGTACTATCTTCTTCAAAAAGTGGCAAAGGAAGTAAAGTCAAGTTTATGGAAATTGAAAGAAGCAAAGTCAAGTTTATACCCCAATAATGTATTTTATTTTTGCTTATGTTTTGTTATTTATCTGTGTTGATTTTGCAGCATCATATTACATAATACTCCATACTTTCCATAGTTCTTCATTTGCTCCAGTAATATTTTATTACCTCCATGTATTTTCTAACGATAAGCTTCTAATTGTAAGGCAAGAAGCATCATCTTAACCTGAATTCTTATAAAAAATTAATTGTTTTAAGTGGTATCACGTGGTTTGATTTATCTATCATAGGATTTTTTTAGGGTTGAAAGGAGGCTTAAGCTTTTTTGTGTACAAAAAGCTGGGAGTTTTCAAGGAGGAAAATGTTAAAAATTGGTATTGCCACAGGTTCTCTGGTTTTTAGAATACTTAAAAAAACCGATTTCCCAAAATATTCTAAAACACAAGCCCGAGAGATACGCTAATGCTTGAGTGACTGTTTCTTAAACTGGCCAAGACCAGCTTATTACATCCATACTTAATTACTTTAACCACTTGCATCTTATAACTGATGCTAAGTGGAAGATTTCCTAACTACCTCAAATAAGCACATACCTTTATAAAATCAGACATACATTTTATATGAAAATAAATATTCTGATTTAGCATTCAAAAGGAGTAACAAAAAATATTACAGTTTAGTCTTGTTTTTAATTCAGTCTAATTAATTTCCATATTATTAAATCCATTGGATAAGCAGTTAAAAATAATCATGCCATTCTTACTGAAAATATAACTTTATTGAGTCCAACACTGAAATATGCGTCTTCAAAATATTTTCTAATCATGAAGAAGCAGCCCTGTACAAATAGGGATGGCATCCTTTTTATTCCTCCTTCTAGTCTTGTTCATTAACATATTCCCCATAAGACTGGCTCTTACCTAAACATGTACCGAGTTCCCAATCTGCAATTCTTCCACTCTTCCTCTGTTACTCTTGAGCATGGTAAACCATGTCAATCACAATCACTGGGAATATCAATCTGGCTTTAGCACCCGAAAATCATTCCTTCAGAAAATGAGATTAGTTCTCTACTATGGCCAGGCGATCGCCTTACAATCAGAGACTGTGAAGTGGCTTGGGTTAGAAGCAACATAAATAAAAATCATTGAGTTCCAGGCAGGGGCACCTTCCACATGGTGAGGTTGCTCAAAGGCCCATCCAACCTTGCCTTGTAAGAAATGTCTTGAAGGAATTTGGTGAAAAACATTAAAATATTAGTTCCAGTGTATTCAACGCTGTATAATCTACCTTCCTTTTTCTCCTAGGTCAGTCCTTCTTACTTTGCCTCTCCCCTCTCTATAGTTTGGTTTCTCTGTAGCCCTACAATCCGTATTCTGTACGTAAGAGATAGTATCTCCTTGTTAAAATCAGACAGCTGTCTTGTGCCTTCAAGCCTACTTGGATTTGTTTGAGTAGAACACTGATGACATAGAGCTAGGGTATAAACTAGCTGAGATGGTATTCTTCTGCTTCCTGCATACCAAACCCTTCTTGAATTAATCTTAATGGTAAAAAAACAAAATCCCAAACTGAACAAAAATGTCTTACAAACATATGGAGCACATGATATTGCTAACTCAGAGCAGATTCAGAACTAACACAATGCACATACACAAAATGTCTTTTGGAACATGGTAAATAAATAGAAAACTACAAAATAGAAATTATTTTGTCATGTGACATTAAACAGCAGCCTCTTTTGGCGTGCCTAATAGATGTGATTCATTTAGATTATATAAAATCAATTAATAAAACAATCTAGAATCTTCACAAAAGAGATGGCTTGACTTCCTGTGTCAGGAAGACAGAGATGTGCTTCAGAAGACTTATGTTTGTCCTTGCTTGAATTAACACATGCAAGCCACATTAAGAAAAGGCCTAAAATTAATTAATTCTGACTCTAACTGTATGGTCTTCTTTATAAAAGATACTGTGGAAGTCTGAAAAAGTATGTAAAGACAGTTTAATCAAGTCTATTCTTTATTTTGCATCTTGCTGTATCTCTGTAGTCATGTCCATGCTGAGCATCTTCCATAACTATTTTGTCATTGAAACAACACTTCTACAGCTGCTGCTCTAGTAGACACAGTGGAGACACTTGGTACATAGAAGGCAACTAGACATTTATCTCTTCTTTATCTTGTCCAACTTGGAACAAGGCTGTATGACATGGTGGGAAGGAGAAACAAAGATCACAGGTTTCATGTCCTTGCCAATATTCCCACAATTGCTTCTGCAAGCAAGGTTGTATTTCTAAATTGAGTAGAAAACTAAAAACAGACAGAGATGTTCAGATATAAGGGCTCTATAATTTGCTGGACCTCTGAGCTGGCTGAACATAAACCTTTCCAAACTGGGAGACATATAGCCTCATTATTATGGCACTGTTACCATGAGCCATCCTGCACTCAGGGACTTTCACTGCACTGGGACTGGTGGTTGCATATGCCCCCACTGACTTTGTAGAAGATTTAGCATACAGATCCAAATTTTGTGGCAGAGTAATGGGCTTTAGTCTTAACCAAATTCTTGGGTCTGAATGTATTTGTTCAATGAAACTGGAACCTGGATTCACATCTTAATTTTTCTGCATGTCTCATTTCTCATCTATGCAAAAGGGACAGGATAGAGTTGGATTTTGATGGAAAAAAGTGAGTTCACATATTTCTTGGTCTTACCTTTTAAGAACAGCATATATTGTAAGGAGGATGAAAATTGTGTGCACATTGATTCTAAGTTGCATGATGAGAAAAAAAGTCAAAACAACCAACTGGCATAAACAAATAACTTTTACAACCAACTGGCATAATTTTCACAGTTTCCAAAAGCAATATAAGTTATGGATGCATAAACATATTGAGATTAAACTATGTTCTGTTTATTTCTGGTAGAGTGATGAAAACCATTGAATGAAGGCCAAGTATCAATCTTAGTCAGCCACACTGTGGTAAAATAATTGTGGCTTCATTTATCCAACTCAATACACCAGTCACGTGTACTATCCTGGTAATTAAGAGTTTAACAACCTTTGTTCTTGTGCCACAAAAGGCTGTGGCAAAGCAACATTTGGATCAGGCTGCCTTGAAACAGAATAGAAAACTCTTTTTATGTTTATTTGCTAAAATTAATTCCTTATTTTTGCAAAACTCAGTGAAGAAATTATGTCTTTCTGTGCCACTCCAAAAATTCAGCACTTAATTTTCCACTGGTTTTTTGACGCAGGCATTTGTAAGTGAGAATATCTCTATAAGGTCTCTTTGTTGTGTCAACAGTTTAGAAAAAAAAATGGATTATGTAGAATGGGGAAAAGATGACTACTGTAACAAGGATATCTATTAGCCAGACAGTTTCACAGAAGTGGTGGAATTTACAGCATTTATGACTGTAAAACTAAAGTGGACATATGGCCAAAAGTATTCGAATAGGAGCAATCCTCCTTTCCAAGTATATGGGATAGAAATCCTCCTTTCCAAGTATATGGGAGAGAGACAATTTCTTTTTTATCAGTGTTTTTATTTTGAGGAAGTATTTCATAAACTCCATTTGAAAATATTCTCACTGAGAAAAGCTACTATAACCTCAGCAGAAAAGCATTTGGTTGTTTCCTTTGTCTTTCCTGTCTTATTTGCTTCCATTTTTATTAAAACAAAAAAAAAAAAATTAAGTGAAATTTTAAATATCTGCTTCAAGTGTGTTCCTGTCTCCTGAAGACAGGAGAGGAATATTTCCTTCTCTGTAGGAGTGCTGTGTGAATTCAAACAATTTGTTTGTGTGTCAGGTCAGTGCCTTCAATCAGACAGTTCTGACAGTTTTTATATAATGTCATCCTTAAGACTGGTGCTTGAAATTACAAATGTAACTTGATTTTTCAAATAATGTCACATCATTTTCATAAAATCATCACTGGATGTGTCTCTCCCTTCTTTTATTTTTTTTTTAATTATTATTATTTTGTTTGGAGGGGGTGGGTTTATTTGTTTATTTCTGTCAAAATTATGAAGCATGTGTTAAAAATATCCTTCTGTAAACACAAGCTTTTCTCCATTAAGGAAAAAGGGCCAGATGACCAAGCCAATTTAGGTAGACTGGAAAGCTGAAAAGTATTGGGAAGAAACTACATGTCAGTTTTAATGAAATAAAGAAGCCAGGAAAAGGCTAAAGACCTGAGGTAGCCCTAGAATGAGAAGGAAAACTAGAAACTGGCTCCTTACTTGAAAAGGATTACAATGATGAAATAAATACATTCTGCATTTTAGTTCTTCCATGGAGCTGTGATTGCATAAAAGCCCTGCTTCTGGCTATGCGAGGATCCTCTTGCCAAGAAACTGGGAGCCAGGCAATGAGTCTCTGGATGACAAACCTGGGGAAGTGAGAGCAAGTATGATCTGGAGGAGCGTGAAACCCAGGCCAACACAGCAAATCTCAGCAACATCTGGTTTGATACAACTTCAGAAGGCTTCTGCAGCTCAGTCGGCCTAGGTGGGAGGTCAGGAACCAGAGATCACAGGGAAGATCTAAAGCTATTTTTGACTCCACTGGCCTGATCTGCAAGCTCCTTGCACTACAATACCAAAAGGTATAAGGGCATTTGATGAAGCACAGGATGGGGTATTTTCAGGATTATGTTAGCTAAATATATTTGTCAAATCCTGTTACACACACACACACACACACACACACAGAATTAGCAAGGTTGGAAAAGACCGTAGAATTAACTCAGTAGGTTTTTCTCTGAGCTAACAAAACACAATTTCTCAGCGAAATGTAATTTTTAAATCTTTTTTTTTTTTTTTTTTTTATTAATGCCAAGCCTATTAATGGTGTGAAGAGCAATGAACTTACTTATTCTTAATTTGCTTTCAAAATAATATACGAGATAGCATGATGTTCCATTAGTGCGGAGGAGTATTGGGTCAGTTGCAAATTCACTAATGCTCTAGATATTTCCCACAGATCTGCTCCCCTGATAGTCAGAAAGAACCCACAGTAACACAAGCCTCCTTCAGAATTCATGAGATAAATGAATGTTAGCAAACAAAATATTTAGTCAACAGGTTTAATTTTTTTAGCAAAGGGTGGGTAGATAGAGCCTTCAAAGCTGGTGTTCAAGTTCAATGGAATACACATTCACCTCCATTTCCATTTCTGTTAAAGGGTATTAATTGCTTGATTCCTTTCTCTGGATCACAGCCAGGGTTATTTTCCTGGATTGCTGAGTTACAATGTTCTCTTCTGTATAAGAGCAAGACCAAGGGCAATACTTCTAGCATAAAGATACTCTGCTCTGTGGGAAAGAAATACAGAATTAGGACATTTTTAACTTGCTGTATCTAATACAGGATATGTGGCAGCATGTTAGTTCTCAGTTGCTCTCTATAAAACACACTAAAAAAAGTTTATAAAATTTTTCTTCATTCCCACATCATCATAATCTGTCTATATATTTTATTCATACAAGTGAATGTATGTACATACATATGTATTCCTGTGCTTTCAGCAGTTGATCAGTACATTATCAAATAACAACTTATTTGGGGGAGTTTAATTTATGACACTTTCCTCATTCTCAGAAAATGCTGAATACCCAGTGTTCAAGGTTGTAAGGCAATGTAATAAATTCAGCACTTAGAACTGTCAGTCACTTCTGCATATCCTAGCCATACATTACCAAAAGAAAGGCTTTTTTGTTGGTGGTTTATTTGGTTTGGTTTTTTTCTGACTGAGTGCAAATAAATCATGTCAGCTGTAAAAATCCATTGCAGAGTGATTACAAGGAGGAAATGGGCACATTCCCTTATGTTTTCAAAATATAAGGGTATGAAAGCCAGTATTTATGAGGGATTTCTTGCAAAAGACTGAAATTTTGAAAATGATTGGAGTGTCTCTTACACAATTGGGAAAGAAGCTTTTCTGAGGGCTGGGCTCTTTTTTTCAGAATGAGCAAATGTAGAGAGAAAAACATCGACACACTGATTCACATGTCCTGTTATATAGCAGTCACTGTTTTTTTCCAGGTATATTTTCTTGCTGTAGGAAAGAATGGTTTAAGCTGGTACTTATATGTATGTGCAGACAAGACCTGCATACCATCTCTCTCCTGTCTTTGGACTTAAAATTGGTCATTGTGGTTTATAGTTTTTCTCTTTCTGGAAGAATTTTAAATAAATTAAGCCCTTCCCTTTTTGTCCCTTTCCTGGTTTTGGTTCTTTGAAATCTAACATATTTAAAAAGACTTGGAGCCATAGCATATCAGCAGGCAGGTGGGATCCCTCAGGGTCACAGATGTGGTACCGAAGGCTCAGACCGAGTCATATCCCTTGTGTTCAGCCCTGGAGTTTATGTCAAGCATTGCATAGCTACAGGGCTGGCCAAAATGCACAAAAGAAATAATTAGTACCTATGGGGATGTTTCCGATTGCTTGAACAACAGAACTAAAAAATACCCAAGGTTCATTCTCCCTGTATTGTATGTGTAGCCTGGCAATAACTGCAGTGCTGTGACTTCTTTGATGGCTGAATTGGGTATTGCAACAACTACAAGATAGCCTTAAACATCTCTGCATGACTTTATATGACAATAACTATTAAAGAGCTGACAGCACGTGTAGAAACAGTCTTTACAGGGGCAAATGTTCTAGCAGGCAGATGACAAGTATGTAACTTAACTCATTCCTGCTCTAAATTTGTATATAATTCTTTTCAGGATGATCACAGGCTTTCCAATTTGAATTTAATTTCTGATCCACGTGTGACATTACTCTCGACTAGTTAGATGTGAACTACAGACAGAATTCCTTCAAGAAGCAATACCAGTGCATTCAGCTGGCTTCCTCTAGACTTTGCATTTCGAATGTCTGCATTTGCATGTGGATTAGAGGGACAGCCTTAATTTCTGTTGCTTTCCTGTGTGGCCACATTGTTCTAACATTCTTCTCTTCAGTAAAATGTAGTGTAATCTGGGGGTCACTTTGGTGCTGCTCTCACCTCACATTCAGTAATGACATTCCCACACTGTGATCCTAGATTTTGGTTCTCTGACTTGCAATGAAGTTTGTTTCCTTTAATCATTTGCAGTCACTGTTGTCCAAAGAGTAGTCTTTACTAGTGATACCAGTGCTTTAAGAGCAACTATGTACTGTGTGGGAAAGAGGGATTATAACTAGTGAAATTGCTCATTCATCTATTAATAAAGCATCCTTAGAATGCTCCACCAGCACCTATAACAATGCCCAGGAAAAAATTCTGTGGGAATAAAAAAAAAAAAGACAGAAGTAAATTATTCTCACAATATTCTAAAAAGTTGTCTTAGCCCAAGCACACAATATCTCATAAAAATAAACAGAATGAAATCCAAATTAGTGCTACATGGAGTTTTAATACTACCAATTTCAAAAATCTCAAAACAATTTTTACCAAGCTCAGTTTTTAGGAGTAAATTTAAGCAAAAAAGTATGAACAATAATCAGGAATTTCTCATTAATATTTTCAGGTGTTAGTCAAGAAGCTGCAAACCCATAATTCATAAGAAAGGATACATTTATTAGCAAAGCAGCTTGACTAAGAGAAAAGTTAAAGCAGCTATTTAAAATACATCTAACTGTTGTAAAATGAGGTAAATTAGAATAAACTAATGCAAACGACAAATTAAGACTTAAAAGTGATTGAGTAAACTGTAATGAAAAAATAAAATTCTTCCAAAATGAATCTTTTTCAAGTTGTCAGTGATAGAACTGTGAATTGTACTATAAAGAAGATAGAACTGTGTAGGACATATGGTATCAGATAAAGCCTGTATAGATCATAAAAATGAAAAATTTGACATTTTTCTGTATCCAGTACACAGCAGGAAACCAGAGGCTCTACTCGTATTTGATACATATCATAGAAAAAAATCTTGATTTAGTTTTAAGAAGCTATCTAGTCCATTTCCTGACTCTCCAAATACCTTTGACTTTTATGAAAGTCGTTTGTCTAATATGTTTTTACCGACCTACAGCACTGAAAACTTTGCAGTCTCGTTTGGCTTTCTATTCCAGTGTTCTGCTATACTTGGCCATAAAAAGTTGCTTCTCATCTAATCTTCCTAATATCTTTATTTTCTGCACCAGATTAAGCCCACTGTTTCTTATCCAATCCAACATGAACACTTAGAACAGATTAATACTTTAATCCTTGCAGATTTTTTTTACACATTTGAACACTCTTATTATGTCTACTTCTTTCTACTTTTTGTTAGGCAAAACAAATCCAGTCATTCTACCTCCCGTCATAGGTCATGTTTTCTAGACCTCTGAGCATTTTCGTCAATCGTGTTTGGATTACTTCAGTAGTTTCACATCTTTCTGGAAGTTCAAAGATGAACTCCAGATGAGGATTTAACAGTGTTAAGAGCAGGATTATTTCGTTTGTCTTTTCTAGTTTACATATCCCAAAGTGATGTTAGCCTTTCCACAATATCAGAACATTTCTGACTTGTGTTCAACAATGATTCAGTCAAATCCCAAGATGGGTTTCTAAAAAACAACTACTCTCCTGTGTTTTTATGGTGTTTGGTTTTTTTCCCCCCATACTGTGTGGCTGTTTTTTTCGTAGACTTGTAACTACTGAGTTCCATCCAGTCTTTTTTTTTTTTTTCAGATCATTTCTTCAGTCAGCTCAGATACTTTTGATTTCTCTTCCTACTCTTTTTGTCTGCAATGAACTGCAAATTTGATCAGCGCAATCTCTCTTTGCTCCTGAGGGTCAGTCAATCATGAAAATATTGAGCACACCTATATCCAGGACAGCATGCAGCTGGGTATGTTTTCTCCCTGTCCAAGAACAACTATCTGGTACTGTTATCTATTCACTTTTGCAAGAAATTTATAGTCCACACAAGATTTTCTTAATATCCTCATAAGATGATGAAAAACTTAATTAAAATGAGAATATACAATGTCATCATGTATTTGCTGCTCAGTTTCTGTGTTAGAGAAATAAATTAGGCAAGATTTTTTTCTTGGCAAATTTCTATTAGCTCTCAGTCTGATGAAATAGTTTCCACTTTGACAGAAGATACTAAACAAAAACTACTAAAACTTGACATTTCAACCAGGGAATAAAGGTTAACTTGCATCCAAGAGTTTAGAAAGAGCTTTTTGAATGTCTGTTTAAATTGTGAATATTATTTTCCAGTAAGTTTGTAAAGAGTAGGGAAGTTTGAATAGAAAAATTTTAATGTCATGCCAATATTCATAAAAGATAAATAGATTTAAGCAGTTATAATCCTTGCCTTCCTAAACACTTGTCTGGCTATCTAAACAACTGATGAAGACATTCATACATAAAGATTAAGAGAAAGTGATATAATAGAAGTCAATTAAGATTGTCTTTACAAGAAATTGTAGTTTCACAAAAGAGTTTGCATTTTAACTGCAAAACATTTTTAACTGCAAAACTTCTTTTTGATTTATTAAAATGAAAGAATTCATACAATATTGCCAAACTTTTGTGAAACATCTGTCATGCTTATGGTTCCGCTTTATAAAAAAAATTCAGCAACAAAATAAAAAATAAACAACAAAACAAGAAAAACGAAATAGAAAACTAGTTAACTGAGCAGTAGCTAAAATGTAATTGTTCACAGGAAGTCACCTCTGTGTGAGTAGGTTTCTGAGGAGGTTCAGGGAGATGTTTTAACACAAAATTTTTTCCATTTGTATCACTTTTCTGGGGAAGCATATGAAGTCATTTCTGACAAATTTTCAGGTGATGAGATGATAATGGAAATAATGATAACAAGGAAAAATTTTCTATAAGCTGGATATAAAGACACCATAAACTTTTTAAAAGATATGACAAATAATATATTTAAGGGAAAATATGTATCTCACATTTACATATATATGTCAAATGTCTCTTAAACCCCTGACTTGGACCAGTTGCAAGCTATGGTGGTGAACGGATCATATCACGAGACTATGGATAAAGAATGACGAGTTTTATAACTACATGAATAAGAATGTATTGAGCTGAAATAAGAAAGTTATTATTTCTCTTCAATGAATTCTTGTATTTGGCAGAGTTCTAAAAATAGCTAGTCTGACCCTGGTTATGGCAAGATTGATTAAAACATGGAAAAATATGCCTTGTTTTTAAAGTCTAAAGATTTATTTTTACAAAGAGGTAGCTAAGAAGTCATTTGGCTGGACTAAAATGTTAAAAAAAGGTCCTCATCTGGATACAGTGGGGATTTCAAGATTATCATTATTGTTGTTGTTGTTGTTGTTGTTATTGTTATTATCTGGACAGCTTTGTCATATTTCAATGGTGCAAATGGCTGAAGGAAAAATAAAAATATGTAAGCATCTAAAATGTAAATATGTAAATATTGTGTCTGCATACTAAACAGAAACCTTTTCATAGGTTTACAAACTGGAAAAAAGGTGAAGAAATTTTTAAAATTACATTTATATTCCATAAACTCTCATATTTGGTTGCATAATATGTATTAAAAGAAGCCTGGATTTCAGACTCTGTAAAATGGAAATAACCTTTCATTTCCACCATTTTTTTTCCATATGGCATCCCTTTTTTTTTTACAGTATCACAGTTATCAACAAGGCTGGAAGAGACCTTCAAGATCAAGTCCAACCTATAATCTAACAGCCCATCATCTAAACCATGGCACCAAGTGCCTCATCCAGCCTACTCTGGAACACCTCCAGGGTCGGTGGCTCCACCACCTCCCTGGGCAGCCCATTCCAATGGTGGATCACCCTTTGTGTGAAGAATTTCTTCATAATAAGTCTAAACCTCCCCTGATGGAGCTTGAGACTGTGCCCTCTTGTTCTGTCACCAGTTACCTGAGAGAAGGGACCGACCCCCGCCTGACTACAGCCTCCTTTCAGGTAGTTATAGACAGTGATAAGGTCACCCCTGAGTCTCCTCTTCTCCAGGCTGAACAACCCCAGCTCCATCAGCCGCTCCTCATAGGGCTTGTGCTGCAGGCCCTTCACCATCCTCGTTGTCCTTCTCTGAGCACGTTCCAATAACTCAACATCTCTCCTATACTGAGGGGCCCAGAACTGGACACAGCACTCAAGGTGAGGCCTAACCAGTGCTGAGTACAGGGGAAGGATAACCTCCCTAGTCCTGCTGGCCACACCATTCCTGATGCAGGCCAGGATGCCATTGGCCTCCTTGGCAATTCGTTCTGCTACAGATTCTCATCTGCTTTCTGACATTCTCTTTTACTTTTTACATAAATAAATTAACACAAATTTTTTAGTTTTGCTTTCTTGTGTGTTTTTCTTATAGTTTCTCAGATAGGCCTGTGGAGAAGGGAATAAAGCTGGCCAACACACAAGCTCATTGAGCATATCATTTGTACGTGACTAGTACATGCATTGCACAATCTCATACAAGCTGAGCAATCATTCTGCAGTTGACTCCTGAGATCCTTCAGAAACTAACTCCATACCTACCTGTGAAATGAATAACTGTAGGGATGAATAACTGCACTGATGGTATTTGTGCTCAATCTTTTGGATCTTCCAGACAAGAATGAACAATAACACCATCTCTGATGAAACCACAAATAGTGCAGCCCATTTGTTTAAATATACCATAATAAGTCATGTAGAAAATTACATTCTTTGGAAACAAAAATGAGCTTGCAGTGGTTTTTTTCTAACCTTTTGCAGACATAAACATTAGTCACTTTCTTAAATTTTCCTGTAACTGTCCTAATTATGTGTGTACAGTATGTTTTCATGGTTAAGATGAACTAAACTTGCATAGAGGGATTTTTGAACTGCCAGTATTGAAACAAAACCACATTGGTATACAGTTCAGTGTTCTACTTATGAAAGGCATATTTTTATGAACTTTTGCAACATGCATAGGAGTTTTGATAATTTAGAACTTTTGATAATTTAGAAGTCAATTTTTATGGGTTCCATCTCACCAGTGTTCTTGTAAGACATTATATACCCAAAAGATACTTCTTGGTTATAGAGAGCATTAAAACAAATAGACTACGAACACTGATTCTGTAAAACTTCCAAAGGCTGCTGAGTTGACTGTAGCTGACTAATGTCAGACTTCAGGTCACTCAGCTGTGGAATGGGTTTATAAACCACTCCCACCCCTCTGAGAACTTTCACTCTCATGAGGAATGTTTTCTTTTTTTCAAGAAACAGAAAGAAACCAAACAGCCTTTTCCTTCTCTGCTGAGCTGTCCCCGAGAACAACTTAACAACAAGAGAACAATTTCAAATAGAACAGAGAGATAATGCAATGCAGGTGGCAGATGACTCCCACTCCTACTGCTATATCCTCCTTCTTGTCAAGAACATTTGAATTTTTGTTGCTTACTTTACATGGCACCCCAGTTTAGATTGCATAGTTATTTATTCCTCCTCTACCTTCCCCTCCCCTCCCCTTCCCTCTCTTCTTCTTTACAGAAACACGTCCCAACAATTATTTCATGTACATCAATAAAATATGAAAGAAAATTTGCCTTATGAAGAAAGAAAATATTTACCTTTAGTTGTACATCACCTTTTTTATTTCTGAAAGATATTTTCCTAAACCAGAGCAAACAATTAACAGAAAAAAGTTATTTCATGTCTAAAGAGAGCAATATATAGCTAGAACAAATTTGTCAACATGGTATTGTAAAATGCATTCCTGGAAGTTGCTGGGCCCTAATATTACCATTTAAAAGTACTAAGCTCCAAGGCTGAAAAACTTGAAATAGATGAAGTTGCAAGTCTTTTAATTGCTACAAGGTGAAGTCCAAAAACTGAGGAGAAAAAGAGTAATCCAAACCCTTGTGTCTATACCATTGTTCATACCATCTATGGCTCTTATCCACTACAATCTCACATGTTAAAATGGTTTTCCAGAAATGTCTGTACTGAATGACTTTTTACTGTAGGAATACATTGAAAGGTATTTCTGAGCTAATCATATACATGCATATTTTCTGGAATTAGCTTAAATATTATCTACCAAAACATTTCGGTTAAACTTTTGGTTTCCAGAATGCTTTTCTATGCAATACAGGCTTTATTTTCTAAAAATAATTGCAGTTTTCAATACACTCTCTCCTCAAAAATATAAAAGCTTAGAAGTACTAGATCAAATTTAATTTGCAAATAAAATATTATTCTTTTGTCAAATAAAAAGGGGACGGAAGAGGGCTAGGATCAGTATGAAGAGCTAAAGCAGGAACAGAGGGAAAAGGAGAATGTAAGTTTGAGATCACCCTTGTTTTCCTTTACTTGCATTTGAATACTTTGAGATTTTGGCTGGGAAAGAAGTGATGAAATGCTGTGACCAAAACTGAAATTCTGGTATTTTTGGACAGAGTGGAAACAGGAAGGATTAATAACCTTACAAAACAGCCTCTTCTCTTGAGACTTCTAGCTTAATTTTATGGCTTCAACTTGCTATACTCTTTTCAACTTGAAGATATACAACAAGACTATCGAAAGATTGTTACATATTGCAAGGTAAAACAATGCAGTTTTGCGTAAGAACTGTGTAAATGTGTATGTTCATATTTTCCAAGAGAAAAATGGCTGTTATATGGCAAAGCTCCGAGAGGTTACATCTCAGAACTTCAATTTGAGAGCAGATGACTGCATAAAATATTCAGGACTACAAAAAGATGATCAAGTTTCATGGCATCCTCAATTAATTACTACAAAAAGATGAACTCTGCAGAAATCTTGCATTCTCAAGACTGGAAGAGGTTTGGAACTTCTTTCTGTGTAACAGTATTTATTTGGCCCGTTTTATTTTAAAGAAAATTATATGTTACACAATACATCATGCTACGGCAGAAGACCATAGAAGGTTTTGGTTACAGTTTTGTGGAATCAAAAACGGAGGGAAGCCATATCTTTCATTGCTCATAACATAAGAATAGCAGAAAGAGCGTTCAGATCTAGCATACAACTGGTAAAGAAAAATACATGAAAATGCCAGGGGAAAGAATGCTTGTGAACAGTATCTGATCAAGATTTGGATCAAACTGACCCTGACTTACCCTTCAGCAACACAGGATCTGAGGCATCTTCCATGCTCTTCTATGCAGAAGCACTTGCAGAAAAAAAAAGCCATGTGTAGGGAAATGTGAAATCTCTGTCTCCTCACATGACTACTTCTTACTCTGGAGACAGTGGTCTCCACATTTACCAGCATATGCTGGCAGGTGACTTTCGCATTTACAAGCATATATTCCTGAACATATTTTTGTCAATTAAGTAAATAATTTTTGGATTTCTAGTCATGACACATAATTTCTATTACCAGAGGATTCCTGCACTGCTAGGCTTCATACCTAAACCTTTCCTAAACTATGTGAAACATGAATGGTCTGCAATTCTCACTTTGCAGAAAAGGAATTGCATCCCAGAAACAAAGTCCTGATTTTCAAACTTGATTAGACATCTCATTCTTTGCTGTATTCCACTGAGTATTGGGTGCTAGCTGCTCACATATCTCTGAAACTTCAGTGGTAGGCTGGGAATCACACAGAAAGCTACTGGGATGCCTTGGAATAGTTCCCAGATTTTCTAAGTCTAGATGGAACAATCTAAGCAGTGAGATATGTTCATTGTTCCCAGCTTCTGATTTTTTAAATTCCTGTTAACAAGACTTTAGTTGCAAATTAACTCATTGATTTTGAAGGCTAACAGCAGTGTAATCACAGATCTGCATGCCCCAATAGTATAAGAAATACATAAAAAAGTTATGATGTGATAAAATTATTACTGTTGGCTCTGCTGTGTATATACAGGGCAACATCAGAAATGCTGCCTAAATGTACACTGTACCCCTCCCCTAAGCACCAACCTCTAATAATATATCACAGGAGAGTAAGTAGAGTAAGTCAGCATACAGAGTCCAATAATCAGTTATTTTGTGGGCAGTATAGGGAATTGAGGAAAGTGGGTCCAATCCCACACAAGCAATACTAATCCTTGCAAATACAGTCAGAACCTATTTGCAGATAAGGGCAGCAGCAGTCAGAACCAGCTCAGGCTTTTATAGTTATTTAAATACCCAATAAAGAATTTGTAATCCCAGTCCTGCAATTACGATCACATGAATGGAATGCACTAATAAGGCCTCATTCTTAAAAGATACTTTCCAGCAGTGCATCCTGAGTGGCTTTATAAGGGGAGACACATATCTTCACCCTTTTTTACACTATGGGAAACCAATGTATGCCAAGATGAAATAGTATAAAATGTCTTTTATAGACAGGAATAAATCCCATGCAACTTGAGTATCATGTGCTCTTCTCCAGTGCATAAGAGGAGTTTTGAAGAGCTATTCAGGTGTGAAGTCATGGCCTCTGCCTTCAAATCTACCATAAGACCTACTGCACTCGCAATAATTTAATTCTGTACATAATATAGACTCATTTATGTCACCAGAATTGCTTTCAATCAGCAGTTACGCATGTGTTTTACTTGTTTTCTTCAAAATCTGCCTATGAAAGAAAACAGTAGAAACAGAGACACTGAAAATGGAGAGACTCAAGCTGTCTTTCCTTACTCTTGGGCTCTGATTCTTCCCACATATGAATAATCTATTACGTGAGGAGTCATAAAGATTTATAAAGGGTATTTCATGCTTCAAGCTAATTTGATGTAAAAATTAGGAATATTATTCTCATAACTGCTTAAAATAGCATTCAAGTATTTCTGAAGTGACTCGGAAAGTGAGAGGTAAAAGATCTACTGCAATTTGAAAGTTGTCCTTGTAAGTGTTTTTCTGCCATTTGAATGCAGAAAAGCCACACATGACGGAGTACAAGGTGGAAGAGTATGAATCATTTATTGTAATTATGTTGTTTTGGGTGAGCAGTATAGATATGATTTGGTTTTTTCAGAGTACTAAATAATGATTTCTGAAAAACCACATTCCCCTCCCCTGCCTTACAATAATGTTTTTAGGATTTATTCCAATTGTCATTGTAATGTCTAAGTGCTTGGTCTGGCAAAAAAAAATCTATTTAATCTTGGCTAGGGTTTTAAATGGGTGCTAGGTGGCTCAGACTCCAGGGGAAATATAAGACCTTATTAAAGTACTTGTAATCTTTTCTAGGACTTGAAAGCATTAGCTCTAACCCATTTCCCATGAAACTGGGATGAAGAATCAGCTTTGTCTCACACTTTATCTAGTCATCCCATGTCTCTTCTCTACCCAGTACTGCAGATAGGGAATCCTTCCACATTTGGCTGCATCTGTCTTAGCTACCTGGGTCGATTTATCCCACTCACAGATGTCAGGTCACTCTATTCACCCCGCTCCTCCTTCCGCGCTTTGCATACCACAAGCTCCCAGCTGGAGGTTACTGCTGCATCTAACCGTTCCCCTCAGATGTTTCAAAAAGGTGTTTTAAAAAAAAATGATCAGTTCTGTTTTAGGAGATGTACACAGCTGTTCTTTGCTACTTCATGTTTCAAAAAGGAATGGGGCATTTACAACCATGCTGTTGACAAACTGTGGAAAAATGGACTGGAGGCAATAATTTTTATGGCCTGCACAAAATCAGCAGCAGGTCACCTTTCCCTTCATACTTCCCTAGACTGGTTGTCATAAGTATATATTTTACATGTATGTATTTTACATATAAGACATACATGTGTGTGTTTTATATATATTTCTATACATATATATGTATATTTTTGGTTTTTTTCAGGACAACAGTTGGGAAAGTTAGCTAAAAAAAATTATCTTTGCATGATGAAAGGGAAAAAAAAATTGAAAGAGATTAAGGTTACCAGGCAGAATGGAAAACCTTTTCAAAAGACAATAATAGTAAAAGTCCCCAAATAAAAGGTTGTGTTGCCAGGAAAAATTACCTTTGAGCCAATATAACAATAACAACAACATGAAGAAACCATTAAGAAGAAAAATACAGAGAGAGTAAAAGAAGGGTCTAAAGACTCAGAAGTAAGTGCACAGATAGAACTAACAAGCTAACTGCTGTTTTGTAAACCTCTGCACTGAATAATTTCAATGCAGAACTGCATAAAGACTGAAAATGTTTAGCATGGGTCCAATAACCCCTGTTTCTTCTCACTGTTACAAGATACATAACTGAACCTGACACTCTAAATTATCTGAATGTCATCAGCTGCAGGGAATATCTGAGGAAAATACAAAGAACAACTGTCTTCTCTACTAGAGGTAGCTAGAGGGACTTTACAGTAGCATCACCTTGCAGTGACCCTTTAAAACTAGGGTAGACAAAGTTCAAAGCTGCTACCTGAAGGAATCCATTGCATAAGGGGAGAAGTCCCTACAAGTCCCACTGAACTTGTACCCAATTGGACACTGAGGACACCTCTCCACAGGCTTCAATCAGAACTTCAATCTCAGTGAGCACTGAGGATTTGGTCTGGTAGCAGCGCAAAAAGTGACAGTGTTGGTAAAGAAATTTAGAGTGCCTTTTATCAGGGTGTTCTTGCTCCCTTCTTCCTGCAGACAGGCTGCAGAGAGTTTGCCAACCATCCCTACTGGCATGCTAACCTGACCAGCATGCTCAGGCCTGCAAGATCCTGCATGTACTAAAGGGTGTGTTTAAACCTCTCCACGCACAGACTGTGAGTCTGGCCAAGGCGATGCTGACCTATCCTTGGAATAGTTTTTTGTGTGTATGTATGTGTGTGCTACAAAGAATCCCCTGAGAGGCCACACAGGGGCTCAAAACGGATGCAGAAATACTGAGGGAATCTCCAAGAGACATGGAGAGACTCAAGGGGAAAATGTGTTTCGCAGGCACCAGCTACAGCCAGTGAAATTCAGCAGCTGACATCTCTCTCCATGGACCTCTGAGATCCAGCAATAACTGTTCCAGAATTTTTGGCTTCTTTCACGCTAAATCAAATATCAGCTTCCAAAGAAAATGAGGAAAAAGACATCTGTTGAAACTCCCCCACAGAGGAGAATACAAGATTTGGTATTCATCTGAAGAATTGTATACTTATCTGAAACTCTTCTAAGGCTCTAACTGTTTTGTGTCTGCACAACTGGTCTGGAAAGCCCATTGTCTTTTGTTTTGGTTTGGTTTTTCTTTAAATTCTCAGGGATTCTTGTTTATCACAGGTCTGCATATGACATGATGTTTCCTCAGATAAAGTACTCTTACGTGCGTCCAATGCCTCCAAACCTCCGTACCTCCTATTGGTTTGGGAAAAAAATTCTGAGAGATAAGGGATGAAAAACCCTACAGCTTTCAACCTAAATTGAAACATTTATTCAATCTAAATTTACTGCCCACTGAACCCAAACTTCCCACTGCATTCATCCACCCACCCGTTTGGTACGCACGACTTGCCTGCATCAATGCCCAGTTCCTTCAGACCAATACTTCTTCATTTTTATTTTTTTTTTTTTTTTTTTTCCAGGCTGGTTTAGGTTCTCTCTTCTCTCGACCATACAAGTGGACATTTCTTTCTTCATGTTTTGATTGTCAAGTGGTATGGAAATCTTACACACCCAGCTTCTTCTGAGCAAGCCTCCAGGATAGGCTGTCATTGCCACTGCTATTTAACTCTCAGTGGCAATTACTATAGAGATATCTGAGGGACAGTACTACTTAATTTGACATAAAACTTTACTCTTGTAAGGTTCTTGATATTCTGGTTCCCATTAAATACCTGTGTTTGCACTCTGGTAGATGAAGGACCTGCAGAAGTCTGTATTTTCCTTGGAGTCAGATATAGGAGGGATGTCTGGCTCACAGGCTGATCCAGGCTTGTTTTCCAAAGTTAACTTCATGTCATTTGGAATGTGTTAGTCAAAATATCACTAGTCTGAAAGAGAGTCTGAGAATGCTTGAATACTTTAAATAAAAGAAGACAAATAATGTGAGAAAGTACCACTAGTCTAAATTTTACTATCCATTAAATTTCATCTTGGATGATTTAATTAATGTACTTGTCTGCAGCTAGTTCCATGCAGAAAAGTTCATGCGTTTCATTATCTATTTTTTCATTGGTGTGGTTTCTTTGTTTTGATTTTTTGTTCTGTTTAATTTTCTTCTGTATCCCCAGCCCATGGAAGGTGAAGCATGATGTTTAAAAGGCTGTTTATATTAAAAAAACTACAACAAAGCAACAGACCAAAACCACAGCCCTGTGCTCATCTATAGCTAACAGTTAATAATAGATAAACAAGGTCTAATAAAATAAAGGCCTACATGACTACTTGCCCAAAGCACAGAATTGGTTAGATTTGGAGATCTGGAAAAGCTGAGTTGTTTACTTTCCAAAACACACCTCTGGAGCAAACTATAGTCACTTCTCTTCTTCACTAAAGAAGTCAGAGATCATGTTTTATAAAGAAGGTTGTCCCACAGGATTCCTAAATCAGCCAGGCAAAAGTGGAACTGATTACCAAGCAAAAAAAAAAAAAAAAAAAAAAAAATGAGAGAAGCTATATATTTCTGTTAAATGACTTTGTATTTACTTCTACATTAAAAAAATATTTCCAGAATTCGCTAAGTGATGTTTTAATTACAGATGGGCAATCTCTTAAAATAAATGAAAGGTGAAATAGAAATATATGAAAAGTAAAATCTCCTGGCCAACATAACCTAGTCGGTCCACTCCTATTTTTTTTTTTCAGAATACAATATATTTTGAGAATAGAAGCCTAGGATTTGGTGTACATAAAGTCTGAATGCTGATTTAAATAAATCAGTCTAGAGTTTATATAAGAAAAGTGTATCAAAGAGATACTGTGTAAAAACCTATGCTGAAATATTTTCCATTAGAAATGCTACGCTGAAATAAAAGCATCTTTATTCCATAATCATTTGGATGCTGTTGAAGTGAGGCGTTCTGGTCACATTTCTCAGCGACAGAAAGCTCTTAAAAACCTCACTTTGTAATGTCCAAGAGATGTGAATGAAGAGGAGTGGTTTATTGCTGAAGATCCAAGACAGACTCCAAAAATCATTGTTTATTTTCTTGTTAATAGTTAATTGTCTATAAAAGTATCAAAATCATAAAAAATTTAATTTTAGTGGCCGTGGCTGCATGGAACTGATATTAAGAGTTAAATGAACACTTATCAGTTTTTAACTGGGTCTAAATTGTTTCCCTTCAAAACCTTAAAATTATGACAAGAGCCAGAGAAATGCTCATCCATAACAGGGAAGAGCTTAAATTGATACTACCAAAGTAATTAAACCTGTTCTGAAACTATGCATAAGAATGGTTGCTGCTGTGTTAGGAAATATGTGAGCTATTCTCACTATTCTTGTCTCACTCTTGCAACTAATTTGTTCTTGGATTTCATATCTCAGTCTTCTTGTTTTATAAAAATGTATTTAACTGTATGAAGTGCTTTAAAGTCACTATAGGAAAAATATCGTAATAGGACAAGGTAGTCCATATTACAAAATCTTCTATTAGTAATAGCCTAGCCAAATGTCCTGACAGTACTGTATTTCCTTATTATTACACAGGGATGTTGGGATGGACCTAAGCATTTCTTAGCTTTGCTTATCTCAGCATTTCTGTTCCAGTGCTACCTTGAAACAAAACAAAGGTGGCTGTGAGCCAGGGATAAACAAAGCCAGGCACAGACAATGGACTGTAGGTCAAAAAACAGATAATAATAAGTGCAAGAGAGGAAGAAAAGAATTTAATCTGGCCTAAAATAGCTTATAAGGCTGGACATACACGTGTTTGTCTCTACAGTGTGAATCACTAGGACCCATGGTTGCACCACCTCTATCCATAGTTTCCTGTAAATGATGTATTTATGGAGATGGTTTCAAAGAAATCAGAAGAAAAAAAAAAGGGCATGCTCTGGCCTTCCCCATTAGATAACCTTTCCAATATCATTTTATGGAGGCACTGCTTTTCTGTTAATTCACTAGTTTTTTTGTGTATAGATGTCAAGGAACAGATTTTTGCAGGCAACAACATGCTGAATTCATCAGAAAGTGATGCTGTGTAATGCAGAGTCTGTATTTTAAACTGGAAGGTCTAGGCAGTAGACGAAGGACAAATATCTTTCATGTACATTTTGGAACAAATGTGCATTTGTTCCACCTTTGTGTCCCAAGGCTTTATTTGTCCTCAAAGTCATAAAAAAATAACAGTTAAAAAGATCATTGACATCCTTTTCAGTGGGATGAGAACTACTCAGGGAAATGCAATGAAATAATACAGGTCTAGTAAAAGTTTGGAATATATTGTGCTGAAAATCATGGGAGAAGCCAGAAATGGAAAATCTGAGAGGAAGAGGGGAGCCTATCTTATGCCCTCTTCAATTTATCATGATAAAAAGAGCATTCAGGGACCAACATAGTTAATCTAAGATTATCCATTCCTAACAAGAGATATCACTTACAAAAATAGGATGGAATTGAACATGCTTTGGACAAACAACACTGATTTTGATTATATTGAATCTAACAGAAAAACTCTTATTCTTTTCCATGGGCTTGCATTTCATCCAAAGTGTTCTTCCTAGTCTTCTCCATCTTCTACTTTGAAAATCACTTGGGCATGTAAGGAATGCTGAATAAGTAGCCTATCTTTTAGCACTACAAAACTTATAGTCTTGCTGAAAATAGAAGATGAGAGAAAAAGAGAAATAAATTTTGGGGAAGCACAAGTTGGAGGCAAGAAAGGAGAAGAAAAGGCAAGGTGGAAGAAGAATGTTTAGTTATGATTTGCGACAATATCCTAAAGAGGTAAGAAGGTCCTTGTGATGGAAAAAAAAAGGTGACTGGAAGTACACAAAATCCTCACTAGAAACAGAAATTTTAAGTGTGTGTTCAAGTGAGCTATTAATGAAAGTGTTAGAAGTCAACACCTATACTATCTGGAGGCCATGGTTTAAAACTAATATGTCTACGATGCTTCTTTCATTATATGAAAGTGGAAAAATACCAAAATGTCATTTTTCAGACAATCAAAGCAGAAATAAGGTTTGCCATACAGCAGTCAGCCAGGCTCCATATTAGAAGGTGAGAAGGGTGCGATGGGCGGTCTCATTGCTTCCAAGCACAGCATATGAAGGTTCCCTTTCATGTTCCTTTGACAGCTCAAGCTATGATGCAATGAGTTCAAACTCAATGGCCAAGGCAGCATTTTGAACTTTGCAGATAAGCAGAGTCTCTGGGCCATGGGAAAAACATGCTGCCACTGTGGTATTTAAACTGTGAGTCTCATATGCTACTATGGTGTGATATGAATAAAGAATATCTTCATTTCAGGCCTTTAAGGACCTATGTTTCAAAATTTGCTTTCTCTCTCAAGGTCCAAATGAAGAGCAGAGCAAGTGAGTTTGTGGCTTTTTATGCTATTTTGTGATTCTATTTCATGTTCCATCAGTCCTGGGACGTTGCGGGCTTTCGCCAAGAATGTTCTGCTTTCTTTTATTAACAAACATTGAACAACTCAGGCTGGAAGGAACCCCAGAATATTATCTGGTCCAATCTTTCCTATCACTCCTATTGCCATTTGCCATTATCTCTCCACCATTTTGCAAGATGTCAAATGATTATGCAAATCCTAAAAACTCCCAAAATGAATTCTGAAGCCTTTGTGACATTTCAAAATAGATGTTAAAAGGCAATGGAAGTATTGCAGTAACACAAGAATTTACCACGGTGTAAAAGGCAGTGACAATTCCAACTCCACTGATTGCCACAGGAAGACTGGCCAAAAAGCTTTGAAGCTCTCCAGCTCCCGGTCTCATTAACCCAGTTGGCAATCTGCTAACACAGAAGTCAGTTGAAGAGCAGCTTCTGGGAAGTGCCAGCGCCTGTTCTACAGTACATTAAATGTGCTTACCAGCTCTCAAAAATACTTGGCTTCGTAAGCAACTGCTTTACTAAGTGCCTATAATTTCTCTATCTGAGTCTGAGCAGAAATGCACACAAACTCTGTCATCTCACATGACTAGTCAGAGCCCTACATCATAGAGTCATTTGGAAAAAATCTGTTCTGCTAAAACATGCCCTAGCCAGGATCACCTGGTAATGTAGTGGTCAAGAGGAAGTTCCTCTGTTAATCTCCCTCACTCCTATTCCTGTCTGAGCCAGATCTCCTGCAAACAGCTAGTAAGAGCTATTGGCTTGATTTCCTTTGTTAGACTGTTCAGATGAAGCAGACAAAGGTGACAATGTCTTTACTTGACGTCTGATGAAAAATGGTGTCAATTATTATTTTGTATTGATTTAAGGTTTCCTGATTTCATACACTCGTCAGGACTATATCTGAATATAACCTAAATTCAGATTAAAGCCCAAACATAAGTCAACAGAAGCACAAAAAATTTACTTTGATTTAGTTGAACTCGTCTAACTGTCCATACAGACTTGCCACCAAGAGAAGGTGCCTTTTATTTGTTTCTGATGCAGGGAAGGCTTGAATTAGGCTGGATGGAAAGCAGGATAGGAGATCCACACACCATCAGACCTTATAAAGCTAAAAGGCTATGTTCCCTGACTATGTTTCCTGTCTGCTGGAAAAGTAACATAGCATTCATTTGAATACTGCAAAAATAGAGAACATTCTATTTCCTTGGGTTTTACTAGGGATGATCACTCTCTTTGTTAGGTCCGTGCCCTCTGGAGTCATGACCTTGGTACACCATGCCCCTTCCCAGACTCCTGGGGCTCCTCCAACACTGCCTATAAACCAGAGCCTTGTGTCAGTCCACAGGCCCACCAGCCCCCACCCCAGCAACTCCACAGCTGGGCTGGTGTTCAGCTCCCCTTAGCCCTGCTGAGCCAGGTCCACATCTTGTCCTGGCCTCAGCCTGCCCCCAACCCCAGGGAGGTCTCTCACCTTGAATATTGTGTGCAGTTTTGGGCACCATAATATAAGAAAGATATTAAGCTGTTAGAGAGTGTACAGAGGAGGGCAGTGAACATGTTGAAAGGCCTCAAGGGGAAGCTGTATGAGGAGCAGCTGAGGTCGCTTCGTCTATTCAGCCTGAAGAAGAAAAGATTGAAGGAAGACCTAGTTGCAGTCTACAGCTTTTTCTTGAGAAGAAGAGGAGGGGCAGTTATTGATCTCTTCTCTGTGGTGACCAGTGACAGAACTTGAGCAAATGGCCTGAAGTTGTTTCAGGGAAAATTTAGGTTGGATATTAGAAAGACGTTCTTCACCCAGAGGGTGGTTAGGTACTGGAATAGGCTCCCTAGAGAAGTGGTCACAGCATCAACCCTGAAGGAGCTAAAGAAACATTTGGAAAATATTCTCTAACATATGGTGTGACTCTTGGAGACAGTCCTTTGCAAGGCCAGGACTTGGACTCGATGATCCTTGTGTGTCCCTTCCAATTCAGCATATTCTGTGATATTGTACTGTTACTTTTCTCCTTGCATGGTAATTTTACAATCATTCATCTCAAATTTTTCTGCACCTTCTCTGGTCCTGGAAAATCTTTTCAAATCTGTGAATAGTCATGCACTGCCCCTCTTTTCCACAAACTCTGTCCATATCAGAAAAAGAGATAGTATTACTTCTGTTTGTCTTCACAGGTAAGAAGTGAAAGGTCCTTTTGGAAAGGGCTTTGACCTGAGTCTTATATTTGCCTGTTAAACAAATGTACTAATAGCCCTTCCTGTGACATTTGTGTATGCTTTAGTAATGTGGTTTGAAAGCAATATTTTTGCTTTAAAAAGGTGCATTTTTCTATAGAGACAAGGTACAGAACTCAATTTTTAAGTTCCTTTTATTCTGATGATGTCTTTACTACTTTAATGGTGATGGCCTGAGGCTTCTAGACCTGGCAAACATGAGCAGCTTTTCATCTTTATAAAAATAAGCTGAGATTGTTCACTGAGTTTTCCATTGTTTATCAGCCCTAGTAAATATTTGTGGGTATCCTTATTCATTAGCTGTTTCAGATTTGCAAGGAAGCCTTTCAAAAATAAAAGAGAGGGGAAAAAAATGGGGGAAATATTTGGAATGCCAGCAGTAGCAGCAGTCAGTGTCGTTGATTCCAATGCAACTGTAGCATTCTCTGTGGTGGGTCTGTTGCATCTTCCTATTCCATTCACATCGTCTTTTCTGTACCCTGGACAACATTGCCAATTAAAACAAAGCCTTTACCTTGCAGCCTACTTGCAAACAGGTTGATTGAGGTCTACTGCTGGAACAGCTTAAAATAGCCAAGAAACAGATACCCAGCCCTGGCTGTAGTAGATAGTGTTTAAAGGAAGTCTCAGAGCACTTTTTTTTGGTCATGTCCTTTCCATCATGTAAAAAGCTGAGCTGTTCCAAGAACATGCTCTTGTTCTGTATAGAGTTTCCTGGGTATCCCATTCATAGCATTTCACTCTCTGATGGAAATTTGAAAGCACTGACACTGCCTTTACAGAGAAAGTACCCAAAGAGTCCCCCAAGTCTGTGCTTATTTCTAGGGTCTTTTAGATACAAATGTCATGTTGTAGGTGGAAAGAGACAAAATGTGTTACTCAAAGCTTTGATGTTCATTTTGGGCCAAAAAGCCACAATGAAACTGAATATTTTTTGGGGGGAAATTTCATCTTGTTGCATTATTTTTCATATTTCATTTGCTTTCATTTTTACTGGATAGATTAGGTCTGTCAGAGCATAGGTGGTATACCTCATATAGGGTCTATCCCTCATTCTGCATCATGTTTTATGTTGGACAGAAAAGATCAAGTTAGCTGAACCACAACACCCATGTGGGTAACAAGTCCAAATCTAATCTTGCAGAATTTTTTTTTTTACTAGAAAATTTGTTTCTCCATTACAAACAGGGGCTTTTTCTTCATCTGATCCAGATCACCTTTCTTCTTTTTCCCCAATTAATTCAAACAGAACATTTTCAGATAACCTCCATATTTTGCAAAACCCATCATACTTAGTCTTATACTTTTCTGGCAAATACAGTAAAATTTTGGATAAATTTTTTCCTATTCTTTTCTGTTTGTGAAAATTTCTATTTCATTTACGTTAATTTCTTTTTTAAAATTTTTTTATTCGGTGTTCCAACTTACAAGATGGTTCCAATGCAGGGGTGTCACAAAAGGGTATTAAGCTAAATTAATTATTTTAGTTATCTTACATCTTGGGTCACTAAATTATTATTACCAAAATTTCTTTTAATTAATTTCAATAAAAATTAATCCCACTTATGAAAACTGCTTAAAAAGCAAAAGAGAATAAGCTAGATGGACATTTCAAGAGGCAAGAATAGAAAATATTATTATTATTTTCCTTTTATTTTCTATTGCTAAATGAAATCCCCAAGTTATGCTACCCACCATTGGTCCATGCTGTAAGTATTAACACACCACTGATATCAACTGCTTGATAGTTCAAGTGGTTCTGATTTATGCCACAGATTGAAAGGTCTTACATTATTCCTTCTAATATTGCTCAGATTGGCTTCAGCAATTTTTCCCCAGGTGGGAGTGTTGTTTTCATTTCATTTTTTCCTGATTAAAAAGAAAAAGCAGGAGATTGATTTAGGGAAAAAAAATACGCAAAGAGTATTTTAAGCGTGAATGCCAGTGCACTTAGAGTCAATTACTGTCATGTCTTAGTTGTGGGACCAAAATGTTCTTCTGCGCATAAATACACAATTACATTATGACACATGTGTTGCTTCTTGGAAATCTGGTATTGTGCACTGCACAATCACAGGGCAAAGGAAAACTAATTAAAAATATACATGTAAATTATACTTTTTATATAATATATAAAAAATTATATTTTAAAGCATGGCTCTGGTACTCAGATGAATCTGGTTCTCTTTCTGACACTCCCACGAAAGTTCTGTTTAGCAAGGCTATAAAAACACCATCATTTGAGGATGTCAAAATAAAAGGTCGCATATCAACCTCAACCACAGTATTTCCTGTTTTTGCAATCTGTACATGATACCAATGCTTGGCATTTTTGCATAATTTTGAGAAAGGTGGGAAAGAGGAAGGGATTTGGGAAGGTGGAATTTTGGCAATAGGTGTGCAAATTCAAATTCAGAAAGGTAAAAATGAGACACCCTGAGTTCCATGGCAGGTCAGAATGGAAATTAAACACATTCATCTTAGTTATTCTGTCCCTTCTCTATTTACGAAACAAATCTAAGTCTCACCTTTGGCTGCATACTCTGTCCACTTAGGAACATAAATTATTGTCACAGCTTAGGTTGGCTTAATATATTTTGGTTGCTCATGATGAAAGGAATCCTTTTATGAACGACAAGGTGATATTACTTTTGTTCATTATGCTCTCCTCTAACCTCTTTCCCAAGACGCTAAAATTTGTAGTAGAACAGTTGTCATTCTAAGTTTTTCATTACTTCCCTTGAGATAGCTGTCAATGCAAACAGCCAAAATGTAGCAGAAATTGCATTGCTGTTCTCCAAGAGATCCCAGGTTACCAGCATGTGGTTCTCATTTGGACTGAGAAGGAGTAGTGTTCTCATAATAACTCCAAATAAAAAACATTTACTTGAAATTGAAGAGTAGAGTGTGAGGTGATGTCCTTAGTAATACATTTTTCATTTTTAAGCCAAAAGTGGTACAAAAAGGTGCATTCATTTGCCAGTTTCACTACCTGCCAAGATATAGAGAAAGGTCACCTATAGGACCCTAATTAACTGAAGAAGCACAATTGAAAATGGAAGCATTTGCATCATGCGACATGCTGTCAGGTTCAACCCGTATCTTGAACGAAACTGAAGTTTATTTAAAGACTGATGAAAGTATTATGTAAGTTACATGTTTTTCAGACTGCTGCTACATGCAGCAGGATTAAAACTATACTCATCTAATTGCCTTACATACAGTCATGAAACCACTTACAATCCCCCCTGTTGTCTAAACATGTGAAAAATAATAATAAATTTTATCATTGCAATACAATGGATTGTTTTTGTTTGACTGTTCTGGTTATACATAAAGTAAGAGGTGAGAAGAGTTGGTCTTGCTAGACATGATAGTATGATTTCCTGATAGCCAAAGACACAATCAGGGAAATATTTATTGAGTAAAAGGAATGATTTATAAGACATGGGAAACAGTTGAGCGCCTTATGAAAAAAGAAAAAAAGTCTGTCCTGAGGTAAGTAGAAGCAAATAATTTTTTGAAAGAGACAAGTTCTCTGCTTTAAAAAACTTGGAAACTCATATAAGTTGAACTTCTGTAAAGAAAAATTGTCTTTCTGAGTAGTTGTCTCCATTTTCACTGAAATTAAGTTCGGCTTTAAGGAATTAATTTTTTTAAAAATCTGCCTTGAGTGGCAATAAATCTTTCCATTTTCAATTCTCAGTGAAATTTCCTCAAGTAGGCCCAAGGAAGGCTAAGAGAGTTTGAAAAATTTCTATTTTTTTTCCAATAAATTAAAATTGTTTGCCAAGCCACCTGTCCTGTTCCATGTTTATAGTTGAATTTGTTTACTTTGTAATTCTCTGATTATTCTGAAAAGGAAAGACTTCCAGCTTGCATGGAGATCAGAGTTTGAAGTGATCATGTTGTTATTTTGGTTATCAATATTGCTGATTATTCAACTAATTAATTGCTTTTGGTACTAGTATAGATTATTTCCCAGGGCCAAAGTTTGAGATGGGGAAGTCAGAGAAAATCATATATGCTCCCTGACAGCTGGCAGGAAACCAGCTATATTCCAAAAAGAGGGAACAAAAAATAGTTCCCAAAAGTTTTCCTGAACACATTGAGGCAAGATGAGATTCAAGGACATTCCACAGAATTGAGATTATCTAGTCAACCATACAGATCCCAACTTTCAAACATTTGACTTTTAAAGGTTTATGAGAAGTTAGGCACAGGTAAGGGAAATAAGGCAGGTGGTACAAATTAACCCAGACCTCTAGGTACTCAGTCTACTTTGTGTTTGAATTAACTTGAACAAGCTTCTAAACTCTACAGAACAGCTGTGCAAAATGTGAATTATTTTAAATGTAAGTCCAGAATTTCATTCTTTAGATGGATTTAGTACAGTATTTCTTGTTCAAGCAGTTAATTTTGCTTCTCAGGAATGAGAACTATGACGCACAAGATAATGCAGCACAGTTTTTTTATTGACTTCCGTATGTTTCTGACGCTCCATGAGACAGTATAAATGCAGTTATCTCAATGGTATACAGGGATGGACACATGAGACACTTTTGGAACGGTAAAGGAGTACTCAAAGGAGAAATCTGAGCAGAAGAAGGAAGTTCATATCACTGATTACAACAATGATAAAAAAACAACCCTTCACATAGGTTCTCGGAGGTGGGAAAAAAGAATGGGATGGGAGTGACAGAGGAGATTTCTGCCAGATGTGAAAAGCAGAGAGAGGAAAATGCAGGCTCACGGCAGGATGCCTGTTTTCCTCCTACCAGTTTTGAATGACTTCCAGAGAAAGAGTACATTTGACAACATCTCTCCCTCGAGTGCCTATGTTCCTGACAAGTATGAAATATAGACAGGAGGGCTTGGTTATATCTTCTGAACAAAACTAGTCAAAAAGTTCGAATGTAATCTTTCTGCTAGTAAAGGGGATTTTTTCCAACAGTTACAATGAAAAATTGCCTAATTATATTTTTAGAGGTTTCCAGCAGAAATACAAAATACCAAATTAAGTCACCTGGGCTCCAAAAGTAAAAGTTGCTTTGGTTTGATGGGACAACTTCTTTATTATTATCATTATTATTATTTACTTGCCCAGTAAAATGCTTGAGGGTTTTTTCTCCATCTTTAACTTTATTTTTTCCTTCATTGTGATTCCTTCTTTCTTCTCTTCTGATAGTTAAAACGGCAAAAGGAAAATAATTCTTTCCAGTCAGAAGTCTTTTTACTTCACCTCCACTCCCAAAGAACTTCAGATTAAAAAATAATGCTCCATTTCATTATTTGTAACATTTCAAGCTGAGAAAAAACAACGCCCTAAGAAAGTAATGCTGTGACTAGAACAAGAGGAGACAGTTTGTCTGCTTCTTCCTAACACGAAGAGAGGCCTTACAGGCTACTGGTGCTGTTGTGCCATGGCCTTGCAAGAGGGATCAGGAAAGTGACTGCAGCCTTTTCCCCCTCTCACTCTCCAGCCACCCATGGTGTAGAGTTTAGTTAGGCATCTTCAAAAAGAAAAGGTTCAGAGAGACCAGAAACCTATCTGAAGTTGTTCTCATGGTGGTAGATTATTAGTCTACTGGCACGCCACTGGGTTTGGCTTTGTTTAACAGCTTGGCATTCTACAAAAACTAAATCAGGCCTTTAATTTAGATACTAACTGCATGCCTTCAAGTTTCGATATTTTCATCCAAGGCATTTAGAACGTACCCATTATTTTTGCAGATCACATAATCAGATAGTAACAATAACACATAATTGACTTTTATTTTGGCTGGAGCATATTTCTGTAGTCATAATTATTATAATAAAATGTAATACATGTTGATTGTTACACAAGAAAAGAATTAACCTTATTACTACAGTGAAGTATTTTTCCTGCTCAGGTATGAAATTACTTATTCTGACACAAGTTTGTGGAGCTGGAGTTCAATGTCCCAATTAAACTAACCTGTCATAACTTCAGCAGAGCAGTGTTGGCAAGTGACAGGCTTTTCCGCTTTGAGAGCAAACATGAAGCAATATTGCCCTCATATTCAAAGTCTGTATTCAGCTCCATATAGATCTGTTTTTTGTGATTCTTGTATCAAACTCAAGTGTGACTCGAGAAGAAGTAGTGAAAATTGTCAGCTTCTGTGCTAGATCTGAACCACAGCTCTCAGAATAGATTGGATCTCTGTTCCTCGTGCAAGTATATTGTATCCCCATAACAACATAACAATTCTTGGCAGATTAGTAATTAAAAAAAACCACAGTGTGAATGGAATGTGTCCTGGGAGACCTGGTAGTTAAGAGCAAACATACAACAGGAAAAGATTACCATCACTATAATATCAATGCAGCTGGCACAATTCCTTCGAGAAAATACTATGCTTTTCATGGCACAATGAAAACAGTCTCCTTAACAGTTAATTCATTGCATTTCCAAAACTTCTAAGAGAACAGCAATAGAAGAATTAGGACAACTACTCAACACAAGGTATGGAAAGGGAGTATGAAGATCTTAGAAAGAATCCATTTGTTCAACAAGTCTGTCCCATCAGAAGAAGGCTAGCATGAAATTTCTTGAAGCTTGTTTTGTCTGTGAAAGAATAATCGTACTGTGTTCTCCATAGTCTGATTATGGTTTCAAATTAATTTTCATATGTTTGCTGTTCTCTAAGCAAATCTATTTACAGGAATTAAGCAAACCACATGCAAAATCTATAAATTAGAATTGGTCTAAGAATAAAGATGATGTTTTCTAGTTCCACTTAATTATTGAAACATAATAAACATAGGCAGGTGAGGAGGAAGTCAAAGTGGACAAAAGTCAGGCTTCTATTTCATGGTCTTGAGCAAATTCCATGACTACTTATTTTTTGCTTCTGTGCAAAATGTAACTGTGATTCTCAGTGAATTCTGCTGACGTGCTGGAGAACATAATTTGTTTCAAAATGCACTCAGATTTCTTGATGGTGTTGCAGAACGGCATGCATTAAACTTGCTCTGGAAGTGCATATAAACGCACAGCCTCAGCTTACTGGCTCTCAATTGCCTTAAGACTGAGCAAAGACTGGGAGTCAAGTAGATCAACTCCTTGGTGAACTCCAGTTAAATTGTGCCAGTTAATGTCATGTTTGAATGTGGTCAGATATGCAGATACCTTTGGTACACTTGGCTAATTATATTACAAAATCATAAGAACATCACGTTGCCTGTAATGCAGAATACACCCACCCTTCCCATATTATGGGTTGCTGAGTCATGTCATCAAATTTTGTTCGAGGTATGCCCAGACTCACCTAATACAGATAAACAGCTCTCACTATGAACTACAACCTCATTTTCCCTTTCCTCTGAGACAATCTTGTTACCCTTCTCCTACTCTTAAACCTGGCAGCTTTGTAGGATAAGTTTTCCTTAGTATTCAGTAATGGAATGCAACTTAGGAAAAAAAATAACCCAGAGTCAAAAACAAGATTTATTTGTAGCAAGGAAACGATCATTAGTCAAGTCAAGCACTAAAGTTTGTTTGTTCCAAATTGTTGTAAAACAGCTTTGGAGCCCAGATTGACACTTCCTTGTGTAGGTGATACATCTCACTCCATGAATTTACTTAATTCCTAATTCTGTCTATTCTCCTTTCCTTTTCAAGCAACTATGTCCTTACTGAAGGGAGAAACATAAAGTGCAGACACTGCCATTAAAAGAAATGAGTAATTGTTATGCAGAGGCTTCCCTCCACTGGAACAAGCATGTTGCTAGAGGTGATAACTAGGCATAGGATCTACCTTTAGCAGTAAGGGAGAGTTAAGATTTTTTCACCAATTGAATTAGATACAAAAGAGTGATTAAGCAGTCCAACTAAGGTTAGGCTTAGCTGAATAGTTCTGCTGTCTTCCAGAGAGTAGAAGACAATGGAGTGAAGTTCAAGTGAAAAAGTTTTCAGATGAAAAAGTTTCTCTTGTCACTGGCTCAGTACATTTAACCAAGACTATGCTGTCATTGGATGAATGTTTATTAGAACTTATCTACGCAGATTCCCTCCACTTAGCTTTAACAAATTTCTTGTAAGCTACTAGGAAAGGTAACCATGGCAATGATCTTCTGGAAATGATGTTTTAGTCTAAATGCTCATTGATTTTTCCAGCCTGTGAGATGGTAGAAAAACAGTCATTTCCACTAATTTAACAAGAATATACTTTATAGAAAGTATACATCTTGGACACACTTATGCTTGGAATTTTAATGCTGAAGAAAGCCATACTAGTGAAAGTTTCTCTATTTTTAAGAGTTAAAAAGAGAATCATGAATGTTCCAAAATAACTGTAATAAGTTTGCAGATGGTGCATTGAACAAAGCAGGAATTCATGGTTTATGAACTTAAACTCACCATTGTATGACAGAGTGGAGAAGGAAAAGAGACTAGAAAAGAGACTGTTTTTCTTTTGTGTGTGTGTAAATTGTGTGATGTTGAGTAAATATTGATTAGGAAAAATATGTAGACACTTTAAGAGTATACAATTTCTCATAGCCAAAGATCAATTTTAAAGATTTTCTTTAGAATAGCATATCACTGCCACAGGAGTTGCTAAACAAGCCTACAAATAACTCTGCAATTCTAATGTTTTACTCTAATGAGATCCTGAGCAATATGAACACAGACTGAGTTTTGAAGGACAGTTGGGTTGCTGTTCCCTTACAGCTCTAGCAGTAACCTCATATACAATGCACAAGCTTGTTCTAATTTATTAGCCCTGTTTGAGAAATTGAGCTTAATATTAATAAATGAAACAACAATCTAAATCACAACAGACTTCTGGTTTCTTTTTACACAATAAAAATAATTTGTGAGGTAGTGATAGTGTATTTTACAGACATTAGCACAGCAGCAGGGGGACAGATGCTTCATCTGGAGGAAAGCTTTGAAAGATGCTACTATCAGCATTCTCTGGTGAGCTAAGCCTTGATATTTCACTATAAAATCAAACAATGAATGTGATTGATTAGCATTATCACCTGGGACAAAGATTTCATATTTGTGGTGCTAGGTATCGCAAGAGGAGACCTGACTTTTTCAGAGTATTCAATCATGCTTCCTGTACAAACAGTTAGAGCATCAGAGCATGGCTTTAGACAGTTTTTTTTTAAAGTTTCTAAGTCTGAAACTTTTTGTCTATGGTTACTCAGGACTCCTAAGCAAGTACAATATGTTTATGTGTATTCCTAATAAATTTTGAACTCTCCAGAAAATTGCAGAACAAAAGAGGGAGGATCTTAATGTATTGCTTCCACAAGTCTCTTGTATCTTATTAGATACAAGGAAATTCAATTGCACATGTCAAACCATTAGAAATCAATCGCTATCTACTGCTTATAGACATGATTTTTTTTTAATAAGCCTGCTTCCAGTACTTACTTGGTTCTATGTCTATTTATATAATTGCCTTCGTGACACATGTTTAAACTTCTCCATCAAATGTCAGGATCCCTTTGCGTTCCTGGGAAATGCCTAAGCAAGTTAATGTAAGATGTGGGGTGACAGTCCCAGCTAGACACACATGGGTGAGTCCGGACATAGGCTCACAACCATCTGAATCTTCATACCTTTCCCAAGAGTGTCTCAGAAAGTGCATCAATAAATTCGTGTTTGGTATGCTGAGTTGCATTGATGGGTAACTCTCTGTAGGGTCAAGGGGAAGTTTGACTGCTTATGGACAGAGAGTAGAGGGTCAAGCATAGTTTCTTGGCCCAACTTAATTTCTGTAAAGACAGTGGGTCCTGGGCAGTGTCTCATAGCTTTCGTCACAACAGTTACATTTCATTGCACAAAGGCAAATAAAATGAGTAGCAAATCTAAGATTCACAGTATCAGTTGAAACAAGAATGGCTAGTTGTTGTTTTTTTCTCTCACTTCTAGCTTTCAACAAACAAGAAAGAAAAGTGCCATTAGGCTTTGGTAACAACCACATAGCACAATGTTATGCAAACTTTTAATCTTTATTTACTTTAAGGAGAGGATAGAACAAACTTGAAATCTGAAGAAGCATGCCTGAAACAAAACCTTGGAGCCAATATTTCTTCCTGGAAAACAAGCATCAGTAAAGTTTGACAGATCCAAGTCTTACAAGTTAATCTCACCTCTAATTAAATGTTATGTTGAACAGTTCTTTGAAATGAGTGGCATTAAAGGTACTTTAACTTTCTTCCTCTGAATTGCACATCTACTCTTAAATTCACAAGCTGTGAAAGCCAAGAAGAACTACATTAACCACAGTCTGACTTCCCGTCATAGGGGTCTATCTGCACAGATCCTCACTCAGTCGTTACTGCTGCAGGCTTAGAATTCTGTATGGTCAGTGGATACCTTCAGGGGTACACCAACCATGATTTAAGAAGTGGAATTCTGTCCCCACAGAAGCACATGGAAAGTCTTCTCCACACCTTGCCTATATAATTACCACCTAAACATTAGGCTACGATAAACTTACAGCAAATATGAAGAAAAATCACCAGAGGAACTTGGTGATACTTGCTTTGCACATCTCTGTGTTTGGGATCTGCAGTGACGTTATTTGATGAAGTGGTTGGTCTCTAGAGCTCTGAGGAATTATTCATTTCATTACATGTGACCAGAGATAGATTCAAAAGGACAAACACACTATAATCTAGGCAATCAGCCACACTGCTACAGATACCAAAACACAAACCAGCAAATTTACCAGGTTATAATATCAGTTAATTTGCAAACTGGGAGAAATCAGATTTTCCAATTGACCTCATGGCAGAAATGATTATTCCCAAGGTGCAAGAATAAGTATTAGCAGATGAAAACAAATGGTAGTGGATTCACTTGAAGTATTATCCATATTATTAGTATTCTCTCTCTACAGTGACAGTCTCAAACTGTGAACTGTATCTGTTGATGGTCTAAGAAAACCACAACAAATTGTCAAGAAATATAAACAACAATTTACAGACTGAAAGAGGTTAGGAACTATTATTACAGGGGTCTGTTATCCTGTTCCCTGCATTAGCAAATCGATAAGACAGCTGGCCCCCAAACAAGAAGACAAGAAAAAAGAAATTGATGTAGACCTAACAAAAAAATTTCAAAAATACTCACATAAAAGGATTATGAAAAAATAACATCTGTCTTTAGAATGTTACGACAAAACTAAATTTCATTCACTATTTTTTCATGAAGAATTGTGCTGCCTGAATCCATACTTGAGTTACCAGTCTGGTAAAATATACGGAATGGCTATAAAGTCACAAGCATATAGTGTTCTTTGACACCTGCTGGCACCAGGACATTAGACTCCAATCTAGTGAATGCCTTGTGTAGTGTTGAAAGTGTTGGAGTTAATTATATCCCAAATTTGGTGTTTCTACAGACCATGGTAAGTGGGAGTTTCTATGTGTTTTGGAAATACAGATTATAGTCTTAAACGTAAAGGAGAATAAATTAGCACTAGGGGTGTCAGTATGTTTTCCAGAGAAATAGATTGGGCAGCTGTAACTTCTAAACCTGCAAAGAAAATGCATTTTCATTGCAATGACTTTGCTTCACTTCTCTTTTTATGTGTGTTGACTACCCTTATAACCCTGTTTGAAAAAATTTCTAGTGTTTTGCACAACACCTCAGGTTTCACGTCACTTTTATACCTGGAAAGTACTGAGAATTTGCTGCTATACATCTTGTATTTCAGTTTTTACCAGACTACAAACATGAATAATCTGCGTGATGTATGTACTTGTCAAGAAGGAAACAAAACTTGCTTCAAGTCAACTGAGACTTAACTTACTGATCCATTTTTGTTTACTGAAGATATTTTCTGTCTTCTCCTGGCCAACAAGCTTTGTTAAACTTGACAGGAACTTTTGCATAGAACTATTTTCTACAAATATCATCATCATTCTATGCAGTCAAAAAGCTTTATGGTAGACTTCAGGCTCTCTACTTTTGCTGAGAATTTAAATAAGCTTCTGTATTTAGAATAACTGACTAAATTAAACCTGAAAATCATTCTAAGCCATTCCATACTGATAGTATTTTTTGATTCAGAATCAGTGCTCAAATTTTTTTAGAACAACTAATTTTGAATGCAAACTGCAGATCTGCCATGCTTCTGGAAACAAATGAGCGTATAGGCTGGGCTGCCAACCTTGTTCTGAAAACAGGTTCTCAGAAGACTTTAATAAACATAGGGAAATTCAACTAGGATATAAGCATTGCTTATAAATTCTGTGACTATTCAGCAAGACAGATTTTATCCTCTAGTAGAAACAGTGCGGAAACCCAATTTCCTGATTGACTGCTAAATTTTAGATTATGCATTTGGTCCTAATTCAATTTTCTTTAGGTTTCTCACTGTAAAATTTATAATTTGCTGGCTTTTCACAATACATGGATCAACCTTCTTTTTCTTCTGATTGTGGCCTAAACCCTTACATCAGCACAGATGTCTGGGTTACATATTAGCTATTTTGACCCTAGCTTCATTCATGAGAAAAAATAAAATTAAACTTAAAAAAATATATCTGATCCATAAAACCAGTATTGCCTTGTTCTTGAAACCCCCATCTTGAATTCACATACTCTTCATTACTCAGAAAGTCAGCCAATAAGCACAGATACATACCTTTGCATCTGGGGCTAACTATGACCTTGTCTGAGGTCTTGGTATGCATTCAATTCGAACTAATGGTTGCCCTAACTTAGTCCTGGCATATGATCATTTCTCTTCCCTGCCCATGGAAGCCAATCCTTGACCACTTCTGCAATACAGACTAAGTCCCATCTGTTTATTCATGCCTACACTTACTAAACCTGATGAGTAAGCTGCTCTGAGCCAGGCACCGCTTGTAGGAATGGCTCATGCTGGGGCTTGTCTAGAGCCTCGCTCTGAGCCCACAAAGCCATGATCTGAAGTGACGGTGCTGGAGCCCTGCTTTGAAATGGACCCAAGCACTACATTTAAACCTGGCATCTAACCAGATGTGCATTTAGCCCATCTAGCGGCACCCTCCTGACAGGTTTTTAAGGCAAAGAGCATAAGAAATCTCACAGTGCAGGCTGATGTGAAATGGTAGCAGCACTTTGTAAGTAGGTTAGCTCACAGGCTGCACTCACTTCACTGATTCCAGAGAACTGGGCATACTTTTATTTCAGAGCACCTCAATTCACTACCTGTGAGAGCATTTATATGTTGACTCTCAAAGGAACAAGGCGATGCTTCCGTTACCATCTCAAATCTAGCTTATTCTTTAAATCCACACTGTGCTTGTTAGAGTCTCAGGCTCTGGTCTTGAATATTGGTTTAATGTTCTCAGGGAACCAGAGAATAGCTGGTCTGCACAGTGTTTCAGAGAAAGGTAGATTATGTGGGAATAGAAATTTGCCTGCATCTTAGATTGTCTGAATAAGTACAAGATTTTCCATTAACCACAAGACTGTTTATTGGAGGCAATTCACAAAGTCTATTAGACAGAAGTCATTATCTTTATATGCAGAAACATCTATACACATTTTCCTGTAGCAAAGGTATCCTAGTTCACTATCTATTAAATGTTGTTTTTCAAAAACTGACTTGAAAAATCCCTGAAAGGCAAGCTTATGAATAGTCCAAAAAGGTATTTTACAAGATTCCACATGCAGTTTTGGCTTTGCTCTTCCACCTCAATATGTATTCCACTCCTTGTTATCTTTGAAACAAGAACTGTCAGACACACACAATTATCTCACAGTTTTGTGATAAGCTACAAACACAGGGGGTTTAATGACAAAAATAGTGAACTCTCTTATATTTATGGCAGACACTCAAAGAGTGGGAAACTCTAATATAAAATCCTGCAGTATGATGAAACCATGTAGTAGATCAGCATGAGCTGAATTTCGTTTAAGAAGATGTTTGTAAAAGGTGATAAACATTAATAAACTTTGGATACAATGAACTCCCTGGCAGAATTTATTTTTGCTTTTCTTAGAGCATTTTTGTTTGTTTGTTTTCTCTGTTTCTTTTTAAAAAAGTAGTGATTGATCAAATTACGATGAAATATTATTATAATCTGTATGCATGAAGAGCAAAATGCGAAAATGCCATCAGCAAAACATTTTCACCAATAATGGTGCTGCGTGGTCTCTTTCAACTGTATTTTCTAACACTATTCAGTATAGAGATCAATAGGTACAAGTGTGGTGTTTCATGGTGTGAAAGACTATATCAAGCCCCCAAGAATAAACCATGACAAAATAATAAAAGATGTGCCAACAGTCGCAAATGATCAAAGCTACTAAAATACCTATTATTGACTTGTGTCCTGTGACAAGGCCTATATATCAACAATACAAAATAAAAAAAGACTTATAAGGGAAAATTAATCTGAAACTCACTATTTTATTTCTATGGCTCAGGGTGTAATAAACAATTTCTTAAGCAAAATCCGGCAAAAGTGATGCTGAAAATTAAAAGAAAGGGGCGAGAAGAAAGGGTATATGATGGTTGAGTCTCTGTGTTCCAGTATTCATTTATACATTTATCTTCTAGTTAAAAGCAATGTTAAATGTTTCTGACTAAACAACCATGGCTTTTGGACCATCTCTTTTCAGAGTGGTGCCTTAATCCCTTTTTCTCACTGTGAAGAGGACGCTTAGTCCTGGGAAGTTGCATGTTATAGATTTCATAAGAGAATGAAACTTTCTATTTTAAAAAGTCAATATTGAACAGGGGCTCTAGAGTTTAAAACAATCTTTCCACCACTCCGTTCCCCATCTGCAAGCACTGAAAGCAACCACCAAATCAATGCCTATTGTCCCTGTCTTCCATGTTTTAGTTGTACTGCCTGGTTTCCTATGAAAGCCTTTCCAGCAGAAATTGATACAGACTGGCTATGCTATCTGCTGCCCAGTCATGGGTTCTGGACACTTAAAAGTCTCTGGGCTTTAAGTTGTGAAGCAGGTGTTGGTTGTAAGACAGGCTTGTCTGGCCACGCTCAGTGGCAGCCTTCTCCTTCGCACCTGATCCCTCTTCCCCATCCTCCTCCAAGCTGCTTGTGGGCATGGCTCTCTCCCTCTCTCCCAGCTGCACTGAGGTGAAGTCCCTTCCCAGCCTCTCCTTAGGGCCTTCCCAGCCTGTGTCGGTTTGCTGTTTGCATTAGAACACCATGTGACTTGTTCCTCTACCTTCTCCACTGCATTGCTGAAAATCTACTTGTCATTAGGTATTTTCCAAGTAATTTTCCAGACTATTATTCAAGGCTCATGAAGCCAGATTGCTTGTCATCAGGTCATGGAAACATTTGGTACCTTGAAAATAGTTCTAATCTGAACCTGTGATATTTTCTGTGGGCTTCAAAGCTTTCTTGAGAGTCTTTCTCGCACACTGTTTCTCTGCCTTTTTATCTCTCACACACATATAAACCTTTAAAGATTATAGATTTTGAGAAGCATTTAAATAATTACTTTTTAGCCACCCCAAGACTGAACATGAAGGCAACCACAAAAAAAAAAAAAAAAAAAAAAAAAAGAGAAGTACTTTCTTGTAATCCTTTGCCATCAATGTCCTGATTAAAGAAAATTTTAAACTGTAGGGTATCATCCAAGCCTGTAGAGGATCTACTGGTAAAATGAATAAAACAAAAAACCATAAAAAACCCAATAATAATTTAAAAAATCTAATTACACTTTGTTTGCATGTTTACTGAATAAGAAATGCAAAAAGAAATTTATCTTTGTTGTGGTTCAGTTTTCCTCATCCTGCTCAAATCTGCTCTTAATTTACAAATACAGTGGTTTCTTCTTCCACATTTTCATTAAATGTTGCTTAGACTTCCCGGATCTAAAGGAAGCCTTGGGATTGGCAATGAAACTAAGTCTTTCTTAACAAAGTGCTGGAACCACTGGAATACCGAGGACCAAATTCAGTCCTTATACATGGACAGGGAAACAATCCAAGGGCAGGATGGACTTCTTGCATCATTCAGAAAGTGATGTAGTATGAGAGATGCTGTGCCCAGGAAGAGGAAATTTGCAATCTCCTTTTCACTCGTGTCCCTTCTCTTTCTCCCCTGGGCCTCTCAGACTTTTTCACTTCATGGAGGCTTTCTTGGCCCCTCTATTTCTTTCTATCTTTACCATTTCCATCCTTGCTTTTTTTCTATTTCTCCCCAGTTACGCCCTCCTCCCATTTCTACCTGCTATCTCTCTTTCCTTGCTTGTTCTGTCTTTTTGTTCTTTCTTCACTCCCAGATGTGGCTTTAGTGCAGAGTTTTGGCCACCTTTCTCATTTCCCCTGTGGTGTCTTCATGATCTTCCTTTCATTTCTCTCTTCTCTCTCTTGCTGGGCTTAATTTTTTTTTTAATTAGCCTTTTTCAAGCTGCACAATCTTTTTTCCCCCTCCACTTCAGTACCTCTGCTTTCACATATTTTGTGTTGCAAAATATTTCTTGAAGCCTCTATAAAGCAGCAACAATACAGTTCGGGTTCCTGGGATAACAGCAAGAGTCAACCAGAGAACAAACTTCCTTCCTCAGTGCTGAGCACTCAACACAAAGAAATATGCTACAAACTGAGTACCACACTTCCCATGAGCAGACCACTAAATGGATGTGTGCGTACATTGCTCCATCATATTGTGCTGAGCAGAAAGAGGAACTGGTAGAGGGGAGTTAACTGAGCATATGCATCTGCTGAGGAGCCACAGTACTTCTCAATGCCCTTTAGCTCAGACTCATATTTACTCCCACTAAAATGAAGCATGATGTTCTGTTACTCTGAGTATGGATTTGATGGATTAAGAAGCAAGAAATCAAGGTTTGTCATTGATGGTACAGGGCAGGAGTTTTCAGTGGAACACAGGCCATTCAGGGTTAAAAATCTGAGCTATGGAGTAATACCCTGTAATTTACAGTATCAGTCATCATGGTTTTTCTCATGTCCTTTGTTCTGGGTCTTTGTCCAACTAGTATCACAGCCTGGGGATCTCAGAAGGCCAAGCTGTGGATTCCAGAAGATCACCTGGAAAGTTACACACCAAAAGAGCTAGATATACTCTTCGGGTAATCATCAAAGTAGGGTTTGGCTTACGTCAGCCTTTGAGTGACATGCCTGGTAAAAGTAGAGATATGTTAGATTATTTTTGGTTTAAAGATATTTGCAACCAGTCCCATGGCAAGCTTGTTTTTCAAGTTGGAATAGTGCCCTTTATATTTCTGCAGGTCACTAATTCACACTGCTTCAACTGTGATGCATAGATAAGAACCAGTATAAATACTCTTACCCATATTGCAGTTTTCTTCATGTCCCATTTCCATTAAGTGGGACATGAGGAAATCCATCAGTTCACCAAGCCCCACTCCTGTTAAATTAAAAACTTAGCATTGCTTTGCCTCATACTTTGCCTCATATCCCTCATGCTTTGAGGGATAGTAAAGCATTCAAAAACTCAGACAAAGCATGACAAATTAGTGTTTGGAAACCTGACTTTCAAACAAATAGAATTTTTTTTTTTTTAAAAAAAAAGTCTGTGGAAGAGCAAGAATGCCTCTACCTTTCACATTATTTAACTTTTGGACAAAATTGGTGTTCGAATGTGCCTTTTCCATGTTGACACTTCATGCTTGTTAGAGAAAGGAAGTTTCAACATAAAAACAACTACCAAGAAATACCTTTAAAAGTGAAATTTCATAGAAAACTCCAATCACATGAAATTAGTCAGTCATGGTGTAGTGAAACGTTTCTCAATGGAAACTTCATTCACCACTTTTTTCATTTATTTTTTTTTCCCCTGACTGAACATAGGCATCATCATGGATGCACTTCACATACTGAGTGGGGTTCGTTAATCTTTATAAACTGGATTTTGTGGCTTAATAAATTTTCAGCTGTCCACCTACAATCCTGTAGACTGTGCTGAATTTTTATGAGCGATTTTCTTCCTAAAGTACCCATTTAGCCAAGAACGTATTCCATGCCTGTGCAGAAAAGGATTCCATATTTGATATGAAGCAAGCAATCTTAAGCACCGAATTGAGGGTGAGTAAATATCTAGGGAAAAGATAACTCAAATGACTCCATTTTATGGAAAAGATTGTTCACATGCACAGAATAGACTCTTGTTTCATTATCTTCCCTTCCAAAAACCTTTGTATACCGGCAGTGACCTGAGTGAGAGAACAAAGTGCATGATAAAAAAAGGAAGGTGGACATAGTAAAGGCAAAATACTACATCTATTTCTATTGTTAACCTTGATAAAAATAGGCTTCTATCCCTGTAAACCCCCTCGCTGGATGTTCTAGAGAAATGTGTTGTTCTGAATACTTTTCAAATGAGCTTTTGTTTAAAGAAAAAAAAATAACACTTATTACTTATGCTTTTTTAAACAAAGGGTGTATTTTCACTTATAAAACTTGAACTGGAACAATTAATGGGACAAAGAGTACAGTCTGCATCAATTTACTACAATTCTAATGTTTCAGACATCAATAAACTTAGTTGATTCCTATTTAATGTCAAAGTAATTACTCCAAAATTACATCAATTTGCCATCCTAAAAGAAACAAAAGCAACAACTATTTCATTTTCTGTGTTAAAGACTTTCATATTAGTTTCTGTAACAGCTACGTAATACACTAGTGTAAATATTTAAAAGGGACAACTACATTATCTTTGCCAGAAAAGATTTCTTAACCTCTATTAACCCATCTTTTAATACAACTGAAAAAGGAAAACATTAATTAAATCTATCAAATCTTGGACAATTTAAATGTTTTTAATGATTCGATCTGTATTTTTTTTCTTTTCCAGCTTTCTTTTCCTGCCTTCTCCATGCTTTATGGCACTTACGAAGGGCAAAATCCTGGTTCAAATTAAAAAAAACGAACAGTGTATTCCTCTGTTTATATGCAGTGAAAACTGTTAAAGTCTCCTCTCCTTCAGTCTTTCAATATCTGAAATAATATTAGCAAGAAAAATTTTCATTCATAGCAATCATCTAGGCCCCAGTTCTACAAAATGAATGTCTAAAAGCCAGATATTTTGTTAGACTGGGAGAACTGAGAATTAAGTGTTTTTGGTAATACTTGAACAATGAAATTTGCCTATATTTAGGGATGGGAACAGAATGAGAAAGTTTTCCAAAATGTTGACAAAACATGGAATATTTCTCACTATGTGGCCTGTTGACTAATGGATATTGCAACAGGCTGGACAAATCACTGAATACATACACATTTTTTAAACTTTATAGTCTTCGATTTACAACCTTATAAAAGCTCTAGCAAATGTGTTCAGCAAAAGCTGAAACTAGAACAAATATTGGTGAATGAGAAGCAGAATAAAAGTTGCGTTTTCAAAAAGAACTGAATTAAAATTGAAACTCAATTGCTGCACATGAAATAGGATAAAAACTACAACTAATTAATTGCTGTGTAACTAAATAAACATTAGTACTGTCGTGCGAGCTTAAGGGCCTATACACATGGATTCCTTTTAGGTATCAAGGCCACACTTGGTTGCAACTAGAAAAATTATGCAAGTTTAAATATCCTGTGGATATATGAGAGATACAGGAATCCAAGGGGAATTTAGCAAGCTTCCAAGTATGATCCCATTAGGGATCTGGACTCTAACATGAACTGTGAGAAGTCAGTACTACTTACACTCACTTAAGTGGTGTAATCACAGGTAATTGAAATAAAGCCAAAAAAGAGGAAACATTTCATGTTTCAGTCAGTGTAGACGTATTAAATGACTCCATGTTTTAGAAGTCTTTAGATACCAAAAAGTGCCTTTAGACTTTATTTATGTTTTGATCAGTGTTTACTGCTACTCATTATATAGTCATGTGGCTAGTCCAAATCTGCCTCCCCATACACGCTCTCGGTTTAAATGGGGTGCCCTTTCAGACCATGGGTATTGGAAAAATATTTGGTAGCATACATTCATACTGTCTCCATAGGCCACAGGGATGGAATTAGATGCCTCTTAGAAAATGCTGTAAGGAGCCGTACTGTGACCACCTAACCAGGTGCTGAGAATTCTCAGGGTTTGCCTCTCTCTTCTCATTGTTTCCAGACAGGCTGAAGGCTGCCCAGCAGCTCATATTCCTATTGAGGAGGAAGAGTGTCATCTCTATCTATGCCACATTGCACTTCGTTGAGAAGCAGGAGACCAAGTTGAAACTATGCAGAGATTGTAGCACCAAAGTATCTGGCCTCAAAATCATTATTTTGAGAAAGCAATATTCAATAAATTTAAATTTATTGTCAATAACGGGACAATGGAAGAAAAGAAGACGGACACAATGTGAAGCCATGAGGTTTTTTGTAAACTCGTCGCAGTGAGGAAGTCACCACTGTATGTATCTGCATCCAAATAAGGCTCCCTATGTTGCAAAATAAAAATCACCAGCATAGTTTGATAACATACTGATCTTTAATCTATAAAGAAGATAAATTCAAAGTTTAACAGTATAAAAGAATAACAAATACTTTTTAAAACAAAAATACAAGATAACACACAGTTGCTTCTTTGTTTCTCCTGCTGCCAAACGTTAGAGTACACAATTTCTGGGATACAATTCCATGGCATACAGTGTCTCCTATCACTTCAGCATATGAAACATTTTTATTCACAAAAAAGCTTCTCCAAGTACAAGCTCAAGCCAGGATGTTATCATGATTAGCTAGTCACACATCAGATCCCGCACATTATTTAAAAAAAACGAATGAAATTGCTGCTTGTTGCAACATTCCTGCCTTCTCATGTCAGTTCCTAGATGCCAGAAGTCCATCTACCACTGCATCAATCAACCCAGCTGCTTGTAACTCACAGTTGTTCAAAAGCAGAGTTTTTTTCATTTAAGTCCCCTGCTGTAAGCTCACATCCGCAAGTTCTTATTCCCCTCAGGCACACATACAAAAAAAAAACATTGGGGAGGTAAAAATGACAGAGAAGGTATGAAAACTTGTGAAAACTTCTTTCAGACAGTAAGGTAAAAGCCTCAGGCAGGGGTGATGTGAGTAGCCCCTCCTGATGGCAACTGCTCATAATTTCTTCAGCTGTACCTCTAGTGGACCCCAAGGCAAGCCAAAGAGTTGATCGGGTGTAGGGGAAAAAAAGGCTGAACCACCTGGTTATCCTTCCCTGCCTCTATAATAAGATTTACAATCCTGACCCATATAAACTGCTCCTGCATTGCACTGACCGCAAAGACATGCTTTTAGGCCGAGGCTGAACAATCCACTTTATGGTCTGCTGTATTAGTAATCCAAGTAAAAGCAAACAGGAGAAAAATCCTACCAAAACTTATAACAAAAGGCACTTAACAAGTGGATAAAAGGATACAAATTTCTATAAGCATCCAAAGTAGAATAACTGTTTTTTTAATCCATTAGTGGTTGTATTCTCATTGCATAATCTTTGGAAAGCATAATAATTACAATAAAAACAAACAAAAAATAAAATATTGCCACCGATGAAAAATCTGTTCAGTTAAAAACTGCAAAACCAAGCAAACAGCAATTTACACAAGTCTCTCAATCCCACAAACCTGGAATTTCCAACACTCCTTGGGAAAAAATTGAGAATACAGTAGACTTTTCAGCATAACTACTTAACTGACAGTATTAAGAAAACAAGGAGTACTATTTAAACCAAAATACATAGAATCAGGTTTCTATGCTATGGTTTGCTAAAAAGTTACTTTAAAAAAAATGGTTTAAATGCAAACTTTTACATCTCCAACATGTTTTACACATTTCAGATAACAAAAGAATACACATACATTGTATGTGATAATTTTTCAAAACTAGCCAGTACATTTTCACAGATTAAAAAAAAAGTCTATTTAAATATTTCATTTCTACAAAGTGAATTTACATTTTTAAGTACAAAGTGCAAATACTACAGTTGTTTTTATTGCCTTTTTGTGAGGAAGTCTCCCACATGTCAAAGAGATTTGTCTTGGATCAGTAAGGTGTTCATCCTTGCTTCTTAGAAATTTGCTGAAAGGAAGTTGAAAAAATTTGCATTATTAATGATGCTTTCAATAAATTCAGAATAAACATCTTTATTCTTCCACAGTGTCCACATGCCACTATAAGAAAGAGAGTTCTGCACAAATATTTACGGGGAATAAAAAAAATTCCTGCCTTGCAGTCCTTCATGGCATCTATGAGCAAGGGTATGAGCAATATATTTACTATTTCTTACCTATGGCCCCTTTAAACCTACACCTGTTGAACACAGAGCTTTAGCAACTGCCTGGGCACGTCCCTGGTGCAATATACCTTTCTATGGCATGTGATGTATAAGGAATGGGCAGCTGACCAAAGTCTCATGAACAATCTGTAATATCCCTGTAAACTTTTTGCTAGACTGCAAAACACCCTCTCACTGGCAGTATGTACGGACGTATCTGCATGTTTGTTGGACAGGATAGAGCTGAGCAAGGGAAATACCTGACCACTATCCTAGTTTTGACCTCTTTTAGAGCAGCCATAGCTGAGACTCAGTTAGATGTTAGTATAGGCTCCTCTATCTGCTTTCTCTCAGTAAGCTTGTATGTGCCCGTGTACATGCAGACTTGTGCATATATGAAAAAATATATTCAGGAATACACAAAACATATATATAACTAAACTGCTGCCATAAACTAGTAGAACATGAGCGTGCATCTCCTGAGTGGTGCAAATCTGATCACACCCTTAGGTGGGTGGTTTCCTCTGAGTGGCTCCTATGCTTTTCAGTAACTTCCTTTCAAGTGAGAACTTCTGTGATGAAAACCACCTTCTCCATTTGCAGCCAGGTGTTGTCCAAGTATGAAACTGCCAACAGACGGTTTGCTTAGCTATCATTTGTCAGCAACAGCTCTTAAAACCATTGATGCTGACTCAGCAAAATTATTGGACAAAATTAAAAAAACAGCTGTTCTAAGGACACTTTTATTACAGATTATGCAAGTCAGGATCAGATTACAAGAAAGAGGAGAGGGCTTGTCGTGCTTCAAGTGAAATACACGTGTGTCAGTAATTGCCATTATATAAATAAAATAACCTCTTTGAATGTTTTTGAGTTCTGACAGGATAATTGTTTTCAGGCTGCTTTGTTTAAAGGCACAAGTGATTTGTGGGGGAAACTTGAAAAATTAAGACCACAAACATTTTTTTTAAACAGACAGAGACTTAACACATCCTTGTAGCTGCAAGAATATTTTGTATTCCATCAAAGGTACGTAGGAGGTCTCTGGTAAAACCCACAACTTGAGCTTGCCTTAGGAAGCGTGAACCTAACATCAAACAAATGAGAGATGAAAAAAGGAACAAACTGACAAGCAATGATGACAGGAAGATTTCTCTGGGCTTGTGGGGAAGTTCACCTCGGGTTCAGTTTCTAACAAACTAATCTAGCTTTATGGTAGATGGGATGGCATTTACCACAACTACGGGTTTAGGTTATTTTTAGCCAAATTCTTGTTTTCACAGATGCAGGATTAACTGAGCTGTTTTTATAATATGTTTACATGAGTATTTTTTAAACCAGTTAATAATTTACTGATGCTTTTGTGGGGATTAATAATTTAATTCCTCTAATACAACAATGCAGTAAGAAAAGTGTGAAGACGACCCTTTCACTGGACCATTCGAATAGCTGTACTTACAAGTTCTCCTTCAGGACCATGCAAAAGTACTAGGAACATATGCTGATGTTGACCAGAAAACTGAATCCTTAGAATTAATGATTATAAAAACAGAGACACACAACTATGAAATTCTGTTAAACTATTTTCCTGAGCTTTTACTTGAGTTTACCCTATTTAAAATGTACCTTTCCTTCATCTAAAAACTCCACTTTTGTGCTACTTGCAGCTCTGAAAACCTTGAGTAGCCAAGCCTCCACGGTTGACGTACACTGGAGTTATTTCAAAAAACAAAATCAAGTCTTTGCAGAAAATTGATGCAAAACCAAATCACAGATTATGTTTTCAGGGCACTTGACATTTTATTGGGTCCAATTATTCTCCAGACCAAACCAGTTTTAGTTTAAACATACACTAGCAGACTGAGGAAAATCCTAGTTTTACAGCATCGTTTTGCTCAGCCAACAAAGGCATTTGAAAGTGACAGGTCTTTCTCTTCACCAAGATTTTAGAAGATGATTAAAGCCACCATACAGTAATTCAGTGGGGTTTATAAATTGTACAGATTTCCACAGGGCACAGGAAATGCATGGCTTTTTTCACAATTAGTAATTTCAGTAAATGTAAGTTTGTGTCTGTAGTGTGACACAAAGGAAAATTGACAAAATTCAATTAAAGCAAAAGACAAATGAAGATGAAGCAGTGGACATTTAAAAGTAGGAATGCTGTCATTCAGGAATGCAGAAGACTCATGAGGGCTCAGTTACACACATCAAATTATCACTAACCTATATGCCAAATTACACTTTTCTAGGAGCTTCTAAATGCAAGCCTAATCCACTTTGCACATTATGCACATTTATTCTGCACCTCTAATTGACTGATTCAGCTTTCTCTGGATAGAATCTAAGCCAAAGTTTGTTAATTGGGATGCTGCTCTACATTTTTCTGGCAAGTCTGAAGAATGGCGAATTAATGCAGTTTGAAGCTGAAATGCTAACTGCTAAACCCTCGAGAAATTCAGCTGGCCAAGAAAGAAATGGAGATCTTGCTCTCCTCTGTACTCACCTGCCTGCTGGATGAAGTGCTCTCAGTGTTGGTTTTAGGGGCTGCTAAAGGAGAGGAAAAAAATTATAAATATGATTTGCAAGTTCTGTGCATCGTCCCCAAGAATTGAAGCAGAATTAGAGCGGGGTAAGTAAGCACAGCTTTCAGTAAAATGAGATAAAGTATTTCAGATCTTTCATTGAAACATCCACTTTTTTCTTTTCTCAATACAGGTGTTGCTTCTTTCATGGAGTTATACCAAAGTTGAATGACAACACCTCTTGACAGGTAATATATGATATTTGCTTAGGAAGATTGCATCTAGTCTTTGTTGAGCATTTCAAACTTATTAAATCTTCAGTAGTAAATATAGTCTTTTGTCCCTGGTGAGAAAGAAGCATGGACGAGAAAATTGTCTGGAAAGCATTCACTTTGCTTAAAGATATTGTACAGAAACAGCTCTAGAAACTGAAGACATTGTTCACATTTGACCTGAAAAATGACAAGGTTAACACTGGGATTTTTTAAGTTTCTTACTGTCCAAATCCAAGACAATACTCAAAACAAAAAAACCCCAACAAGCTACATGAATCTGCTGGCCCGTTTGACTTCACAAACTTGTGAGGCTAGGCATGAACTGTCTCGGTTTTTCCATGCCAGTTTGCAAGTCAATCAAGCCGTACTGGGACAAAGGGGAACAAAACTGGACCTTGAAATGCACTGCAGCAACTAGTATTCCCCTTAGAAAGAATGCTTTGCAACTCTGTGGCTTTTTTGTTACTTCAAATGGTTTTCACACAAGACACCTGGGACTCACACAAAATGGTACAGAGCCAGCTCCTTATCTCAGCTCTAACACCTCAGGTAACGGTGTCTCACTTTTTCCTAGAAATATAGCTTAGATGCAGAGAAGTGGCAATTGGTTTCTTTTGTGCAAGTGAAAGGATTATCAGAAAGGAAATTTTAATTATGAGCAGGAGAAAAAAAAAACAGTATAATGATATTCCAACAAAAGTAATTTTTATTGTCGTGTCCTTAAAACTATGTATTTCTAGCAAAGGAACCCAATGAGCTTTTTTCCAACTCAATGCCATTACTTTTTCAATGTCAAAATTCTGAGACCTTTTCCATTGGTATACACACAGAAAAGACTGAGGTTGGCTTTCAGTCTTGCTATGGTTTTTATTTACTTTCTGAACAGTGACTTTGGACTGAAATTTCATTTACAATAAGCCCAAGGAGTGCCTGCTGCAAGAACTCGGAAGCATTTCACTTTCCACATTTATAGCATAAAGATAAAACAGTAATCCACTTTCATATAGGAAAAAAAAAACCAACCAAACAAACAAACACAAAAAGACCACAAACAAACAAAAACAAATATAAAAACACCAGAAAAAAAAATTGTGGATTTGTTTGATACTTGCTTTGAGTGGTCTGTTTCTGTGAGCCATACACAGTGTACTTCATTAGTAAAATCTAGAGCTCTTCTGTCTTTTTTGAAGTATTCCTTTTCTAGACTTGAATACAACCTATGACACATTTGTTTTACTGTCCTAGCTTCATTTGAAGGTCCCAGATACATCAATTCATTGTTCCACAACTTCCTAAAATATGAGGTCTACTGTTGTTGCCTACAATTTTTTTTCAGATTCTTCCTCATTTTCAGGAATTGTGTGATTGAACTTTGCAGGGACCCTGTAGATAGTTGTTCCCCTTTCTACCAGTTTGGCAACAAGGCAAGGCGGCTATGAATCAGCAGTTGTTCCACCTGTTTGGCAGATGACCGCATTCCCAGTGTATCCATAAACCACATTTGAGAGATGAGAAGTCATCAGAATGTTCAACCATGTGCTTCCTTTTAGGAATCCAAAAAGCACAGGTGTGATACTTCCACTCATTCAGATCACAGTATTGTAAAAACATTAAACTAGCTTTTTGATGACTGTTAATGTTATCGTATCCTCTTAGGTTTCTTACTGTAATACATTTAATGCTCAGAATCAATGGAAAGTTTTTGATTCAGTTGCAGAAAAGTGATGGTTTGCCTACACAGAAGCAACTTTCCTGCCATTTCCCCTAAGCAATGGCTGCATTAGCTACAGCAAGATGCATTGGTTTATTTTGTGTAATTTTGGCACATATAAATATCAGACTTCATCAGCTTTGAAGTATTTAGTGAAAAAAGACAGATACAAAAAATTCTTACTATGGCGTTTCTTTGTTTCTGCTTTACCTTCTTCTTTTGTTACTCCCAAGCAGCCCATTAATTCTTGAACTGACAAAGATTTATCATTGTTCACATCGCAGTATTCCACAAACTTCTTCACACATTTTTTGGGCTTTGATTTCTTTCTCAGGAATCTCTTAAAGGGCTTGATTTCTTTCTTGCCAATATCACCACTGGAATTTTTATCTAGCTGTTTGAAATACCAATGGACCACTCTCTCTTCCAGAGTATGATTTGGATCAGGCTCTGAAACCCTGAAACAGGAGAAAAAGAGAGTTTAGTATTAATTCTGATACATATATGTCAGTTTATACCTTTATTTCAGAATAGATACATCATCATGAACTGCATTGCTGCATAAACCTCCCTATTTTTGGGCACTAGCATCTTGTAATAAATCCCTCTTTTTTTCACTTTGGCCAACTGTATCCTAAATTTTACACTAAGGGCTGGAATCTGCTCTTAGCTCTCTGAAACCCTGTTGAGGTCACATCATACTTGGCAAACAGTGCTTTCCCCTTTATTTTCCTGAAACAGAAAAAAATGAAGAGAGCAATTAAAAAGACCATTTCATAGGCACCAGATGCATTAAATGTGTAAAATAACCAACTGAAGCTGATTCACAATCAGCATTGCCAAATACCTAGACTCCAATTAAAACCCATGATGGATGCTCTTAGAGATAAAACACTTAAATGTACTGAATTACAGGATAAGTTATAACAATAAATGCCATCTACTCTTCAGATGATAAACACCTCACCTGTGGATGCTCAAAGTTTGACAGCACTTACACACTTTTAATGCTACCTGTAACTGCTGATAGCATTGGCTCATTTTGCACATAACCAGGCAAAATATTAATGAGGAAGGCAGCACACATTCATCAAATAAAACCTTAGAGGAGAACAAAGACTAACACAGCAGCTACAGGATAAACTCTAAACTGTGCTGCTGTGAATTCATCTATCAAGTGCACCTCTGTTTTGTAGACATAGTCCACAGTGATAACTTGGAAGTAAACTCTCTTATATATGTTCTTATTTGTGAAGACTTCTCAAAACCCTTAAAAATTCATTCACCACAGCCAGAATCTTTTTAAAGACAAACAAAAAGGATCCAAAACCTACCGGCTAGAAGACAATGATGGATCAGAGACTGCATGCACCATATCTGTGGATAATGCATCCAAAACACTAGTCAGGAACTCATTCTTCTTGGCCCCAGGACAACCTGAAAAATCAGAATTTTTAAATTTTTTTCATTAACTGTTTTTACTACATTTATTTTCCAAAAATATTTCAAACTTAGAGATAGATGTGATTCCCTGTACACAAATACCCATAAATTGTGGACAAGTTCACAATGCAAAGACAAGCATCGAAATTCAAGTATATTGAATATGTATTGATGTATATATCAAGTATATAAACCTGGAGACTCCTTTTATTTCAATTTCAGCCATTATTTTTCCTTCTCTGAAGCATCTTTAACATGGGTGTCACATTTTGAACATAACAGCTTTGAAGTTTGTACATGAGACAGTCCATTTGAAACATGGACTAGAAGCCTAAAGCACAAGCCTTCTTTCAGATTTCTGCTTTTACTCCTCTGAATTTCCACTAGCTTTCTCAACACACATTTTTTCAGTGGTCTATTTTCATCTCTATAAAATGAGTCAACTCCTTGCCTCATTCCCTTTTCTCTTGGACCAGGGGTTGACTCCCATTATACAGCACCTAGCCCAATCAGTCACTATTAGTCGATACTTCAGTTGATACTGAGGGATCCTCATAACTGCATTCTCTATGCTACAAAATTCTTCTCTGAAACAAACTGACAGCACGTTTCAGACACATAATATGTCAAATAAATATATAATGAAAGATCCCCTCTTTGAGCAGCACAGCTGGAGTAGATAAATTCCTCTGACAAGCATGGATGTTGACACATGGAGGTTTGCTTATACAATACACCTGTTTCCTGTCCTCTTCCCTAGAGCCCTGAGCCAAACACCAGGTTTTCACCTAGCTCTCTAATAGTTGAGTCAAACTCTAGGATGATCCACGATCAGTGACACAGAGATTATAAAACTGAAGCTGGAGACTATGGCAGGACTTTCACAGACAATTCTGTACTGGTGGTCACTTACAGTTCTCTGCTGAAGTGAAAAAGCAAAGTACTTTGAAGTCTTGTGAAAAAGAAAGATTAGTCAAAGTAGGGATTTGCTTTTTTATTACATTTCTCAGTAACCTCTGGAGCAGGCAGTAGGACTATCAGAGCCTGAAAAGCTTCATCTTGCCTAGAAAATTATTTTTTAATATATCTCATGTCGATCCAAGGAAATAAACCTGTGTTACATTAGCCCTTAGAAGAATAGCTCAGCTGCTACATACAGCAGAGCATCCACTACGTATTATTGTCTAACACATTCATGTAGTTATGAGTTCACTTTGTCTTATATTTTCGTCTTTGTCACCAGAGACATTTTATTCTATTAACTGTAAAATGTATTTAACAGGAATTTACTGAGGCAAGTTTCATGGCACTAAAAGTACACATAAGAAACCAGTTGTCACTCTCTTAGATATGTCCCTCTTCCTTTAGTGTTTAGCCAGTGTTAAACCAGCAACACAACCACAGAAAAAGAGAAAAAGGAGAAAAAAACCCCAAACAATCCCATAGCTATAATTCAGTGAGGCAAGCACTTGAGCTTTCTCTGTAAGGAGTAAAAGTGAGAAGGCTGGCAAGAGATTAATAGGTAAAGACAGAAGACTATACCAACAGGTTCCTGGCAGCATTCAGTGCATAATTTAAAAGCATGTTCTCTAGTGCAAGGAGCTTACTGTTATATAATGCTCAGGCACTGCAACCATGTAAGTAAATTGTGCATTATGATTCAATTGAAGTCACATAGATTTGCAAGCCACAAAAGCACATTTGTCCAGAGATGAGCAGACAATGCCTGTACAGAAGGCACATCCAGTTGTGTTAGTGTGCATGAAACAGCAACCAAGTCTCTAATCAACCTACTGAGCTCAGTGCCACATCTTGCCAACAAGGATAGCACTGTGGACCAGAGGTAGTTCTCTTCAAAGGACAGGCGAAAAGAAGTTTGTCTGAGTCTCTCCTTGAAGATCTATCATGAATGATACAATCTTTATCCATTTCATGCTGGAGCTATATTACTATCATCAGTCAGAAATCTGAATCCTGCTCCAAACATATTCTGAGTACATATAGGACTCATGGAAATTACAAAAAATAAGATTTCAGCATGTAACAATGGAGCACAACACTGAGAAAAAGGTAATTTGGCTTTCTTCTTTCTTTGACATTTTTTGGATAGATAATAAAGTTAATATCCAATTTGATTTAGGAACTCCACCTGAATTTTTCATGTTATTTATGAATGTATTTCTGAAACACCTGGAAGAAACAAAAATCTATGCTTTAGGTAGTTCCCACTGATGTCTGGGGAGGTGCTCAGTGTAAATATGCTACATGTAGATGATGTAGAGATCAAAATTCTGACTTAGCTTGCTCCTTATGAGATACAGCTAGGTAAAACAAAGTCTAAACTCATAAGAAATCAAGGGGAGAAAATTCCACAGTTTAAAGCCTGTCTCTGACAATTTTCCCTAAGAATAAGAAAGGTTCCTAAATGTGTATTGCATAAAGTTGCAATAGCAGCTGACAGCAATAGAAGTCTTCTCATAGAAAAGAAAAAATTGCTGTTAAAACAAACATAATTGGTTGCTGTGAAACATTTTAAATTACAACTCTACTACTTAATGTAAAATGACACTCCCCAAAATCCTTACCAGTTAAATACAGAGAAAATATTTAGTTTCTTCCAATCATAATTTTTGCTTTTGTGTAGGCAATCATACAGCAATTTACCTCACAGTGTAATCTCTGTTCTTTGCAGGTGTTATTAACTCAGAATAATTCTCTGAAGTCTTCACGCTGAGCTTTAATTTTCAGCCAATTTGTGGATGAACTGGTAAGACTGGAGGAGGTTTAGCTTGATTATAATGAATAATTCACTGTTAGTGGGCTAAATGCAGAAAGGGAAAGACTAGTCTCTTATGGGAGCCTTATGCTTCTCACTATGGTTTATATGCTTCAGTTTCTTCTGCAGCTGTCTGTCCTATGACAGCTCACATAAATAGTCATTTGTTGTTAAAGGGTGGAAGTGGAAACCGCAAGGAGTTAACTTAGAAGTTCAGAGATGTAGACCCGAGTGTATGCTTTAAGCATATTTTTACCCATAGTAAACGTTGGAGCAACAAATACATACAACAAATGACAAGTATACACAAACACCATTTCAGTTATAATATAAAGGAAATCAAAGAATCATCATTATGCATCATATATCTCATACGTACATGTCTCTCTATATACACAACAACTTTTAGTCCTAAGAGTGGATTTTTGGAGTGAAATATGTGGTGAGGTTTTCCACAAACCTTCTAAAACATGCACTCAAGTGCATTAGAGCCCCCTGCTAGGTTGATATTAATCTACTAGTGTCAGTCCTAGAAGATTATCTTTTACAGTCTATCTAAAACCATGGCTGGAAGAGCATTTAGTTATTTTTTGTAAAAATTGGAATACAATAGATTAACCACTTTTAAAGGGATTTTGCATTAATCTTCCCACAAAAGAGGAAACTGTGAAGTCAGTCACTTAACTTACTAAAGGCATGATAACTTCCAACTAGCAAACCTACAGCTTTTTTATATACCTTATTTGTTAACATAAACATCAGGCTGCACAATGAACTTAAATACAATGGCCATTGAAATAACTCTGAAGATTGCAAATAAGATTTTGATCTGCCCAAAATCAGAATGACTAGAAGTATTTGTGCTTCTTTTGCACCTTTGACTTCACTGAAAAATAGTGATATAATGAAGAAAAAAATGTAACAAAGTTTTTCAATGCTACTGGTAATCCTGAGGGAACGGAACTATCTACATCTTAGTCTCTATTGTAGAAGGGTTGAGGACATTATCATCTGTCCTTGTTGACATTCTTCATTATTACCCTTTTTAAATTATTTAAATTTTTTCTCTTAAATATTCTTACCATTTAAAAATAAGTAAAACTAGGAATAAGTTAAGCTAAGAGCAAGATTCACTTTTATATATGTTTACCCAAATTCAGAAATAATGAAATGAAATAGAACAGATATTAGCTGTAGGGGAGCTACGGATCCATTGCTTTGTAGCCCCAGATCTCCATGTCTTACAGGGAAGAAATATTATTTCTTGAGAAGGACAGAAAGCAGATCTCAGTTCTTAACATATATTTTAATTTATTTTTGTTATTATTTTAAAGTTATCTTTCTGTTCTACTTTCAGGGGACACACGTACACTAAAGAGTTAACCAAGGATGCTCTCCCAAGGCCCTACCCTTCAATCCTAGACATTCATATCATACCAAAGTACATTGAGTGGGATTTGTTGAACTTGAGACTGCTGAAATGAAGTGTCTTACTCATAATAGTTATTTAAACTCAGTATAAAGAAAACCATTCAGAAGGCATTCATCCCAACTACCTGAGGTTTTTTTTTCTTAGAACAGAAAAGGATCTCTCTTAAAAAGTTTCTCTTCTTCCCCATTAACCAAGGAAGCCGAGATAGCTAACTTGTACTCTCAGGTGGTATAAAACTTCTTGTGATTAATTCTATATCCATATGTTTTATAAATACATTTAGGCTCAAACTACCCTGTTATTCTTTGGGTAAATGTGCAGGAAAGAAGGGATAATATTCATAGCAGAAACATATGACCCTATAAACAGTTTTTGCAGGCAACTGGGTGACAAAGTTAGACTAAGGCATTTGTTGATAGGAAAAGCAGTCTATTACATTTATTTCAGTTCCAGTAATACTGCTAAACAAGAAAAGGAGAATCATAACATCAAAGTGTAAGACAGACAATATGAAATGAGGTCTTCTCTCTTGCTGATTAACTGGACACAAGGAAGCTGGCGTTTTTATTAGGCAGTCAATGCCTATGCAATATCTACTCTACTTTTGGAGGCCAAAGACATTTCAGCATATTGAGAAGGATCTGAAATTCTGAGCATTTAAGTTCAGTCTGTGCCAATGCAAATTCCTAACCTTTAGAGGCTTGTCACCTTATGTTTAATATGACCTGCAATACAGCCATGTGTGTACAGCCCCAGTGAAAGAAACAGAATGTATTTGACCGAAGTGTTGGCACAGTGACAAAAGTCAATCATCTGAGTCACTTGGACACGGAGAGAAGAGTTTAAAAATTAGAAAGGGGCCCAAAAATGTATAGAAGAGATAAGCAACTGGGTCTATTTTCAAAAGGTTATGTATGTGCTTTATATATTTTGTGACTACCTGGCCCTGAGATATATGGCTGGTATTTCTGACTGCAGTAACATTTTCAACAATAGTTTATTAAGCTCAAATATTTTGAAATCCAGTTTTATGCAGTATTACAGGCATCTAAATCCCCATATTATCAGTCTGAGAGTCTTGATAATTAGCAACCAGTACTGTTTAAGGAGTAAAAATGAAGTTAGTTTTAGCAGACATTTATTACTTCAAATTCGCTTGTATTTTGATCATGTTGTTATGTTTCCTCTCAGGAGGTGGATATGAAAAACCCCCATATTTAATTACCTCCATTTAATTATCCATTAAAAAGGAAAAACTATTACAAAAAATGTATGTTGTTGCAATTATGGAAGTGACCTCAGAAACAAGGTGCATAATTCTGGTCTCCTGATGGAAAAATTGAACTATGGGGACTTGCCTTAGTGGGGATGTTTTTTACATTACTTAATTAATCTAAGCAGCCTACTCCTTGGATATGTTCATGAAGAACACTCTCTTCTACGAACTTATGCTGATTTTAACTTTTCTGGATACCTCTTACTGAGACTTTAACCATTGGAAGCATCAGCTGAAAATCCCCAAAGCATCCACTCTCATTTCAAGCCACAAAAAAGTCCTTACTCAGACACTAAGAACTCATGATCATTAAACCAAAAAGATGAAGGAAATTCAGAGCTGTTAGGCCAGTGTCATTTATGTTAGAGCAATTTTCAAAGAGTCCCTGTGCACAGAATACCTTCATGCCAATATGCAGTTCTTCCATATTCATAACATGGGATGGATGGAAATGTAAAGCCAGCATTCCTTGAAGATACCTTTCAGTCCCTCAAAAAGCACTACATACATGATGGGTTTTTTCAAATATACATTTGAAACACTGCACATTAATTGTTTTATCGGGTTTTTTTTTAAATATATAGATGGTACAGAGCAACATCAAACTGTGGCACACAAATGAAGCATTCTACAGATGCAGTAACTTGGTGTCTCTTGATCATGGAAATAAAAACATTGGCAGAACCACCAATTGCAAAGCTAAGTAACTGCTACTAGGACCCAAAGCGTTGTTGGATGGTAAAGGATGAGATGACAAAAACACGGGGAAGGGAAGAGCAGAAAGGAGGCAGAAGACCTAGCTCTACTGTAAGCAATCCGGCGAAGTATCAGAATCTTTACCCATGCTTTATTTTGCTTATGCAGATATCTATGAACTTGACTTAGGAGGCAAATTTTCATCAGTTTTATCTGATTTTTCCCCCCTCCCTTCCATAACTGGCACATGAAGATTTAGAAATTGGATTTCCAGCACAAAAGGGAGCTAGAATTAATGGCAGGCATTCATGTTTATTTTTTTGAACATTAGCTATATACTGTATTTTAACTCAGAATGGATTTTTACAACAGTGATTAAAAGAGGGTTATAAAATGTAAATCCTGGAAGTAATTGAATTGAAATAAGAGCCAGCAAGAACCACCAAAACTTCACTTGAACACTATGGAATGAACCAGTCCTTGGAAATCTGGCATCACAAAAATCTCCCTTTCTCTCTATGCAGCATTTAATTTGGGATCTGTAGTTGTGTTACCTTCCCGGACACTTTCCACTAAACATAGATTTCCTCTCCAAATACCATTTCAAATCTCACTGTCTCATCCTCTGCTAAGTAAAAAAGCTGTAAAATTACTAATACAAAAACATAAATACAGTTTTACAATTGCTCAGGAAGAAACTTTTACGAGGTATAACATTGTGTAAGAATTAAATGCTTTTAGTTCCTGCTGAAGGATTTGAGCATACTACAACAGATTGAATAGGCCCAGGACTTAACAATTAGATACTATTCATTTAAATTAAAGATGTCGGTCCACTCGTAATTTACCATTACTCAGCTCACTTCCCCAGAGTTGATAGAGATCTCTGTAGCTACAGCAGGTTCTCAAACCAAATGTCTTTGCAAATAGACCTCTCTTTGTCATTAAACCACAATAAAGTAATTTTCAGGTAATGATGAGCTTGATTTAATCCCACAAAAAGCGGGGCAATTGAGAGTTAATCATGGGACCCTTAACTTGCAATTTACCGTAAGCACTGAGGAAATGAACACATCTTGCTTGGTAGCAAAGATCTTGCAATGACAGAAGCACAATGGAGCAAATTCAAGACAGAGATTAATGTAATTATGGTTCTAAGGTGTCTGCTAGGAAGGATACAATGCAGCTGACTTCATGTAAAATAGTCTAGAATGCGCAGCTTGATTACAAAGCGCTTTGGGTTGTTTTACAGCAGGGAGATCCAATTCCAAAATACTACTCCATTAACGATTATGAAGAGAGTTTCCTCACTGGACCACTACACCATATGATAGTTTCATTGTGTACAGTGTGACCTGTTTCCCTTGTGTGCTGCACATCCAGCATTTGGTCAGGAACTCACCAAAGAATATCCTGCAGCCATGCTGAGACCTGGATTTCCTTGCATTTGTGCAGCAGGCTGCACTGTCAACTTCAGCATATGTCATAAAGTGTAATGCTAACCAGGTTCCACATAGTCAGTCACTTAGTATGAAAAGGTAATATCAGAAAGGGCCTGAGGAGAGAGGCTACTCACATGTGAAAACCAGCTCAGGCTTACTGACCATAGGACTTGAAAAGAAACAGAGATAGAGAAATGCCCCATTATACTCTCCAGCAGTCGGGCGTGGTATGCATAAAACCATGACCCCCTTTTATGCAAAGGCTGACGTGATATGACATGCTGCAAGACTGAGCATGTGTACACAGCTATGGGAGTGCACATGTACAATTTCTGGAGCAGGCCATGGAATCTTATTTGTTGATCACACGGCAACAGAAACACGCGAAGGAGGTTCTCATGCTTCTTACTCTGTGCGGCTGAGTGACTGAAGAGAGGTGGAAACAGGGCATCACATTATATCTTTGTTCCCCAGGTACTGCAGGGGATAGGAGAAAATACAATTTGAGTGTACAAGAGACACATCCCAAATGCTCTTACCCAGCAAAACTGAGACCCTCTTGGGTATATGTAATAACACAGTTTCCAGCCATGCATTTTGCAAGAGTGCTTGGTAAATGGAACTGAAACAAAAATGACCGTGATTATAATTCATATACCCCACATTTCATTCAAACTATCCTGTGAATAATTCTTTGGTATAAATGTGCACTCTCTAATGTTGATTTATCAAGTACTGGTCATTTTCCATTGCAAGTGAATGAATGTAAAAAACTTATTCGAAATTAGAGGTCCACGCTCCATACTTGGAGACAGTCAACACTGCAAATTCCAACAGTCACAAACATTCAGCCCATGGACTTCACAGGACTAAAGTAAACAAGACCTCTGCAATCAGTTATAAAAGAGTTTACATGCTAGATTGTCAAAAATCAATAGGTGGTCTCCTGCTGGTTAAAATCAAGAAGCAAAAGAGAATGTAATGAGCAAAAAACCACTGTTAAACCTTTAAAAATGCCTGGGATTAGATTAAGAAATTCAACATGTGTGTGTGGATTATAAAGACACGATAAACAGTTAAACCCCATTCATTTCTGTCAACTAATAAAAGCATGTTCTCAGAGGATTTTGCAGCAAGGTTCCGATATGTGTGCCATTGCACAGACTAAAGCCTAAGTCAGAACAATTTCTTTGTAGATAGCAGAAGGACATGAATATATAGTAAGGACAGCAAAAGGAGAACAGCATGGAAATTAGAGAAAAATAGGTAGAAAAACAAAGGAGAGAAGAGAGGGATGGTAATTAGTGGAGAAAAAAGCTGCTTAAAGTTTCAAGCAAAACTCATAAGGACAATGTATGCTCTGACACAGACACCTCCAACAGCACTGACAGAATATTAATCTTCCTCCCTCATTCTCCTCCAAACAAAACTGTGGTCACTGAGATAGCTCTGGCATTCACATGAACTGGCTTCTGGTGGGGTTTTTTTCTCTATTTCTGCCAAAGCCATGTGGATAATATGGCTGAATCCCCGCATCTTTAGCTGCATTTGCAGGAACAAATGGGGTTTATATCTTTCTATTGCTTCTAGCGCTCTCAGTATGTGACCATGAAGTAGCTCTCTCTAGGCCTGGCCAGGAAACAACAATTCCATCATGTGGAAATAGTACAGATTGGGTAGTTTAGATTTTACTCTGGTGCAAAATGAACTTTTTAATGGGGCTTTTTACCCTTTTTATAAAACAAAACAAAACAAAAAACCCCAACAAATCAAAACACCCCTCCCATCTTGGCCAAATACCTTGGTGATGAGAGCACGCAGCTGAGACGGAGGAGACTGAGGCTCAACTCCCTGATCCAAACCAGACAGAGCAGGGAGTTGAAACCTGGCTTGCTGTTATCCCAGTGGAGTATCCTAATCTCTGACACTAGAGAGTTTAACTTCAATTCTCTGCTCTGTCTGGTTTGGATCAAGGATTTGAACCTAGATTCTTTCCTCTTCAGCTGAGTACTCTAATCATCGAGCTATTGTGTGTCCACAGAAGGGTTCCTTTTGTTGCGAGCAAACCCTTCAGAACAAAGAGAGTGTCAGAAACCACTTCCGTTGCAACATTAAAACATTTTCTTCAGAAGAATAACAATAACATCAGACTAGACAGCATGTTCCCTAAATCAGGGTTTAATCCTGCAAGTTGTACAGAAATGCAAGCAATAGCTTCCAAAAAGCCTGGTAAGTATGTCAACAGTGTGCTCTCACTAGATTAAATGAATCCATGAGTTTAAAGAAAAACATGGCCTTCAGTGTTTTGCTGGATAAAGGCCACTGCACTTTGCACACTGAAGAATAGAATTCCCAGTAAAGGATTTTTTGCATGGAATGCTTTAGACTTGAGGCTTTCTGCCTTACCAAACAACAGAGTTGTGGGAACTGACGCATAAGCAGTTCCTTATCATTCTGCCATGCTATAAGCCACTGTTTAACTTTTTTTTCAGCAATGCATATACACAAGAGAAGCCTGTTACTTGATATAGAAAATCATTAAGTCTGTTGAATTTTATTTTCTAACTTTAAACCCATTTTATTTAAAACTGAGTATGTGGCTTCCCTATTATTAAATATGAGTGTTTCACTTCAAAGATACAAAAAGGGTAGACAATACAACTTCCAGTGAGATAAAGTTGAAGTCAGAACACAGTGGGAAAAATAGGGCATCTGGAAAGAATCAAACATTCAGACATCACGGCAAAGATTGTGAACAAAAAAAAAAAAAAAAAAAAAGGAAAATCATTTATAGGGGCAACAAAAAGCATAGGATACTATAGTGATTCTATCTTAATCTGACAATTATATTTCCATTCACAACACAGAGTACAAACTTCATTTCTGTCACTTTTTTTATTTTCATGAGAAAGGTTTCATTCAATTGTCTAAATTTTTAATAAAAAGGGAAATTGGTGTTCTCACACTACCTTCAAAAACATCACCAAACTTTATGTTTAATGACTCTACTTGGTAAAGCACCTGGGCTTGTCTGTAATATCACGTATATTGTGGGTTGCTGTGATGGAGCAGAATCGATATGACCTATGAATTTCATGGATGTTTAAAGATATAAACATCTATCAAGACAAGGGGAGAGGATGGGAGTTCAAAATTCAATTTTTAAAATAATTTTTAGTGACCTCAGCTAAAAAACCCTTGATTTTTCTGCATGAAAAAGATCATTTTTCATCTCTCAAGTATTTGAGATATTCCATTAATGTCGCTGATGTGTTTGGAAATGGTTACCAGGTAACAATGCAAAATAATATAAATGTATAGAGCTATCTAGACATTTTAAGAATTTTACGAGCTATCTAGATGTTTTAAGAATAAATTGCTTTTCTTTTATGATAGGCATTTATTTGTCAACTCTTCTGAAAATACAATAAACATAGCATGTCCTCACTTTGTCTGTACTGTTTCACAGCATTCTGCTTTATCTGTAAACGGAGATAAATCACTAAGAAGGAAACTGGAGATTGGGAAATTAGTCCTTTGCTATTGAAGAAAGGTGTACAAATTTTGGTTTGGTTACAAGCAAATTAACCAAATTAATTATTACCTGTCTCCAAATTGCAAGTGTTACTAAGGGGAAGTGCTGAAGAAGCTAAACATCTGTGAGAGAAAAGGAAACTGAGAGAGGAAAGTTGACTCACACCTGAGCGCTGAGTATGAATTCTTACTTTAATACGAAATTCATTTGTAAAGAAATACTTTTTAAAAAAATTGTATTCCTCAATGTTGGGACTGAAAACAGGGCAATCTAAGATATAAGGCACACAAAGTACCTTTCTCTTTCTGCACAGCCGAACAGCTTCTGAAATTCATTGTAGAAGAAGGAAAAACTTCAGTATCAAGACATTTAATGTACCCCACTGAACTCACTTTCTGTATATCAGGTATATCATTACGGTTAGATCCAGTGAGTCTAATCTGTTGAGGTTTTTTTCGTACTCCCTCCAGACTACCATGTTTGATTTGGAATGAGAAGTCCAGGTTTAATAGACTCATTCAAGTAATAGTTTTATAATATGAAATGCATGCATCTTCTTTCATACTAAACTAGACTTTTCTGACCAGCTTCTCACTGCAACTTTCCTTGGCGAATTGTAAAGAATCAGAGCAGCATATATCTGTTCATATTCCTCCTTCTCTTGCTGCCTTCCACACAAACTGACAATCAAGTGAAGCATGTCTGCAAGATGCCCCACAGCCAGAGAGCTAGTAACAACAAATCATTCACCCAAATGCTTAGCTAGGCCTCCAAGCTTAAAGCTCAAGCAGCTAAGCTATTTGACAAAACAAGGTTTCACTGTAGAATAAACCATACAGGTTTCACTTTCCCAGAAGAATCCTGCCTTCCTAAATAATCCTAGTTTCACCAAGCCACCTGCCTATGTCAAGGAAATTAATGAACTTCAAAAGTTAACACAACTCACAATGAACAACAAGCCCTATTTTTCTAAATATTCAAATGCCATCACCACAGCAGTGTGCCTTCTTTTTTACGTAGCCATACAGAGAACTGTAAATTAAAGCCCAGTTCCTGGACATTACATGTCCAGCCACTGCACTACACATTAATCTCCTTTCTTGATTCAGTTGCCAAGTTTTCAGTAACATTATGCTATGTGTGCCCAGAACCACAAGCTTAGCTCCAGGAGAACTGTGTATCCTGTTAATGCAGGGATCAAAATACCTGTTTTAAGAAATCAAACTTTTATATGAACTTCAAGTAAGGGATTTTTTTGGTAATCCCTATTGGATTAGGCTTTTCTTATTGACAATCACACCTAGTGAACAAAATGCTACATAAAAATCCTGAACAGCTCACAGAATTAATGACATGGGCTTGTAAACATCTGAGACACAGATGTTGTGGCTATGTTTGCTTTTAATTTATTTTTTTTTATCAAGAAGCAAGAACAAACAGAAATAGAGCAGACAAAGGATGAAATCAGCATTGTGTTAAAGAAAGTGGACAGTCAGAACAGAAAACGTGATTTCAAACACCTCATAACAGATTGGTATTTTAATGTTTGCAAAAAAAAAATAAACTTAGCTGAGCTTGCAATAAGAAAGAATCGAAGTTTCATGGAAAAAATCAGTAAAACTTCAAGGAATTTGTAAGACAAAGTATTTTTATATGAAAGAGACTAGGTTCTTTTGATTCAATAGGAACCAGACTAAGTTCAGAGAAACATATTTCCTTTCAAAATCTGACATTAGGACTGTATATCTCATATTAATTGCTTTTATCCATGACTTTGGTTCAAATTGATATGACAATGTCAATGACGCCAAGAGCACGAACTCCCATGCTGTTTATGTAGTTTAGATGATCCCCAACCTCTGCAGCCCATTCGGTGTTCTAATTATGCTGAAGTATGCTTTACATAAAACCGATAGGAAAGCCTGAATCCAGCTAAACTATTAAGGAGGAAGGGAAATATTTACCAGAAGTTCCTAATTAACTAAGTGTCCTGGCTTAGGAGGGAGAAAAAAACTGCACTGTATAAGGAAAGTAGTCCTTTGACATGCATTCAGCATGAGATGCATCAATCACATTTTTTCAGAAGCAATCTTCTTGCTTTTCTAAGACAAAAGATGCTGAGACAGTTGCAACAGCTGTAAAGTTATATTTCCCCTCATGCTTAAGCGGACTCCAATTTGTTAATAGGTCTGCATGAGAAATCTGAAAGAGAAATACGCAAAGCAGAGTCAAAGAGGTGAAAAATGTAGCCATTTCTAATGCTGTACATGGTATCCCACCACTCAGTAGCTTGAAGATGAATGGAAATCATTGACAAATGGAGAGTGTGGATATGCTCAAGGAGTCACATCATATGTGCAGTGAACCCAGCATTGCCCAAGGCAATTGGCATGATATCTCCACTCCAGGTCCCAGCGCCCTTACCCAAGATAAGTTAGTATTCGCAATAGATACCTGGATTGAAATGCTGAGACCGCTTGAAACCTTCTAACAACCTCTGCTACTGAATTTCGCTTATTTCTTCCCTTCCGTGAAGTAAAAAACAATAAAAATACTCATGAAAATGTCAGAGTTCTCTGTATTGAGCTCTTTGTAGGAAATGGTAGGTATTCTCTCCTAGTTATCAGTGTAATTTGTGCCAGCTTAAACCTGGTTACTGCGAGATCATTTTCAATTCAAAGAAAGTAATTACAATCAGAATTTGAACCACAGTTTTACAGATTAAGTAAAATAAAAATCTTCTTTAAAGCAAGTAACTGCCATGCATACAATTAGAAAGCTACTTTCAAGCAGTAATCTATATAACTATATATATTCAAGCAGGTATCTGTATATCATCATCCGGACAATATCAACTATTGGAAGTGTTGGTATACTATGTATTTACTTTTTTTTTCTTGATACAATGAATTTTAAATTTTTCGTAACAAAATCACTGTTTTCTTAAATTTGTATAATATAGTCAACTTGAGTGAAGCTAAGGAAAATTGTCATTCCTTTCCCTAAGGTACATCACATTACAGTAATTCATTACAAACAGCAGAGATAGAATACAGCTCACAGAATGGGTTTAATTCATTTCAATACATGAGAAAACTGTTGAGAACATTCATGGAATACTTTCATATGTAGAACCTGTTCATGAGCCTTTCATACAAGAGTGGGCTGAGAGGCATAAAAGGATCTGTGAGTGTATATGTATGTAAGTATAAACATAGATTTAAATTTAGGGTTATGTTAGCAATCATATAAGCACTTTCAATCTGCATAAATGAGACACACATTATTCTTGTGTAGTGAAATTACAAGCGCACATCACCACAAACAAGCACCAGTAGAAACTACTCTGTACTTCACACACCCTGTACAAGCACGCATCATTTGGGGAAAAAAGAATCTGAAACTCTCTTGTGCAAATATTTTAGACTGTTTAAAACTTTTTGTTAGGAATATTTTTTGTTTCCGTAGAGCTCTTTCTTTGATACTGTGAATTCAGTGATACAGATCTCAGAGGGAGATAAAAATTCTAATAAAATCTTTCTCAAAATAAATTCAAATTGACTTCCTGCATTCAAAGCCTAAAGGACCAAGTACCAGCTATACTGAAAAACATAGGGTATAAACATGTTCCATATATCCTCATGGAAAACCAGAATCTTTTCAATGGTTCAGAGGTCTTGTTTTGTGACCATTTAAATATCACTCCTCTGAATTGAAATTAGAAGATGGAAATCTCCAGTATTTATATGGAGGAGTAACTCTTTTCAAAGTCACTGGAGATTATATTCAGATGCATATACACGTACACAACTAATGGAATTTTTTATGATGCCTTCCTGCTTGAAATGTTGAAAATAAGAGACATACAGCAGTAATGGCAAGTAAGGTTGTAGATCCAAATGCCAAATGCAATGTGTTAAATTCAAAACACACGCTGTATGTTCTTTACATCAGTGGATGTATAGTAGATAACATACAGCTAACTACATAGCTATATAGGCCAGTCAACAACTATTTCCTAGACTCTGTTTTTCTTTTCAGTGAGCCAGGTAAATTTTCAGCCTCTGAGGTTTATTTCCTGTGAATAAATCTGCCCAGCTCTAGTAAACTTCTTCCATTAGAACTCTGGATGGCTACAAAGCCTAGAAACTCTATGCTTGTCAGTACTTTCCCCCATTATAAAGTTCACAGCACACAAGGCTTTGTAGTGATTAAAAAGTTATAAAAAAGTTGATGAATATTCACTGTTTCCTAAATGAACTTGATTCATTAACCTTTGCTTTGTATTCAGCTGTGTTCCAAAGCTAATTTCAATTTGAATCTACCAGCAAATCTAGATTATGTACCCAAAGAACCAAAAATTCAGACCTATACAGCCATATTGTATAATTCTCTAGTTAGGGAACAGGAGTACTACCCTGAAAAACCCTGACATTGTACTGATTTTGAGTGTCTGCATCTCTTTTAATAAAAAGAGACTACATAGCACATAGAGTATCAAGGGTTATGGAACAACATAAACCATTGTCCTACAAACACTTATGCCTGGACTTAACTTTACAACCACATGTTAAAGTTCCTTTGATTTTAATGGAACTAAGCACAAGAAGAATGTGAGTAACTGTTTGCAGGATCATCGATTATATTTTAGGAATATTTACAATGAATTGCTTATGGATGACTTACAGAGCAAGAGGCTTTACTGGAAGACATTTCTAGATAGCAAACAAATTCAAGAATTTCAGAAGTGTAAATGGCAAAATTAATGATTAATTTATTTTCCAAAGTTATTCATGAGTTTTTGCCATATGCTGACATCAGGAATTTAGGAATAGTAGCACTCCTGCTGAGCTATAAAGAAGCAAATTTCTGAGCTTTGTGAAACATTCTGAATCCTTTGAAAGAATTTCCAGATGTTGGTATGAAGTCATTTCATTTCCTTCTAGAGGGCCCTCAGTTGTGGAGACCAAGGAATAATATCATATATTTGAAAATCATTGAGATAGTCTCAAATAGACTGTCATCCTTGTCTAGATCTCTTCATTGAGCACAGGGAAATGCATTCTCTTCTGTCTAAATACCTGATGCAAAAGAGAACATGGAGAAAAGCCAGCTGGCTTAATTTCAGCCAATGTGAAATGGAGGTGACACATGTTGGCAGGCTGAAGCACTTTGAGGAATTGGCAGGAACTTTCATTGCCTCTCCAGCTGATGGCATCTGTCCACTCATTGTCCAAGTAGCTTTGCAATCAGCTAGCCTGCAAATTTTCCAGGCATCAACTTGTTATTTTGTTTGTACAGTGTCCAAAACACTAAGATCCCAGATTGTATGACTATAAACTACTGTGATACAAGCAATCAACAACATTAAGCACAGAGAGTTCGAAAACTTATCTCTGGTTCCAGGTTCTTCCTATTAATAGCAGCAGGTATAGCATCCTCTATCTGTGGCTGCACCAAGGCTACAGCACTTCCTTACCAAGACATATCATGTAGATTAATCATCTTTGTTCTGGCATGACTAGGAGTACATAACATGGCATTACTTTTGAGCCTCAGTTGGAAACTATGTTCAATAATGATATTTTGCTTTATAAAATAAAACCAGCCTCAGTGAGAGCATACAAGACTGGCTTTGCCACCTATAATGGCGACGAGTCTCACTGATGTTCCGAGGTAATCCACGCTTGTATTTAGAAAATATAAGCATTGTAGGGACTGTCTGTCAAAGACAGCCTTTTTCTCAAAAGGGATGACCAAAGTAATCTTTTTTTTTGCAGCAAGCTAAATACATTGCATGACAGGGCATACAGGACTATCTCAGTGGTTTTCAAATACATCATGTTATTCCTTAGCTGAATAGTACATCTAGGCCTCCACAACTGAGGGCCCATTAGGAGAAAATTTTCTAGCCTTTTCCAACAGGTTATAATAAAAATATTTTCTTCAGAGAAATAAACCTACTGATGTAAGATCAGAGTATCAACAATTTTGACTCTACCTCTTTCGTTTTCCTTGACAAGTGAACTAGACTCATTGCTTGGTATTTTGTTGTTACTCATCAGTTAAAACTGATTGTTATTTCTGTATTACACATTAGGTTATTCAAAATACTAGGAAATCTGAAGTCTTGCACTGGTTTAATTTTTTAAAAAACCTGCCCTCACAAGTCTGAATTGCAAAATGCCACTGTTTGATACAAACACAAAATTTTGAGGGTGGGATTTTTAAGTACAGGGTATTTTCAAAGTTGCTGGGAGCTGAAAATCCCACTGAACTGTGAATGAAGTTCCAGGTCCAAGTGACTAAATACAGGGAATAAATGCATAACCATTGCTGTTCCCTCTCAATAATATAGCTGCAGATATACATTCAATCTGAAATGAAAATATTTATTTTTCCCTGTCCAGAAATTAAACATGAGAGCTGTTTCTGTCACATAATCAAAGAGAACTTGTATCCAAGTATAAAAACACAACAAAACAAGATATCCATTTTGAAGAGAACAGCATTACAAATCCATGGCATGTTTTTATTTGGTTTATACTCTATTAGATTATAAAGGAGAAGCCCCATACCATGTGCCTTTGATGAAATAGTGTCTTATTATGCAACTCCCACTCGCTGTCTTGATAAGGTTCAGGTGTCATTTTTCATTATGATTACAGCCCTGGCACACTAAAAGGTTTTCGCCTTTTTCGTTCAGTCATATGAGCTTTTCCTGACAGCTTTCAGATTGGAAGATGATAATGATTGCAGGCACTGTGGCAGAAAACACTGAGGTTATTCTAGATCAATCTTCCTCTCTTGTGTTGGGGTTTTTTCCACTGCTCACCCGAGAGCTGCAATCCAGTTGCCCAAGTTATTATGTGACACCTCTCCTATGTCTTCATTGTACCAGAGATTATTTCAAGGTTTTTAAAAGCATTTCTTCAAGCTTAGTAGCTTTAAGAATACAGCATCAAAGTTTGTTCAATTAGGACAAATATTTTAATCCCTTTTATGTTCCAATGTGATCAAAGTTTCACTCTGCTTATCCTAAGATGTTATACCGAACACAGACAAAAGTATCTACAGTCATGTACTTAGAGCTGTTTTAAAAGGGTCTGTGGTATTTTCACTGTAAACTTTAGGTTTCTTTTAAAAGACTGAGTATCTTGATTTTCTTAATACTCACATGTATTTTCTGCAGAGCCCTTGTTAAAAGAAAAAGAGCTGTTTAACATGTACTGTTTTGTTCTATTTTGGATTTCTTGATTAAGCTAATATCTGCATTAAACATTTCACATAAATTCATTTCCTTCTTTGTTTTTTTTTTGGTCACAGATTAAAAAAAAAAAAAAACAAAGATAAGGGGAGAATAAGTATAGTATTATGGATTAAATGCATAAATTTAAATAGATAGATAAATTAAATATAGGAGATAAAATATCCTCCTGAAATGTCTTGTATTAACTTCACCTAATTTATATGGTAGAAGAGCTTTCAAAATTTATTGCTTCTTGTTGAAGGCAAAATAAAGCAATATGAAGAACCGTGGCCAAACCATTAGTAATTAAATTGGGATGGAGAGGTGGACAGAATAAATGTGATCTGCAGAGCCTTGAAAAATAACTGGCAGGACTTCCTCCCCTCAGAGCATAACTGTCCACGAGGAGACTAAGATATGTTCATGTAGTCAAATGGGGTTATAATATTAAAGCTATTAAATATAAAATCCCAAGGAAACTATTGTTTGTTTAAGAGACAGAGTCCTCTTTTGAGCTTCATTTGCTCTGAAGTCATATTAGTGGACTCAGGACTTACTGCTACAGTAGTCCCTCTTTAGATGGATCCTTAGTGCTATGCAGTGGTGTGGAATACTGCCTCCTCTCAACCCTCTCCCGAGCCCACCACTATGTACACTAGAGGAGATAGCAACTGCTTTGATGAGGGAAGCAGCCATTCTCCTTCCCGTCCCAGCACGGGACTGAGAAGGAGCATTCCTTCGGCACCATTCTGCACAGAATCACAGCATCATCAAAGTTGAAAGAGACCTTCAAAATCATCTAGTCCAACCATCAACCTAGCACCAACCCAATCACTCATAAACCATGTCCCCAAGTGCCACATCCGGACACCTCCTGAACACTTCCAGAGACAGTGACTCTACCACCTCCTTGGGCAATTTACTCCAATGTTTAAACACTGTTTAGACACACTCTGCAAATTCTTTTCTCATATCTAATCTGAACTTCCTCAAGTGCAACTTAAGGCCATTTTCCCTCATCCTTTCACTTGAAACATGACAGAAGAGATTGATCCCCACCTCACTACAACACTCACACCTAATTTGGAGTCATCTGCAGTCTTACTGAGGATGTATTCAATCCGCTTGTCTAAACCATTGATAAAGACATTAAACAGGACCAACCCTAATATTGAGCCTGGGAAACCTTTCCTAGTACCAAGGTCAGGCTGACAGGCCTGTAGTTCCCCAGATCATCCTTCTGACTCTGCTTGAAGAAGGATGTTGCATTTACTAATTATCAGTCAACTGGGAGAAGGACTGCTGCTAAATGATTGAAAGGAACTTGGCAAGCTATTTCACAAACTCTCTCCTCACTATTATGTGCATCCTATCCAGGCTCACAGATTTTTGAGTGTCTAACTGGCATAGCAGGTCACCAAACATTTCCTCTTGGATTATGGGGGCTTCACTCAGCTTCCATCATGAACTACCAGCTCTGGGAGTTGTATCTTACTGTTGAGCCTCACATCCTCCCTCCAGCCCCTACCATGCTCCCAGCAGGTCTGCTCCATCAACTCACCATGCAGTTGTTCAGTTCTGCCATCACAGTCATGAAAATTCATACCAGCTTTGCACCAACATTTCATGGTCGTGGTTCAAACACTTTGCTAGGCAGGTCTGCTCCATAAAGAGCTCTTTTAGCAAGCACCTCTTGGTAAACTAAGCAACACGGGGATCAGAACAATGGATACGTTCAAAACATTCAAACATATATTCAAAAAATATATTCAAAACAGCTGGCAACTTCAAATGGTTGGTTGACAACTTGTGGATTTAACATTCAATAGCAAAAAGGGGTATTTTGAATATTAGCTCATGCAGCCAAAGAGCTGGTTACATCATAAAAATATAATCCTTTTAAATCACAGCTCAGTGGAGACAGTGACATGACAACTGACCTAACAATTTGAAGCTCATGAGAAGGCAGGCATGTGTACATAATCTGCATTATACTTTAGCTGATATCTTTAGAAACAGGCAAATATTTAAGAAATGTGAAGTAAGGTAAGATTAGTTTCTACTCAGTGGTGGTACAAGACAACACATTGCAGACAGGGAACTGTGTGAAACTACAGTGAACAAGATGAGGTAAGGCAGTGGTTGTACCTCAGCATTTTAGCTGAGAAATATTCTGGTATCCGAGGAAATCTGACGCATTCATGGTCAGAAGTAGAACCACTGCATAACAGAATGTACCTCAAAAGGATAAGCAGTCAAGCATCTATCACTTTCTTTCTTTTAAAGATGCCATATGAAGTGAGACACTTCATAAGAGGGCTGTTTGGCTGCGGGTCTTTCATAATCGTGGTTTCAGCGTTTCCGATTATTACTCTTTAACTTTGGAAAAAAGAAGCCCTGCCAACAACCAAAAGTAAACTGTACTTATTTACATATAATTTACCCATACCTTAAATCATGAGTTTTGCTCCACAAAGCATAAACTCTTCAGGGTCAGTGCAGGATTATCCCATCAAAAACAGAAGTAAAGCCATTATAATAGGAAGAGAGTTGGACAGTGAGAATACTTTTGTTTCTCTTAAGTAAAACAAATATGAAATAAACAAAGGAGTTAAACAGCTCTTAAGCATGACTTGCAGGAGAGAATATTAACTGCTTGAATACCAAGGTTAAACTTAGCTTAAGACTCACAGGGCAAAACAACAGCTGAGTCATTAATAGATTATGAAATTAGAAAACAACTTGCAGTTCATATTTAAGAAAGAGTTTTAAGAGATGGGGTTTTTTTGATTGACTATACAAGGGACTTGTGTCGAGACATTAGAGCAATGTTTTTAACACTCCAAGCTTGAATTAAACTGTAGACCACTGTGGTACCAATACAGTGGTTAGTAGAGCTTAGGCCCCCAATGGAAAGCACTGGGTTTTAGGTTTGAGTTGTGGGGAGGTCTGTACGCTTTTTCAAACAGAAAATTCAACATCTGTCTCATAGAGGTTGTGCAAATTATTTTGGATCCTTTTGTGCCACTAAATACACACTAGACAATAAAAAATGGAGCCTTTTAGATTGTGTATTAACTCAGTGCTTTCAAAACCCCAAAATATTAATTTTTTTTTTTTTTTTTTTTTTTTTTTTTTTGAGAAATGCTCTAGAATTGTAATGAGAAGCATCTAAAGTGAGGGATTGCCAGGAAGGACAAAAATAGGAGTGAAATGATAATCCTATTTCACAAGTAGAAATCTACAGTAACTTTAATGCATTCTACTGGATTCCAGCCAGGTAAACTGAGATCAGCATTTCAGGAAAACTTAATATTCACAGTGAAGAGCTATGCTATTTAGAGAAAATGGAAAAGGGAAACTTTCAGGACTTTTAGTAGATTGACACTGAATCCACACATTGAGCCAAGTAAGTAGATTGTATTGCTGTTAAAGTTTATGAGGCACTGTTATTTCCAAACTACAGTTGCCCCTCTCACATGATCCTTTTGAATGAAAGGAAGTATCACAAATGTAGGAACTTAAAAAAAGCATATTGTGTTAAAGAAAAGGAAAAATCTTCAACAAACCAAAATCAAATGTAAACAAAATTAATGGTCTAACTTAAAGCCAAAAAACTATGCAACCTAGGAAAGTCTGAAAGTCTGAAAATCCAGCTTAACATTATGTCCCTTGCTGAAGATTGTGTGCCACTTACTCATTTGTTTGTTGGTTTGGTTGGGGTTTTTTTCTGCACAAAAGATAATGGCACTTAAAATATTGTGTGAGCAAAATGACATTTCCCATAACACTTGAAAAACTTTTTAATTACTTTACAAATTTCAGGTCTTCATAATGAAAATTATATTACAAGAAAAACAAATAAGTTCCAAGGTTAAGTAAGAATACAAAAGTCTGAAACTATATAATGGATTATCCAAAGTTTACCCAGGTCTCACACACAACAGAGCCTAAAACAGAGATTTCTTGCATTCAATGCATACTTTCCAAATTAGAAGATTTGCCCATGAGGTAAATTATCTGAGTAGTCTGGCACTGTCTCAGTATGCTACCATATCTTGCCCTCCTACATATCAAAGTCCTTTTCTTCCAGGTTACATAGAGCTGAGGCAAGACTAACTTTATGAACAGGTAGCTTACCCACTGTATCCAAACTGGAGTGCAGGTACCCCAGAGGAGGCACAAGACAATTAGATAGAGTGCAGGAAGAAAATAGTTTTTGTATTATTCATAGATTAAATTTAAAAAATTCAATTGTGGTTATTTTAACCCATTTTTATTTTCTATATTTGTTTTACAAATATAATTTTAATTTAATATCATTTTAATTTTTAATTTCTATATTTGCTATCTATACTTTATAATGTACTTCATTTATTCTTACAGTAGTCCATCTATATAACTTATAAATAATTATACACCCATTGAGGATATGTGCTTAAAAATATTTTACTGATTATTGAAAAGTAGTGAATACATATAATGCTTCAAAATATCTTCACATATAGACCTAGCCTGAAAAATTAGTTTCAGAAACTGATATTTCTTAAACTTGGTTGAATGTGACCTATCACCACTCACAACTTTAGGAAAATATAGGGGAACCTACACCTCATTCCATCATATGACATGTTTAGCTTAACTTGCCTTCACGCTCTACCGTTTTAAATGCTCTTGATCAGCTTGTGTGGAAAACTGGATTTCTGTTCAACATACAAGTAATCAAAAAAATGAAAAAACTATTCAAGAGTCTTTACAGAATATGTCAGTTCATCATAGGGCTCCCATTTTACTGTATAATACAGAGGAGAACAAAATGTGAAAATACAAACATTTGGAAACTCTCACTGTGAGAAAAGTAAAAATCCCTTCCGTCTCCCCAGTATGTGACATTCTCTAGATTCCTTTTTGAGGTCGTTTTCATTATCTCGTAATAACTAGTTTCAGAGAAGGATCATAACCACAAGTAACCTCAGAAAAACATTTTGGCTTTAAAAACAAACTAAAAATCTAATGGGAAGAATTATTATTATTAACTTCCAGCTCAAACTAAAAGACACAGGTGGCTTGGATCGTCCTTACAAACATTAGGTTAGCCTTCAGTTTCAGATGCTTTGTATTAGGTTACCCTTAGGATGTAGAGGTTTAAATCAGTGGAAATTTTGCTGTAGACTCCAAGGGGCCCTTACCTTCCATAGTTTTGCCTTAACAAGATAACAGTGCTTGCCAAAAACTGCATTTTGATTTATTTGCAAATTATTGTTAAAAATATTTGGCTCAACATATAATGGGTTCAAATTTTCAGGTGTTATAAATCAGTGTAGCAGCAGAACTATGTCAATTTAATCCATTTGGGGATATACTGGTGGTGTTTATCCCAATTAAGATCATTCATTGCAGTAAAGTAATTAATTTTAAAATTTTCTGGATTTACATGGCAGGCAGTCACAGAAGTTTCACTCAGGGCTACTGCATTTTTGTGTTATAATCTGCAAATGAAGCAAACCTGTCCCTTCAAAAATGTATTATTCCTTAAAATAAGTATCTAATTAACCTGCTTTTTTATTTATTCAGTCCTATCATCACTCAGAAATTATCTGCATATTTAAATTTAGACAAACAAATGCAAACATGCCTTTGCAAGACTGCTTACAATAGAGACTAGAGACTGGTTCATTTCTATTAAAAAAATGAATCATGTTAGCAAATTGCACAACTTTGCATTACTTATTAACAACTAGACACATCTGTGCAAGATCATCTTTCAACCTCCTTGTTTCAAAAAATTGTCTAAAATAAATTTAATCCAATTTTTATTTGATGCAGAGCTTGCATGATAGGAGAGAAATTTGCTATTTGAGGACTTGTGCATTTAGCCTTAGAGAAAGGGAAAGTTAAAAAATAAGCATCTTAAAGCAACTGGGAAGTAGACTCTTCCCCCTGTTACTTCTATAAGCATGTGTTTATTCTGTGCTGCTGCAAAATACAAAGAGGTTCTTCTAGCTAAACTATAAGTAATTAAGAAATGTTATGAAATTTCGGTATTTGCTTTATTTTAAAATAACACAAAGCATTTGGAAGTCAAAGATTAAGTCACATAAGATGAGGGAGAGCAAATCCATGTCATATATATAATTTATGATAATTATGATCTTGCATTACTCCAGTGTTTTGTTGTACCAAAGCTCATAATTCAAAATACCACAATGCAAAAAAAGAAAATCAAAGTACCATGGCCTAACAATGAAAATTAATTTATCAGGTAGATGTTTACAGCATTAAAAGTTCTTGTTCATTATTTCACTGGAAATCTATCTTGACTTTGGATAAATCTTTATTGGTATACTATATAAAAGCACTACCAGCTTAGATGAGAAATATATATGTGAAAACTTAAAAACTTTTACCCGCCCATCCTCTCTCTAAGATTCCATCTAGCAAAATTTTTAGCAAACAGTAGGGGTGACCAACAAGTGATATCTTTTACTACAGAATGTGCTTCTTCAGCTTCTTATCTGCTTATAGTCTCTTCCAATGTAAGCTCTTTTCACTCACAAGAAAACAAAACATATAAAATCAAGTAATTATCCAAGTCTGTAACTATGCAAATGCTGAAGATCTGTAACTTCCCATTGGATTCCATGAAGTAAGAATTGCAAAATAACACAAAATAATTTGCATTAGAACAGATCCTTGAAGTTCATTTGGTACAATTCCCCTATAATGAGCAGGGCATCTTCAACTAGATCAGGTTGCTCAAAGCCCTGTCCAGCCTCACCATGAATGTTTCCAGGGATGGGTCATCCATCACCTCTCCAGGCAACCTGTTCCACTGTTTCACCACTCTCTTAATAAAAAACTTCTTCCTTATATTTTGTTGGAATCACTTTTTTTTTTTTTTTTTTTTAAAGCCAATACACCTTTTCCTATCATAAGAGGCTCTACTAAGAACTGTAGTATCGAAAGGCTGCAATATGGTCCAAGATATTTCTCAAATACCTCCAAACTTCCATGAAGTTAAAACAGCAGTAAGTGATTTCAGTAAGCAGGTACTGACAAGCAAAATGATGAACATCATCACTCTAACTGTCAGAAAAGTTGTTTTTGCCACTAAATTTCACATATATCTGAGGATTTATGTGGCACATATAGTTATTGCTGAACTCTGTGAACAGCTAAACAGCAAAACTGCAAGTTATGCGCTCTCCATCCCTTTTTGTAAAGAAGAGAAATCAGGACAATGTGGTAAGAGATGTAAAAATCATGCTCCAAGGTGAATTTTTATTGTAAATCAGGTTCTTATCTCTTAGTATACAGAGATATGTGCTCAGTTTCTTAAGTGATAAGCCATAATGCAAAGCTAGTACTTCACTCATTTGACCCAATATCCTACTGTCTCTTTCATATAGTAATCAAGGTATGACTAAAAAAACTTAACCAGATTTTCTGCCCCATTTGTATTCCATTCCTATTTCTATTCCAAGGATGCCACCTCACTGCTTTAGTAGCTGATAACCACTTCACAGCTCCCAAGTAAAATTCACTCAGGTCAGTTCATACCTATTTTTTTCAGAATCACAGAATTAATTAGGTTGGAAAAGACCTTTGAGATCATGAAGTCCAACCTATGACCTAATACCATTTCATCAACTAAATCATGGCACTAAGTGCCATATCCAGTCTTTTTTTAAACACTTCCAGAACAGTGACTCCACCACCTCCCGAGGCAGCCAATCACTCTTTCTGTGAAGAATTTTTTCCTAATGTCTAACCTAAACTTCCCCTGGTGCAGACTAAGACTGTTTCCTCTCATTCTGTCCACTGTTTCCTCTCCTTGCCTGGGAGAAGAGATGACCGACACGTGGCTACAACCTCCTTTCAGGCAGTTGTAGAGAGTCATAAGGTCTCCCTTGAGCCTCCTCTTTCCAGGCTAAACAAATCCAGCTCCCTCAGCTGCTCCTCATGGGGCTTGTTCCAGATCCCCCACCAACCTTGTTGCCCTTCTCTGGACACACTCCAACATCTCAACATCCTTCCTAAACTGAGGGTCCTAGAACTGGACACAGTGCTCAAGGAGTGGCCTAACCCATGCCGAGTACAGGGGAAGAATGGCTTCCTTAGTCTTGCTGGCCACACTGCTCCTGATACAGGCCAGGATGCCATTGGCTTTCTTCACCACTTGGACACTGCTGGCTCATGTTCAGCTGGCTGAACCAGCACCACTAGGTACCCTTCTGCCTGGCCACTGTCCAGCCACTCTCTCCCTAGTCCGTAACACCACATGGGATTGTTGTGGCAACAACTGCATGGGGTTGTTGTAGACTTTTTAAATTTCATATTGTTGGATTCAGCCCATCTATGCAGCCTGTCAAGTTCCTTCTGCAGATCCCTCCTACCCTCTAACAGATTGACACTTGCTCCCAACTTGGTGTCATCTGCAAACTTGCTAATGGTGGACTTAATGCCCTCATCTAGATCATCAATAAAGATATTAAACAGGACTAGGCGCACCACTGATCCCTGGGAGACACTACTAGTGACTGGTCGCCAACTGGACGTGACACTTTTCACAACCACTCTCTGGCCAAGCTGTGGGCTGCCAGCTTTTCCAGGAATATGCTGTGTGGGACAGTGTCAAAGGTTTTGCTGATGTCCAACCTTGCGGCAAAGCTGTCATGGAGGGAAACAGTTTCTCTTTTTCATGATCTCAAAGGAACAAGTTCACCTCCAAATCTTATCTTGTTTGTCTAAACAAATCAAATTCAAGTTGCCTTCCCTTGGAAAGAAGCTGCTTTCCCTGACACATTAGTGCTAGCTAACTTCTCCTGTGTTTCCCTTTTCCTGAACACAGATGACCAGAATTGAACCCACAGTTCTAGATAAGATCCAAAAAACATAAAAGGGATATCTAAAACGGCATGCGCGTTTCCTTATCTGCCTTCTCTCTCCTGATACTGTCTGTACCATTATACCTAGATAGGTATGATTTTTGGTCACCCCTGCCATTTTCACAGCCACATTAATTTGATGGCTTACAGTTAATCCTTTGATTAGCTTCTTTCTATGTAGAACACAACACAGAGTTATATCTGGTGGTTTTTTATTATAGCCTGTAATTAAATTTATTCCATGACAGAGAGTATCAATGTGTGCTGCATTCAATATGCACTTCCACATTGATGTGCACATTTAGTTGAGAATGTTTGTCTAAATGTTTCTCTGGGTGGCTAAACTGGAATCTTTTTTATGACACAAAAGATTTGCACATATTATTTACTTGTTTCTGGTTATTTACAACAGCTGTTAGTGACTCATAATTCTCTCGTAACATGTGCAATATCACTAAGCCTGCTACACCTCAAGTTATTCAAATATACTAAAAGGCCATTTCAAAAATTAAGTCTATTGACTTCTGTGTAGCACAGCTATCCAGAGGTAAAATCTCTCATATGCTTATAAAAAGTGTGGAAAAACCCTAAACAGAGAAGAATAAAAAATACTATTCTGAGGTAAATCGACAAAGATACTCATGGAAAAAAGTAAGAAGATAATTTTTTTAGACTGATTTGAAGTCAGAGGCAAATTTATCTTAGATTTTCCTAGAACAAGGATTATGAATTATGGGCCAAATTATTCTAGATGTATTTGCTGATTTCCCTGGTATGACAACAGCAAGGAATAATTTCAATAAGTACATGTGACTGCTGTTAAACTATTGAAAAAAATGAAAAATTTTCTTTGACAACATCCCAAGACCCATATTGACATCCATTGCTCCAAAGTCAAAGACTCCAAAGACTGGCAAATCAATGTAGTGATATCTAAAGGAAATTGTTTTCTATTTTACAGTGAGAAACAAAGCATTGGAATGCACAAACTGAAATTTATCACATTCATATCACCTTGAAGCTGGCGTCCTTTGTACAAATCCTTTGTTTTCGTTGGGTGAGCTCTGGCACTATTATCACATTTAGGTTGTTCATACCTAAAGAACAAACGGAGAGAACAACACCAGACAAGGTTAATTTGATTTAGAATGAATTTATTTCCAAATAGTCTGAATAAAACTTGTATCTTCTCAAATTCAGGTAATAATCCTGTTTTTCACTCAGAAGGGCAATGCAAACTCATCTGCCTATTTTTCACTTACATCAAAGAAATCACATCTTTATATCCCTGGGGTTGATGTCAAACTAAAAAATTATTATCTATTCCAAAGCCCATTCTATAGGGAGGAAAACCAAGGAACTGCTAGAAATTAATATGTAATAAAAAATATTTTTAAAAATACCCCCCCAAAAAAAAAAAAATTGAAAAAGCAATTTCAAAATCACAGCAAGGTAGGTGCTCCAGTTAGATACTACTGCAGCTCTAAAACCATATGTTACTGTGTCCTCTCAAAAACAAAAACAAAATCTAGTAAGATGGACTAGCCATAAACAGCTAACATTTTGAACGTGGATGAAGAACTAATAAGATTTCTACAACGGCTGGATCTACTTGAAATTAATAGTGAAGAAGACTGAATTTTCACTTGCTGCTGGAATATTTTGGTTCTTCTATGCTTACTGAGTTTACTTGAAGTCATTTGTTCACTGAACTGATAACAAGAAACTGTGTTATTTGTACTTTCCACAAATATTGACTAACACAGCACCACTAGCAATATACAAGTAGTGTTGTGGCACCACTTGCAAGACTGGGAGGCATGGGAGTTTCTACTGCTGAATATCACATTTTTTTTATGTCCCACTATTAATGTATGGTGGCGTTTCACTCAGCTCGACAGAATCTCTTTCTGAAAAATTTTACTTTCTTATTCCCCTAAAGTAGCTTGAAGTTGAATTTATCATGTAGAATTTCAAAGAAAGTTTCAGTTATCAGTTAAACACACTTTCTAATAGCAATTGTGTCCATATACATTAGTGTGCACATACATTCTTGTTCAGTGGGTCTAGATTCTTTCATATTTTATATAATTGAAATTCTCCTAAATTCACGAAAATGACATTTACTGCACAACACTCTGTCTAATTAAAATATACTAATGCAAAATTTTTGGAACAAAATATTCTTTCTAGAAACACTGAACACTGGCTATTGTCCTGGGTCCAGGCCAGATTGCTCCTAAAAGCAATGCTTAAATATTTTGATCTTAATTATTAGGCAGCAAAAAACCCTCAATATTATTTTTCCTTTGAGGGCTAAATTTATTTCTGCATCATCTGATTAAACTGACCACTGGCCCATCAAATTTTGGCTGCTGTAAGACGGTATAGTGTTGTTTTCATGGACATGGGAGAGCTAGAGACTCTTTTTTCCCCTAAAGAATAGAAGGAATAGAAGGTGCTTTGATAACATGGGTTGGATTCAGATACTTGATAGATGACCACTTCAATCAGCCAAGAAAACAGTGAAAGGGAAATCTCTGAGCTATATTCACTAATGCAGTATCTGGCAAACAGCCTGCCCTCATTAATCTGATACCTGACTGCATTTCCCTTTGTCCTCTTCCGTTACTGTTGCTGCTCTGTGCCTACACTTTATTTTTTGGCCTCTACTCTTCTACACTTTCGGCTTTTATTTTTGTTAATGGCACATGTAGTTCATAATATACAAACTAAATCTATTAAAGCCCAATAGGTGTTAAATGCTGAAATGTGAAAAATCTATGTTTAACTCTCTAAAGCAACAGAAGAAAGAAAATGAGTCATTAAAAATTTACCATACAGGAACAGCCATGCTAAAAACCGATAAGAGAAAGTGACTTGCCTCAGTTTTCAAGGATAAAGAGTTGTAGCATGTCAGAATGAAGTACTGTCAGGTTAAAAATAATGTAGTTAAAAGACAACCCACGTTACTCCTTTGAATTTTAAAGGGAAAAGAATCCAAAGAAGTCAGTGTATATCTATAATTGGCAAGGGTTTATGAAGGCTGCTTTATACCTCTGATCAGTCTGCCAGGAAGCACTGAAATTTAGTGAGGTGTAAAATCAGTAGAGGAGGGAGGTATTCACAGGGATTCTACAGTGCAGGCAACCTCATGAAACAGACTATTTAAATTTAGAGAATGTTAGGCAAGTGGATTGGGGATTACTTTACACATTATCCTAGTTACTAAAATGTCCCATGTGAAGACACATTGAGCAAAAAGACTGAGGGTCATGCTGTGATGCCCAAGAAGCATTGGATGTTTCTTCTAGTTTTCATAAAATCCATCCTTATTACTAAACTTCGCTTATTTCTTTGGAATTTTATTGTTTTAGATATATCCTAGAGTAGTTCTTCATTGACATATCTTCATTTGAACTCCAGGGTGAAATTATTTATTTCTGAAATACTTTCACTGGCAAATTATTTGGTTTTTTGGTTTTCAGATGACAGCGTATTAGAAGGTGAATGAGGACTAATAACTTCCTTTCGTTTTGAGGGTCTTATTTAATGTGACTAATTTTATTTATTGTGGTGTTCAGAGCCTTAGGATATAACAAATATCATCCTCATGAATACATTCAAATCAAACATGTAAAATGCTAAGCTGTTCTACCAACAGCTTCTGAGATCTGTTTATCTTTTCAATGTTGCTCTATAGTGATTCAATCCATATTTGCACAAATCTTTGAACAAAGATTCCAGTATGTAATGCATCCATATTTCTATCAGTTTCTATCTACTACTATCATATTACATATGCTATCAGTTTCTTCAGAACAGTTTTAACGTCTTTTAATTTCTCTTTTGCAGTGGAAAACAGAAAGATAGTACACCCAGTTTTGCACAAGACCCTGGTTCTTTAAACTAGGGAAGACTCATGTTCATTCTTTCCATTCTATAAGAAAGAATTACAAAAAGACAACGGTATATTCCTCATCATATTTTGATACACCTTTACTTCCCTTTTCCATAGAAAAAAAGTTTAATTTTAGAAATACAGAAAAAAGATCAAGAAATAATTATCAGGATTCTAGCCCACCTAAATTTTTCTCAGAAATGAGGTTTAGACATTCTTCTTAAACTCCTGGCAGTAATCCCACCTGCTTGTTTACCAAGACAGTGGATTCCCAAATACACCAGTCATTCTTTATTTAGAATGAAATTCCTAAAATTGAGTACTCTACTTATCCATCTGTGCTCAGAAATGTCCTCTCCAGGGATATTACTAAATATTATTTCCTCAGAGCTTCATTGAGAACTGACCATAAATCCAACAAAGCTGAACAAATTACAAATGCTCAAGACCACTGCAGCGGATCTTTTTAGTATCAGTCATCCAGCAGAACACTGTTGTGTCTAAACCGTATGCATAGAATGACTGAATACAATTTTCCAGCCTTCTGGTTTTAAAGACATGACCATGCAGTTGCCAAACACAAGAGGCCAGCAAAACAAACAGGAAAAAAAGAAGACAGAGACTGATTCGATGTCCATAGGTTACTCATCAAGGGCTTGGGAAGACCTAGAATTCCAGTTTGAATGGCAGTAGCAGCCAAAATGGCACAAAGTGCATGCACACTATACATATGAAAAAGAAAGCAAGAAGGTTGATTTTCAAAGATCACCACCTCCAGTGGTGGTGATCACCACCTCTCTGATGTGCAGGATGCAGCAAGAAGCCTGTACAGGTGAACAAAGGGCACCTAACAAAATTCAGACTTAAAAAGGAAGCATACAAAGAGTAGGAAAAGAGTCAGGTTATACATACACTGCCTAAGTGTGCAGTGATGGGGTTAGGAAAGATAAAGTCCCTTGGAGAAAAATCTATTAAGAAGCATGAAGGACAATGACAAGGACTTCTTACATATGTATGAGCAGCAAAAAGACGACTAAGGAAAGTGTGTGCCTGCTGCTGAGTGGGACAAGAGAGCTTGTAACAAAGGACATAGCGAACTCAGAAGTAATTAATGCCACCTTCTCCTTGACCTTCGTCTAGATTCATCCTAGGTGGAGAAGGATCCAGCCAGGGATTGTTTGAACAAACTGGCCAAACTGATTGTTTGAACAAACTGATGGGGTGCACCCACAATGGCTGAGGGAGCTGACTGGATGTCATTTTGGGCCACTCTCACTTCTATCTGAAAGGTTGTACTGATCAGAGAAATGGAATGGAGGAAAGTAAATGTCACTTCTGTCTTCAAGAAGAGCAAGGAAGAGCCAAATAAAAAGCCAGTCAGCCTTACCTCAGTTCCTGAGAAGGTGATGAAGTAAATCTTCCCAGAAGCTATTTCAAAACATATGAAGGAGAAGAAGGTGATTGAGAGTAGTCAGTGTGGAACTATGAAGAGGAAATCATACTTGGCCAATATTGCAGTTTTCTATGATTCTATAACTTGCTCAGTGGATAAGGTGAGAAGGGCAGATATCATTTATCTTAATCTTAGCAAGCCTTTTGACACTGTCTCTGATCACATTCTCATACATAAGCTGAAAAGTATGTGCTAGATAAATGGACAGGGAGGTGTATTGAAAACTAGCAGAACAGCCAGTCTCAGATAGTTGGGATCAGCAGCAAAATTTCAGCTGGAATCCAGTTATCAGTGTAGTGCCTAAAGCTCATAGAGGCAATATCGTTTAACTCTTTCATTAGTGATCAGGACACTAGGACACAGACCTTTAGCAATTTGCGGATGATACAAAATTGGAAGGAGTGCCTGATACAAAAGACATTTGTGCTGCCATTCAGAGGAACATCAACAGCCTGCAGAAATGGGCTGTCAGGAATCTTNAAAAAAAAAAGAAAAAATAAAAAAAAAAAAAAAAAAAAAAAAAAAAAAAAAAAAAAAAAAAAAAAAGCAAATGCCTAATTCTGGCAACTAGAGAAGATTAGCCCCCTTACACCAGTACAGGATGGGGCCAACTAGCTGGGAAGTACCTTTGAACTGAGAACCTGAGATTTCTGATGAATACTAAGCTGAGTAGGAGGCAGCAACATGCCCTTGCAGGAAAGAAGGCCAAGAGCCTTCAGGGCTTCATTAGAAAGAGTACTGCCATAAGGTCAAGGGAGTTGATCCTTCCCCTCTCATTCACATTGGGGCAATGTTGTGTCCAGCCCTGAGCTCCCCAAACAAGAGAGATATGGATGTACTGGAGTTGGTCTAGCAAAGAGCCATGAATATAATTAAGGAAGATTTGACATTATAAAGAAAAAGTACCGACATCGTTTACTCCAGGGACGAAAAGGATCAGGGAGGATCTTGTTATTCTCTACAAATATCCAAAGGGAGGAAAATAAAAGGGGAGTCATACTCTTCTCAGTGATTCCAGTAGCAGGAAAAGAGGCAATGGCGACCATGACCATTAACCAGAATGGTTAGCAAGCACTAGAACAGTCTGCCCAGAAATGCTGTGGATTCTCCATCCTTAGAGATACTCAGAACCAACTGGACATAGTCCTGAGCAATTTGCTTTAGGTGTCCTTACCTTGAGCAGAGAGGTTGGACCAGAGAATCTCCAGTGGTCTATGCCTACCTCAGCTATTTTGTTACTCAATAATAAACTGATATTAATAAAAACAAACAAACAACAAAAAAACTCCCCACTAATAAACAAAACCCAACAAAAACAAAACCATAGAACAAGCCCCACTGCTTGATGAGCACAAGAAGATGATTTGAACTCAAATTAGAGATTAGGAAATAAAATCATTTAAACTATAATTTAAAGAAAGGTTAGCACTATAAAGAAGAAACAGTGAACAAACCTAGGGATGGAGAACAGAGAAGGAGCATAAAAGGGAGCCTCTGGAATCTCTAGATCCAGAGAAAACATTTCTAGATCCTTGCCCAATATGTGTCCAGATCCTGTAGTTTCAGGCTCAAATTTGAACCATTTTGTTTTGACAGTTTGTGGACCTCAACTTGCCAGTAGATTAATAGTAACTTTAAATCATAGAATCCTTAAGGGTGGAAAAGACCTCTAAGCTCATTAAGTCCACTTCGGATGGTACAGTAAGTGTCATTGTCTAGACTGTGGTATAAACAGCTAGCAGTAAATCAGCACTTGAATAATATGTAAAAAAAACCTTCCCCAAGAATATAATATTTTATAACAAGTGGCTTATAATGTGTGCTTATTTCAAAAATATTATGCAAATGATAAAAAATGATTTTGCTTAAGCTTGAAAAGAGTTATGATCACATCAAGATACTCATACTGCCTGCCAGTTTTATATGAGCCTCTATAGCATTCCTACAAGGGCCAAACCACAATAACCAACCTAAATAACACCCTTTGGAACCTGATATGTGCCTTGCCTACATCTGTTCTATGTGGCTTACAACACTTTACCATGTATCCGGCTCGGCTGACATGACTGAACTCCAAGCTTCTATTAATAACACACTAAAATGATATTTCCTCTCTATGGGTCCCTGAGCAGTTGTTCCATCAAAGCCTGTCATATGAAACAGTTGAGGAGGTTGCTGGAAAAATAACTGAGAATTTCTGAGGTTGGAAGTGGTTTCTGCCATAGACCATCATACTTTGTTCTTTTATATTCAGGCTAAGGAGTATGAGATTTCCTCTGGGATTATTTATTATCTGCTCCAAGCCTTGGTCTTCCAGCACAAAATAGAAGTAAAGAAGAGAGCAGGACAGGAAACTTCCTGTGAGATTGCAGTGAAAGAGTCCACGGCCATTCAATCTTAACTTTCGATGTCTCAAAATATTTCATTTTATATTGGAAAAAACCTATATGACATAATTCTTCTAGAAATAGAAATTTTCATTCTAGTATGTGCACACTAAGACAACTTCTCACTACAACGTTTGAGCATTGAATGTGTAGTCTCTTACCTTGTTGATGTACCAGGGATGGGACGTCCTGTATCCACCAGAACACACCAGCAGTAGCCCGTGGAAGGATGGCACTGCACTGGTTTGTAAAGGCCACCTTGAGCACACTCTGGAATGAACACATTGTCTTTCTGGGGCTGTTTAGCTTCCTCAAGGGCTGACTGAAGTTCCTGATCACATGACGATGCTTTTGGGTGGAAAAGAAAAAGTACTGAAGAAGCTAGACAGAATGGGCCTCCTAGATACATCAAACAGTTTTTGTATCTTTGATTGCATATGAGGATTACTTTTGAAGAGGCTTGCTAGAGCTCAAATACCAGCTACAGTGGTTTAGGCTGTATACTGTTAGAAACTAGTTTCGTTTTCATTCAGTTTCTTCATACTATATATGAACATATTCTTGAACATGTGGATAAACAAATGCTTTCTCTGTGACCTTAAAAAAATCCTCATCCACTTTACAGTCCCTAAACTATTGATTCTTTTGAGAGGGAACAGTAAAAATTCAACTTCTTTCGATTCCTTAAATGAGTTGTTCATCTAGATATTCATTTAAATTTTTATATTCTGCTCTTTCTTTCCAGATTTGGAGCAATCTCTTAATACAGAATTCTTCCACATTCTTCTCTGGTGATTCTAACACTAGTAAGTATCATTTGCTCTAGAGACCAAAGATCCACAAGAAAAAGTAATACATTTTTATATCATACCGTATCATATCAATCATATCATATCATCAGTATGTTCTAAATCTTTCTGAATATGTGAAAAATTTATGTATCTACCCATTCCCAGTCTTTATAAGAAACTTCGAGGCAGGGGGGAAAGAGCAGGAACCACAGAGCCTGAGAAAGCCTGTCAGTTTACACCAGTCAGTGAAATAATACCTCTGCTGAGGATTTTTGGTCACTACTAAATGGATACAGGTGACTCTGCAGAGATAATAAATGAGACTATTTACTCAAGTAGTTATTTCTCTATAGACTTTAAAGTCAGTCTTCTACCATGTGAAATTTAGCTGGTTAATAATACAGCTTCTGTACAATTCTCGAACTATCCAATGGCAAAAAAAAAAAAAAAAATTGAAATATTTGAAAAATAAGAATTTTCAGCATGCTACAAAAACAAAAATTACAGGAAAATTTTAAGTTACTGGAATTTCAATCAATACAAAATCATCTTTATTTAAAGAACAGTTGTTTTAATGTTAAAATTAAAAAAAAAAATCTGAGGTTAATATTTGCTCTTCTTTCAAGTCAGTTAAAGGATTTACTTCTTTTCACAGTTTAACTGACAGAAGAACAAGTAGAATCCTGACTGAATTTTCTAATGCATTTTAACAAATTTCAGCTTTAGTATAGTCTCATTTACTTTTATTCACAAAGTTCAGAGAATGCTTTGCAAATTGTAGGTATCAACTGACATAAAGTCACTAGTTATCTCCAGAATAATACTGCTCCTTGTCAGCCTTTTGCAACTGCAGATATCCAAAATCAGTAAAACTTCTGTTGCAGGAGAAAAACAACTGCATACTTTTAATGCCACATAATTCCATCTATACAATCACCTGGTTTACAAAACAGTGTGTTTTGTTCCAATCCATGGAAAAGGTATAAAAACAAAACCTATAACTTGCTAACTTGATTATAATGCACAGATGGACATGCTTGGTTGACTTTTCTTTCCTGTTTTTTTTACTATAGTATTTAAACAGGACATCTAGATAAGTTTGTTGATTTTGCATGTTTTTGTCTTGGTCTACCCACTAACATAAATAGAGAATGAACAGCTCTCAAAGTGCCAATGTTTAGATAATAAACTGAACTTAGACAATCCGTGTAATTTGAGCCAGAAATGCTCCTTTAAAAAGGGGGAATAGGTAATTATTTGTATTTTGTATTTGGTTTTCTGCGGCCAGGTTTTTGTAGCAAGGGGATGCTATAGGGAACCCTTCTTCGACAAGCTGCCAGAAGCTTCCCCCATGTCCGGCATAGCCAATGCCAGCCGGCTCCAGGCTGGACCCACCTCTAGCAAAGGCTGGGCCAATCAGGAGTGATAGTAACACCTCAGTGATAACATATTTAAGAAAAGAGAAAAAAAGGTTATTGGTTAAATGAAGATGGCTGCCAGAGAGGAGCAGAGTGAGAACATGTGAACAACACTGCCCCAAGGTCAGTGCATAAGGAGGGGCAGGAGGTGCTCCTAGCACTGGAGCTGAGGTTCTCCTTCAGCCCGTGGTAACCATGGTGGAGCAGCTGTGCCCCTGCAGCCCATGGAGGACCACAGGAGTGCAGAGATTCACCTGCAGCCCATGGAGCAGGATGCTTGAAAGAGGCTGACCCTGTGGGAGGTCCATGTTGGAGCGGAATCCTGGCAGGGACCTGTAGTCCGTGGGGAGAGAAGCGCTCTGGAGCAGGATTTTCCTGGTAGGACTTGTGTCCTGTGGGGGACCCACACTGAAGCAGCCTGTACCTGAAGGACTGCACCCTGTGGAAAAGTGACCCATGTGGCAGCAGTGTCTGAACGGGATGGACTCAACACTGAAACACTTTGTGGAGGACTGTCTCCTGTGGGAGGAATCCCAGAGGATGCAGGGGAAGGACTCCTTTCTCTGAGCAGCAGCAGAAACAACTGAACATAACCCCCATTCCTTGTCTCCCTGCACTGCTGGGAGGGAGGAGGTAAAACTTGAAAGGAGAAGGTTGGGGGGAAGGTGTCTTTTAAGATTTATCTTTCTTCTCATTTTTAAGTTCTGATCCTGTCAGTCAGTGCCCTGGCAGAGCTGAGGGTCCCCTGCAGCCTCTGATGAAGACCACGATGAAGCCTGGAGTCTGTTTTAACTCATGAAACCCTTTGTTATATTTTTTCTCCTCTGCCTGTTTGCAGGGGGGAGTGTGAGAGTGGCTCTAGTGGGTACCTGGCATTCAGCCAGGGTCAAACCACTACTCATGTTAAAATCCCTTTACAGAAATATGAGTTTCACACATTAGAAATTTGCCACCAGCGACCTCTCAGAGTAGCCAAAATAAATCTTTCTTTCACTGAATCTGGATTATGATGACTACCAAGTAACAAGGCATGACACCTCTTGAAAACACATCACTAGCTTAGTTGTTCACATTTTGTTTTGTATATAATCAAGCAAAAAGGAGCAAAATGAGTGAAGCAGCTTCAGTGAGAGGGAGGAAAATCCTTACTCTTCTTTAAACTCTGCTAAATTAATTTTGCTCTCATATTGATAAACTTTGGAAGCATGCCATTAGTTACTGTGACCTTTTGTTTTACATCCTTCTAACTAGAAACACCATCTGGAAGATGTGCAGGTATTATTATCTCTCCCAAACTTGGGGGAGCGATACATCATGCTTCCAGTTTTGTTTAGAAAATACATTAGTGTATGAAGACTGCATAGCCAAGTCATTCGAACAGACAAAATGTAGCCGAATGAAGGGGGTGCGATAGAAAACTCTCAGTGCAGAAGCGGATACAGACAAATTCAGATGTGAGCATAAGCTACATTCCATAATTTCTGTGAAGCTCTAATTTATAGTGATTGAAACAAGCAGCAAAGGACTGCATTGCTTACTCATGGGCCAGTGTAGTCACCTGCACTGTGGTCATTAACAGCCAGTGTTAGGTTTTCTACAAGCTGCTGCTCAAGCCAGAAATTTTTATCTTTTGCACTAAGTCAGGTTTCTTCTGGGTTTTTTTCTCCCTTATGTCTGGTTTTGAATCTCAAAGATACAGAAAACCGGCATTATGGGAAATATGTCACAGGAGGGCTGCAAATGTGACTTATGGCTTTAGGAGGGATGGTCAGAAGACTGGTTCAACTTAACATTTCAAGTGAGACTGGAAATAGAGCAGACAGTGGCAGTAATCAAAGGAAAGTGAAAGACAGAAAGGAAGGACTTTCTCCTTCTTAGAACTTTTAATTTCTTCCCCTACAGATGGGAACAAGAAGAGGAATTTATCATTAGGCCTAAAGTAGTTGTCAGATAAAATCTAGACTATTTTTGATAAATTAGAAAAAAAGTAAATTAATATGATGGACACTATGTGTGTCAATGTTCTATGAGCCAAATGACTTAGTCTTATTACAAATCTGCTGAGCACGGTCCGTTCACTTCATTCAACAGAAGTGCAAAATAGCTCATCATTTTTCTCCCTTATACAATGGCTAATGAGCTTCAGATCAGCTATCAGGCAATCTGCCTTGTGACTGTCCAAGAGAGTAATTTCTGAAGTCTAATGGTTTTGTACACTTTTGATGTGACCATTTGTACCACCATTATTACTTCTCTATTTGTTTTCCCCACTAGAACACCACCTAACACTACCTGAAGGAAAACTGCTCTAAAGTGCTTATCTATAATCCTGCATGCCAGAACCAGAATATTAGTCCTCTGAGGGAAGAATTCATTCCCTTTCAAACTTTTTGTTTAATTATTTACAGTGGGAGTAGCAGAAAGATACAATTGCAGCCCTGTGATACTAAGAGCTCTTATCACAAGAACTACTATACCGCTGCAAATAATTGCCTTTGAAATGTCAGAAGAGTCACGGTCAACAAACATTCGTTTCCCAGGAGAAACAGTGATAAACGTCATTAACTCAGAAAATGCCTGACAGTTTGTCCAAACAATTTAACAACAACTATGAACGGGAACCATAACAGATGGATGCCAGAAGTTCATAAAGTGAATAGTATGGAAAAAGATCTATGCCACAATAAAAGTAGGATAAATACCTTACTCATTAAAATGCATCAAACATTCTATGGCATGTGTTACTACAAAAACATTCTGGGAACAGAAAAGCACAGACACTCCATCTTCTTTTCAAGGAATGTGCTTATACTGTTGTTATTTCACTTAGTTCCTCCAGTTTTGTCTTGCATCGAGTTAATTTACATGAAGAGAAAAATACCTCAATAGTAATAACACTGTTAATTCTTATTTTTGAGAGATTCCATTTATTAATCTCTGATAGGCTGCTTAAACTGTTAATTAATGTTTATTAGGGATTATCCTAGAGTTGAAAAGCAGTAACTTTTCTGGAAAAGCCATCCTGAATATAGTATGCAGCTGTGCATTTTTCTGTCACACATCTAAAACACCAAGTACTGCATTATGTAAGATGATAATCTTCTTGTTAGTCTTGTAATGGGAGATGTTTTGGACCCTTGTTTCAGAAATTCTGGCAGTTTTTCTGCTATGTCTTACCACAATTTCTCCCAGCATGTGGAATTTCATGATTACAAATAATTTGAATTGGAGATTTTTTGCATAAATATAAATTGCTGTATTTATGTCTAAATTTCAGTGTGCTCTGCAGAAACAAGTTGTCAAATCTGCAGAAAATTACAAAGGCATCTGTATGGTACTTTAACATTTCCTGCCACTATACAAACATTTCCTTCCAATTTCCTCAACCCCACAATGTATATATGACAAACAGAACCCATTCCAAGAAGTTCTGTTTTCAGTTGGTTCCTTCTCCCTACTTTTCTCATTACCATAATGGGACATAAAAGGACAATATAGAAAGCCTGGTTTTCAGGGTAAATGTATCTTTCGTTAGGGCTTGAAGCTCAGTGTCCTCTACAGAAAGCAAGTAACAAGAAATTTGTGAAGAAAAATACTTCCAAAAGTGATATGCACATTCTAGAGGAGTGCAGAGTAACTTTACAGACAGTTAATACTGCAGTTCTACCTTGTTTCTGGGAGGATATACAGACAAAATATAATTGTGTCCAAATTTCAGTATACAATGACTTAAATTGTATATCAATTTCTGATAATCAGAATGTTCTTCAAATCTGTCTTAGTTAATTAAACCTAATTTAAGCACCCCTTTAGAACACTTCAAATGTTCATTTACAGAACCTTTGTGCTAGTTACTTTCAATACCATCATAATTAGAATGGATAAATAGTCATCCTACTGGCACTCATGCCATCCTGCAAGAAATTTACATCTCATAAGAATTTGATCCATTTGCTCAGAATGAACCCTCCTTGAACCAGTGAAGTTAATATGCCCCAAGGAAACTGATCACAATATGTTTTTACATTTTTAACTAGTTTTCATAGTCTTCAAGTTTCATTGAATGGGATTCCACTTAGATTATACCAAATTATATTTCCACATATGACCAAAATGTTTAGAAAGGCAGTAGGAAGAGGGCTAATTTCTATTCAGGCTATGCTTATCCTGCAGAACACTTATTTTGACTGAATGGCAAAATGGTCCATTACAGCAGTGGCCCCATTATTCCTAACTCAGTAAACATGTGTCTTCAAGGAAAACTAGGAGGTTCTTTACCAGTAGCTGACCAATTTCATCATCCAGAATGCATCCTGTCTGTTTCAGCTATAAGCACAGCTAATATAACTGACAAAAAAATCCCAAAAATGTTTCATTCTAGTGAAGGAGAGGTATAACTCCATGGCTTCGCATTCTTTCAGGTTTTCCAGCTTTTAGCTGAACGTTTTCTAGCATGACAGATTCTTTCTCTGAAGAGGTAGATAAAGTGATATAATGCAGTGTAAGATGTCAACTTTCTACTCTCTCTACCTTAAGGTATTTTCTCATCCCTCATGGCCAGAGTATGGGCATCTCACTCCAATCTTTCATAAGAAGACATGTTCTTGAACAAATTTGTCTGCCTGCCCCCTCTTGACAGTTTCAGATAAGCTTGACTCTTGACAGGAATCAACTGCAGCTCAGTGTTACAAACAACTGCAAGAAATAATTTGCTTATGCTACTAGCTTCTTATAAAGACTATTCATTAACCCGAATCAAAAAACGAGTATTTATGTGGCCTAGTCTTCTCCCAGTAGAAATCCATGGAAAAATACTCACTAAGTTCAATGGATGATACATCAATATTCCCATGCATGGATGTTTCCAGTTTAGTCTAATACTTGTCCATGGACTAAGTCCTGCTTGTAAGCAATAAGTAATATTAATACTCAACCTTAGACCCAACATCTGGATGGCAACCAAAACCTATGACTAAATTATAGTATTAATACTCATCTGGCGCCACATGTTTTGATTTACATCAGGTTCAGATACACGTCAGCATGAGGGTTCTCAAGGCTTGAAGAAAGTTGGCAACATTCCTACCCACATTTTTTTTGTTTATGAAAAAACTTGTGGGAACTAAATATTGCAAGCACCTTGTGTGCATTTCCAGAGAGCTCTCAATGTATAGCTGATCACTGTTTTTCACTTTTGGAGTTTGGGTAGATGATTGTGGCTAAACAAAAAGCTCATGGCTTCAACACAGTCCTAATGATTAATTTATCTATTTTACTCCACTGAACAAAGCAGGATAAATCACAGACAGATGCTCTCATCTATCAATGTGGTTTCATATTCAAAGATACTACAATACACAAGGACAACCATCTGCCAATGCACTGAGCACATGGGAAAAAAAGAGTCAAAATACAGAGATCACCAGCCTCCATTTAGATTTACCTGAAAAGAACATTATCACAGTCAATCTAATCTCTCAGCACAAACTAGGATTTTCCCAACTTTTACCCAGGCTTTGAGTAGCCAAATAGCTCCATGTCAAATTCAGATTTCTGTAATACATAAATTCCAGTTCTACCAAAGGTGAAAGTTTGGGGGCCATAAAACAGAGATCTGAAATGGGATGGGATGATTTTATCTTTAATTAAAATCTAAACCCACTTGTCTGCTGGAAATTTTTTTTAAAGTTTCTGATTCAGGGAAGATTTTGCACACACCTCTGAAACTATTTTCTCAGAGTTTGAAGTACTAGGGGCACTGTGAGAAAGACTGTAACCACAATATTGTAAAAGATACTGTTTTGCCACGAAGGGCCTGCTATTTTAACATTGTTTGGTTGTTTCTTTGCTTGCTTGTTTGTTTATTTTAGCCCAGCTTCTTGGTTAAAGAGATGAGAAATATTATGCAAGTATTCTAGATTTTTGTCTCACAGAATTACAACAAATTTAAATTACTCAATTATTCATTTATGATCCTTTTTCTCTTCACTGAGTTCTCACACTGCCACTGAACAGCTACTACAAACTAGCCACTTCTTTTAAACAAAATGTAATTCTGTGTTTTGCCATTCTTACTTGGATTGAATAAAACAGTAGTGTGAGATCTGTCCACTGACTTGATGAAAACTCATAGAGAAATTATTCTTCATTTGCAAGCATGGCACAATCTGATTCCAAATATTACTATTCAATATTAGGATTTACTCCTAGTGTAGGTAAATGACAAAGAAACATGAAGTTAGTATACATTAGACTATAGATCTAAGTTATTTATCTTAGGCTGCGACAGGGGAGGTTTAGGCTGGATATCAGGAAAAACTTTACAGAGAGAGTGATTTCCCATTGGAATGGCTGCCCAGGGAGGTGGTGGAGTCACTGTCCCTGGATGTGTTTAAGGAAAGGTTGGATGGCGTACTTACTGTCATGGTTTAGATGATGGGATGGTGTTGGGTAGGTTGATAAGTTAGGTAATAGGTTGGACTTGATGATCTATCATCTACTTGATGGTCTAGTTTGGACTACCATCTTTTCTAACCTTGTTAATTCCCTGTGTAATTCTGTGTATATTTCAAAGATTTATTTTGCATTAGAGCCAAAACTTATATCCTATACATCCCAAGTCAAAAATTTTAGCAACTGTATAATGTGAGAGAGCAGTGAACCAGGAGCAGCCTATTTTTGTTAAATCTTTAACAGCAGTGTGTGAAAGTGATAGCAAGACTTTGCAAAATGTCAGGCATGAATTAGGGACACCCTGCCCTCTACAGTGGATTTTTAAATACAACTTTTACACAAACTGAAAATTGTTTAAAGAAAACTGGTCAATCATATGGCATCAGGTTTCACAAGGAGAGTGAAAAATCTGGTCTTCTAAGATGAGGTCCCTCATGCCCCTTTTGCTCAATTAATGGAAAGAGTATGGCTTATCAACTCCCAGTGCTCTTGCTTGACTTTGTTAACTTGACTTCCCTAAAATTAGTGAGGATACTGTGCAAAAGACTGCCTCATCCTGCAAGGATACATCTGAAAGCAGTTATTTGCTAAATGGGACGGAATTTGGTTTTCCTACATAAGAGAAAATATCAGTACCTGTTGTTGCTACATACGGCTGGCTCTCCCTGCCAGAGCAGAGCAGCACCATTGTACTCAAACTGCAAAACCAAACAAACAAAAAAACCACCACCTGAAATTGCAGCAAATGAAAACCACTGTCATTTTCCCAAACACAGTGGTTAGCTGGCCAGCTTGCTATAGCAATCTGAAGGCCCATTCATTAAACCAAATTGCGCAAAGCTACCATTCTTGCTTTATGAGTATATTGACCAGCAAATGTTAGTCTCCTGCCAGTGGAAAAATCTCTCATTTTTACAGAAAGATTTGAAGTGAAAAGAAAGCTCATTCACTTTTTCCATAGAGCTGTGAAAATGAAAGTCTTTGCCAGGTGAACTCAGCGATTTGGTTGAATTGCTCTACTAAAAATTAAAAAAGCAAAATGGGACAACAGGGGTACCTAAATTCACACTTTGGCACTTAAAAAACTCAGCTGGCTTACAGGAATGTTTATCAATCCAACATTTTCCCTCAATGAAACACAAGTTTTTTCTCTTCACCATTTGGAAGACTCAAATATTTACATCAGTGCGTGGATATGACTTTGGGTACTTGACCTTAGGCACCCAAGTAATTTTACTTTCAGAGGTGTCCTCTGTGGGTGCAGCCTATGTCATGTACCTGCCAATGGTCCACACCACTAATGCTGTTGGCACTACGTAATGTTTTCCAACCTTACTGCTTAACTCTTGCCTGAGGTGACTACACTCCACCTACACTTAATTTTCTAAGTATCAACTCATTTCCAACCGCCATACAGATAGAACCCTGACTACTGTTGCAGAAGCTAGCTGGAGCCAGGAAGACTTCTGGCTGTTTTATGGGAATGCGATCTGAGGTGTGCAGTTAAAAAATGTACAGATATGTTCAAAAAATAAGAGAATGTTATTTTTCTTTTATGTAGTTCTCCTTCCCATGTTTCAGAGTATCTCACAGAATGGCCAGTATTGTATGCACCTCTGTCTGGTTCATAGCAGACTGGATGGGCATTGCAGAATGGTAAGGATTTGGCCCTCTGACATTGAGCAGGAATACAGAGATTAACAGGCTGCTGAAACAGAAATCCTTTCTTCGTTGGTGTTTCATTGAGTGTTACTTTGACAGCCATAATGCAAAAGTTTATGCTACTATCATTCCCACTGCTTCTCAGATATGTACCCTTAAAACCTATTTGGTTTAAAAAGTCACAACTTTAAAAAATTGCAGTAATTCTGAGAACATAATTACACCCTTAAAAGCTAACTTACAACAGATGAATCAAAAATTGGCTGCTTTTCTACTGGCTTGCTCTTCTTTTTCTTGTCAAAGAGAAGCAAGAAGCAGGTGGAAAATAAGCGTGCCTATTATTGTTTCTGTCTCTAATTACATGGTTTGTGTTGTGCAATGAAAAGTCTTTCAACAGAGCAACAAGAAAATTCTGTAAAGTGCTATCATCTGTTGAGTCACATTGCTCCCAGAACGCATTAACTCTTGTCCTCAGTAGCAGACTTGACAACATGAACATGAAGCCTAGTCAAAAGGTAACTGTACTGCTTTAACCCTGTACAAATCCAAAGTGTCATTTTAGATTATATGCTATACAGGTCTTTCCCCCCCAGCACATTATATCGAAAGCACATAATTTATAAAGCACGTCGGATGTCAGTATTCATAGCAAGAGAGGTACAGGATTCAGATGGAAGACTGTTTACTGATTTGGGCAGTTTCGTGCGTAATAAAGAGGATGAGCCAAAGAAGAGTAAAAGCCAAGGAGAATATTCTTTCACTAATTCTTTTGCCTCAACAACTTCTAATAGCTTTATGTTGCTCTTTCTTTTCCTTTTCTCTTTTCTCATATGACCATGGTTAAACAGCTCAGCCTGTGCTTTGGTTTCAAGAGCAAAGCCGAATCATTACCTTGGCTATACCTTCAAACTTCAGAGAAAAACATGTGCAATCTGAACTAAAAATAAAAATGCCAGTTCAACCTCACTTTCATCTCTGTTTTCAAAAAGAAATAGTTCTCTGAAGTGTAGACAACGCAAAATACAGTGTGATAGCAAACATCCCTCTGCTTTTGAAGAATGAAGATCCACTATCATATTGAAAATTCCGGGCCAAAATTTCTGCTCCTGTAAACCAGAACCATTCCACTGTACACAGTAGGGACCATCAGCAAAAAAGGCAGTTCCAACAATATTCAGAACAATTGTAAAGGTTACTTAGATGATGCATAGTAGCAAATTCAAAGACTTTTGAATCAGTAAAATAAGAGTTTTAAAGTGTGACTAACAATCCTTAAACCTTTACAATCCATGATTTACTTCAAATTCTCAGAAGATTGTTAAAGTGTTTTGCATGCCACACAAATTACCTGTATTAATTGAGTAGGCCTTGCAGAAATACTTCCTAACAATCTATCGTGTGAATAAAGAACAAGTTTCAGAAAATGTTATTTTTCAAGGGGCTTACTTTGTTTCCCGCAAATATTTCCAGAGCTTCCAGACCTGTTCTCATTTTGTCTCCCCACACAGACATGCACATCTAACTCAGGTCTTATTTATTTTGAAGCTTTCTACAACTAAGACAGAAAATTCAAAAGACTGATTTTGGCAGTACTGTTCTGATAAAACAGATTCTAAATATTTAACTTCTCCAGACAGTGAGTATAACAGGAAACAGCAATGTTGGCATTCAGTCACCTAATAAGTAATCATTTTTATTATCACTTATGTGAAGACAGTTCTGTTATTGTTTCTACATATAATATACTGTATGCTTTGGTTTGGTTTGTTGGTTTTTTTAATTTGGGAGGATTAAATACTGTTTGATGGCTTGAAAATAACCCAAAAGAAAGCTCAGTGCATGATGGTCCCAGGAGGTTGTGAAGCTATTGTGACCAGGGCTGTTGCTGATTAAATCTGCCTATTGTTACAAAGCATTCAAAGACAAACCAATCAACCATTGGTATAATTAATGAAGTCCACAAGGGCCTTCAGTGGTACTTGTTTTCATCAACCACAAGGAACAAACACAGGCTAAAGAAGAGTGGGAAAGCCTGCATATTTACAAACCTGCTTGCCTTGGGTTACGCTTGGGAATAATTACAGTACAGTTCCGTAGCAAGTACTCTTGATATACTAGCAATTTTACCTCATAAATGTATGCTGATTTTGATAAAGATAACACGGAGGAGAAGACACAGGCTCTCCCTTGCACCAGTAATGGTACACACAACATTGTTTGTGTTCTACATGTATGTTTTACAATCACACCAAAGTAGGTACAGTTTGCAGAATGAAGTGGAGGAATCTCTAAAGTTGACAATCAGTTGCAAGGAAAAGGAGTGTAAATCCAATGTCATGATTTACATGACTGAAACACAGAGACAAACAAACAAAACAAAAGGCAAAATGTCTAGATGCAAAACTGAAACTGATAAAAAGGGTTTAGGTTATGCCTTTTCATTTAGAAAAATGCAACTACTGCAAATGATCAATACAACATCTTTTTCTTCACTTCCACTCCCTAAACTCTATGCCCGTAAAGCTCCTTATTGTGTTCCATAGTCCTCTACTATGCACTATCTCAACCATCTCTCTGACGACACTTGAAATGGGGAGAACTAACTTTTCAAATCACTGACATTTATACTGGTATTTTTGTCTTTGCTGTTTCTCTGTTGTGTCAGCTCATAGGAACTAAAAATCATGTCCTAAATAGGATCTTAGATTGTTTTTATATCTGATTGGGAACTGCAAGAACACTAAAATTGTAAGTGCCTTAAACTGAGAGATCTTTATTCAGCCAAACAAGAAAACAATGAGATTAACAATTTTCTCATTACCTTCTGGCAGTTTGAGATTATGGCTTTAGCTACGTGGTGGGAGTTTTGGGGAAGTCAGGGAGGAAACAAAATCAGAAGTTACTTACATGTCTGCTCCCCAAACCAATTAAGCAAGTAAACAAACACAAAAGTTCCCTACTTCCTTGCCAGCCAGAATAATGGTGCGGTCCTCTTCTGAATGAAGGGTAAACTGCACCATGGCAGTGTGTTGGTCGTGAGCCTGTGCAACTGATCACGACCCTGTCTCTGTTAAGAGTATCCATTATAATGGAGTATATGGATGAATTCACTAAATGACAAGTAGTACCAGGATCAGTCTTTGTCATTTGTTACGTATTTTAGAATTTGCTTCAATACAGATGCAAAAATTTGGCCTAATGACTAAGGGAGACACTCAATCCTTCCTACAATTTGAACATGAACAAAATATGCCATTCTGAACTATTTTCTAGTTTCTTGAAAAAACTGTGTCTCAGTTTTTGGGGGCACTAGAGGTGTTAATTTGACTTTATACTCGTCTGCATCCAGACCAAACCTCAACCAGTTTGTTGTCCTAGTCTAACTGGGTGCACAAGAAAATAATTCAAGGGCCATACAGGTCACCCACATTTAAGAAATGTATGCATATATAACACATTCTAGTCCAACAAAAACTGCATCTAAGTATTTATTCAAATAGAGGATAATAAAAGAACTTTCATTTTGATAAGTTGTCTTTACTCACTGAGGAACAAAAGCGGTAAGTTTAAATAACACTAAAATTTCACTAGAAAATAATGAAACAAGGTAACTAATTGTTTAGGTGTTAAGAATATAAATTTTTTCCTAACTTGTTATGACTGTAATACAATTGGTTGAAAAATTCATTGTGACTGGCTTTGCTTGGAAAACCAAGTCTTCAAATAAAAAAGGTGTTTTTCATTCAAAGTGTTTGTTTTCGCTAAAAAGGTGACTTTTTTAAATGATAAAAAAACAAACCTCCCAAACAAGATGTTTCTTTGTGTTAAATTTCACAGAGAACTACAAAATCCAAGATGTCTACAAATTTGTTGAGGTATCTCTGAGTTTATAAAAAGGGGAGCCCATTATACTCTGCATGTACTTTCAGCCTAAGGACTCAGCCCCCTAAAAAGAAGGAACTAATGAAGTTTCAGAATTACAGTTCCAACAACACATTACAATGAACAACCAAGATTTTCAGTCAAAACTATTCAGCTTTTTGAAGGTCTTCTTCATTCTTTGAATTTTTGTCTTGAAGATAATTTGCTTTGTGTGTGTGTGAAAATGCATATACTTAAGAAAAAACGTTCCCTAATAATTGATATGTTTCCATGGAAGTATTTTCAACCAGATTGGTATACTAAGCTTTGTTGTCTTTTCTCGTGTGTTTTGCAGTACACCAAGAAAATTTAAGGTCTGAAATTTAATTATCTGAAATAAGCCTTAATCTTATTTGAGCATACTTTTATTTGTGGCTGAATGCAGATACTTGACCTGTTGTTTTTAAACTAAAACAGGTATTAAAAAGATCTTAATAAAAAACAGTGGTCTGTCTCTTCAACCACTGCTTGTTCTCCAGTAACATAGAAAATTAGTGCATTATGACAACAATAGTTAATGTTATTGCTAGCAGTGCAGAATGCAGGGAAAACATAGTGTCTCATATTTATCTGTAGCAGTCTGATTTGAGATATGACAAAGCACGATAGAGTGAAGTGAAACGGAAAGCAAGCCAGTAATAATACAATATTTAGGGTATAGACAGCATCTTGCAGATGAAAAGATCTCAGATTGGGTTTATGCACTTTAGCAATGCAATTTGACTAGAACAAGTTCCCTTGCTCTGCTTATGATACTTGGTGTGGCATTTCATAGAAAGGAGACTCTACACTGAGAAAAAAACCCAAGAACATCAGTACATTGCAAAAAGGGCAGGCTAGGGCAAAGGATCCACGGATGACAGCATTAACTTGGTACCTTAACAGTCCATAAAAGCAGATGCTGCTGTAAATGCAATGGCTTCATTGCAGACATGTGGCCAATGCACGCTTATTGCACAGAAGTCCCTATAGGAGTTGAGTTTCTCTTGCTTTTGTACCAAGTGGAAAACACTACAACTATTGATTATGTCTCAAAAAGTCCCTGCATCATATGGCAATTTTTTCAAGAATTAAGGACAAAGACAAGACTTTTTTTGAAAATAATTAAGCAACACATGAAGTGTAGCACAAACTCTCAGTCTCTTCAGGAATTTTTATCAGAGATACAACATTTGGCAAATAAGAAAGTTGGAAGTCATATGCAAAAAATCATTCAATTAAAAATCCCTCCAAATTTAAGCTACTGTGACTAGCCATAACAAAATCTACCAGGGAATATGTCACATGGCAACTGGTCCTCCATGATTTGTATTTCTATTAACAGCAGTCAGAGTTTTTATGCACAGATCAAGCAGCAGAATTCTGTAGTTCACATAAATATTTTTTGCTTCATTTTCAAACACTACTTAATTATTGGAAGGGTGGACAGTTGGCTATTTAACTTATCCTCATAGAAAAGAAAATTGCATTTCTGCATGAAACATGGACGTTTTCTCCTAACTGTCAGGTCACTGGGATGATGGTGGAGGTTCTGACAGCTCTTACTGTTTACATTGTTGGAAGACCTATCTTCTATATACTACCCAACAATCATAGTATAGCCATAGCAAGATCCAGACTGTCTTGGCTGAAAGTTTTATGTATTTCCCAGAAAGATTATGTCATTAGATATGATACGGTCTAATATATTCCTATGCATTAACAAGATTTACATGACTTTTTTTGCATCTGTCATTAAAATACAGACTGTTAGTCTGATATCTTTCTTAGGATTTATGGAGCTTGTTGAATTTTTTTATTATTATGCAATCTGATGTCTGGCAAACCATAGAAAGCTGCAGGTTGATGGGGGAGTGCACGTCTGAAAACTAAAGGAAAACTTCAAGGAGGACTGTTGTGTCATTTACTTGCTGCAGAAAGTAATGCGATATAATCAAAAATGGTCAGGAAAGATTACTATCTTTTGGCATCAAATTTTAACACACACAGTAAAATAGAAATTATCAACTTTGTAGAAAAAAGATTTTTGTCTTCCCCACAGTGGGGGTCCAATTAAACCCTGGAACATCCTGTGCATAAAAAACATCAATTGGATGTAAAACAGAACTCTATTTTTTAATGGTTTAGGATGGGAGGATCTTCCCCTGTAGTGGGAGGAAAAAACTGGAAAAGTCAGTGCTTGATCTTTCTAATGATTTTGAACTCGTATGTAAAATTAAAATGAAGATAAATGGAAATCCTTGTGAAAAGGATTATTAAAGATAGGACAGTTCTATAATAAGCATGATCTGACAGCCTACAAATTAAGAATGAATCATAATATACAAGCACTGTGGAGAGGTCAGGAGGTCTGGAAAGTTTTACCTTCTTGGAAGATGCTGAAAGAACTGAAAGAAAACAGTAATTTTCCTTTACCAATTTAGGATAGGCAAGGCAAAACAAGGCAGGGAAAAGAAAGAGAACCAGAGTATTTTTGCTGACAGGTGAAGAAGGTGAAGTGGGTGAAGGGTACTGTTCTCTGTGTAACAGCCAAATCAAGAATTGGATATAATTAAAAAATGCTATTGAAAAGCTAGACAAACTTCTCTATTAGGAAATAAGTCAACCATTTACTAACTGGCCCTAATAGTGTGAACAATCAGTTGTTTCAATGCCATGAGCTTTTCAGCTGCCAAATGATATCTTGCAAACCATATTCAAGAAGAATTCTACTCTGAAGCTATCATGATTCTTGACAGAAAAACAACTACAAATGAAGTGGAAGAGAACTACCTACTGTTCTTCAAAATATTTAGAAATTAAACAGTAGTGGATGTAACAAGTTGTGACAGTTCCTCATACATCTCCCTCCTCAACGGTTTCTTAACAATGATGGTTTTCTAGTAAAATACAAATCAGAAATTATAGTTCACTCTAAAAAAATTGAGTTCATTCATGAACTCTGAAGAGAGCATTTAGTGAATTAGTAACTAGTGTCAACCCAAAGACAACGAGAAGGTGACAAAACTGTTGTTCTGGAAGCTTCCAGTCTTTATCAGTTTTTCTAACTAAACTTCCTCACAATGCTTTTCTCTTTAAATTCCATGTACAAGTCACTAAGACAGCAGGCCAAAAAACAAATGTTCTACCAGCTGATGTCTTTCAGCCCCCACAGGTTTTACAAGGTCTAAGAGTCAGAGCTGTGACTACCACAAAATATTCTGCTGTAAATGTCATGGAAAAACACTAGTGCCTTGTGTAGGGAATTGACCTGCAGATGAGTCCAAACTATAAAGTCCACAGTAATAATATGTGGACTTGAATGTGTCTAAAATTTGGCAGAGACTGAGTGCCCATCTGTAATGGACTGAGTTCCCCTTGACAGAATCTGTGTGTGGATTTAATAACAAGTCAGCGTGTTTGAAGACGCTACAAATCAATACTTCTGTCTTCTACTTTCATGACTGGGACTGAGGTTCTTAGGGTTCAATTCAATTCCATGTCAGGTTCTCTGGATTATCAAACCTCCAAGCCAGAACATCACAGCTTTGCAGTAGGCAGCCGTAACTTTTAGCCCATGATTATATCAGACACACTAGGCCCTATGGATGGCATGAGATAGACATATTTCAAAACTTATTGTCATGCTTTTGACTTCTCCAGCAACAGCTAGTGGCTGCTTTGACAACACAAACTCGGGAATGCAAATCTCATGCTTGCATGTGGCTCATACCTCACTAATTGCTGGAAAGAAACACTGTCTTTAGGGCTGAAATGAGGTAATAATGGTTTGATTTTCCTATGTAATTCAGTGGTTTGCAATTAATGGACCACTTCTACTCAGGCTTTTCTCCTATGAAAATCTACTTTATATGTTAATTTGAACTCAATTTCTGAGTGTCCAGTATAGGCATAAAGCAATAAGAGCAAGTAGGGATAAAGCAATAAGTAGGGATAAAGCAATAAGAGCAAGTAGTCTGACTTGCCCCTCCTTTTATGCTGAATATAAACTAATTTGAGAATGGAAGATTAGCCAGGGTTCTGCAGGCCTACACTCAACGTCTTAGAAACCCATGCTGAAATGGAGGCAATAGGCTTTTAAAATAATTTCTTCCCCCTCTTGATTGTGTTCTTTTCTCGCTTTTCTATGATATCCACTTTGATTTCCTTCTAATTGGTTTCATATCTCAAATCTTCACATTGTGAAATAAGCCTAATTCAAAATACTTCTAGAAAGCTTCTAACTATTTTGTAATAAATATGTAACTGGGAACATACGACTGGATCTTATTTTTTTTCTTGCTAGCTCACACAATTTCAACTGCATGTAATTTATCTTTAGTCAATACTAAAAGCAACATCTGGAAAATGCAACAACTAATGAGACTAAATACAAAGTCAGTGAGCTTTTTCTCAGTGTTCTAAGTTATTAATTTTCCTATGCTTAGAAAGGAATGGTATTAGAATTGATGTAATTTGGCAGACACAAAGTCTTACGCTTATTTCCCTTGAAAAAAAATGCTATTCTTATTTTTTTCCATGAACATTTTCTTAACTCTAGGACTGAGTTTTGTTGGGATAGACATAGCAGGAGGAAGCTAGTCAGGTTCAGTTTGGAATGAACGTAAGCACTGGGGTATAGAACAAGGTTTATCTTGGTCCTTTATAAGAAAGCAAGTTTCAGGGACGATCTGTGTGCTGGGATCCCACTGGAAATATTTCCTCTGAAGAACGAAACAAAGCAAGCTAACAAGACAGAAACCTCACTGACAACCAACATAGTTTCCATGTGAGAAAAACTCTTATGTCCAAAGGCTTTAAAGCTGTCAGATGACAAGGGAATAAAAAGTGCACTCAGAATGTCATTCTGTCATATTAGTCAGCCTCACTGGAAGATTTTGCCAACAGAATCAGACTATGCAGACAGATACATGCAAGCAGCTATTTGGTACAGATAGACACATAATTGCTTGTTACATTATCCCTTTAAATTTCACAGTTTTAGTCTATTAAGAAGGTATTCTCAGTAGACATTTTACTAACTGTTTTCATTTGCGTTTGCAGACAGTCTGTACTACATTACTGTATGTGCCTGTCAGTGTTTTCCCAGATGGCATTTTGAGAATAAAACTTCTGTTGGATTGAGCTCTTTGGGAATAATTGATAAAATCTTGTAAGAGAATTTTAAAGTCCTGAAACTGATAGTCTGTAGTAAAAAGGCAGAAATAAAACACTACTCCATTGGGTCAGAAAATTAAATAAAAAGCTACGTGTTCCTTTCATGTGTGTATAGTTGAAGCAAAAAATTATGATAATTTTACATTACCAGGATATCCAGATACAGTGGTAGAAAGCTGGGCATTCTTAAAGTTACTAAAGCCATAGTTTGAGGAGACATGGAATTCTGATTTAGGATTCTTCATACTGGGTGAAAAATGTCAGAATCACATGATCCACTGTTTTTTGCATAAATATGTTCAGAATTTTGAAAACCTGCCTCTGCTTCAAAAGTCTTAATGGATGACCAGGGCTTCCTCTGGCTCAACCCTATTTTCTGCCATGTATGGCTTGTCCTCTAGCACCCGCTTAAAGCATATAAGTATAAAGATAGCAGAAAACATGAAGCTTGCCCAAACACTCTGTCACATGTCTGTGACTGATACAGATGAAATGTGAACAATTAGGTGAACTAGTAGCATGTAGTCAGGGTGTAAAAGGTTCAAACACTGCCTGGAAGTTCTGCCACTGACTGCCAGAGACCTTTCAGTTTCTATCCACTCTTTCAATGCATTTAAAATTTAATACATGAATCACAATGAAGTTCAGTAAGGTACAAAGAAATGCAGCAATTTCTTCCTCTCTTCTATTTTGCTGTTCATATTGGATTATCAACACAACAAACACCAATTTTACAATCACTTTCCAATGTTCATTATATAGAATTTCTTTGCCTATATTCAAAATGGTATACATTGTCTGAAAACTGTCACACTTGGTCCCAAAAAATCACACAGGTATATAAACTGCTGGTAGAGCAGATGTAGCAAGAAGAACCTAAGAGTTCTACAGCTCAGCCTGAGATCTCCTTATGGAACTGCATTTTGGAAAGTATCTGCCTTGTCTTCTGCACTCATATTCAAATTGCACTGAGCCATGAAATTACAGTAACTAGCAATTGCTAAGAACATGGTCCAAAATATCCAGTTTCTTCAAGGCAAAAAGCAATCTGTCCTCTGATCTTTACCCAGATTTTCAATTTACACCAGTGTGGGATTATGTTCATGTAAACCACAGACACCTTTATATCAGCTGCAGATCTGGTCACCATACTTGGTGTGGTCCAGCTAGCTAGTTAGCTCTACAATGTTATTGTCTTTATGATGAGGTGGGTGGCTCTCTAGGCTCCACTGACTGCACTGATTACACGTCCACAAAATACAGCAAGAGTTTAGACATTGAGTTCACATATAGACAGCAGAATGAAGGTTGCTACATTTTGATGTCTTAATTGGAACCCATATAGTCCTGTATTCAATGTTTCCTGTTTATTTGCAATAGCCATTGCTGTAATTCTTATGTGTGTCAATCTGATGTGGAAAATCCACAATATTATCTGTGAAATGGAGAAAGAAAAGAGGAGTATGGAAGTATTCACAAAATACTTGCAAAGGCACTAAGGCATGTGTACAAAACATAATCTCAGAAAAAACTATGTTATTTTATCAACAAGATGCCTTTTTTTTTCTAATTATAGAAAGAAGTATTTTGAAAATCATCTTCAAAGTACAAAAAGAGCTAAAATGGAGATGTGTTTATCCAAATCAAGCACTCTAAAGAGAGCTATTATAACATGACCCAATGTCGATGGGGTTTTTGCCAGAAGAAACATTTTGTCCTCAAAAACTAGTAGGTTATATACTACTCCACAAATGCCTCTAGTGAGCAGCAAAGGCCTATTTCTCTGAGCCAACATAAAGATCATGCACTAGAAAATCATTATAGAACATGAATGTATAATGCCCTAATTTCATGCCTTGCATCTGTAAGTCTTGCAAATACCATTACTTTGTGCTAAATTAATTTAGACTGATTCAATCAAATGAATGCACTGGATAACTAACATAAACTAGAATTTCCTAATCTATTATTTTCTATCTTCCAAAACCTAAATGCTTATGCTGATTTTACTGGCTAATTGTAACTTGCAGGTGATTTGCAGAGTAGCAAACACAGATCACTTTAGGGTAGGTACAAAAATTTAATGTATTCATTTGTGATCCTCAACTCACAAAAAGCTTTCTCCTAAGGGAATTGATTTCTCAGGTCAAGACAAGTGTCTTTATGACCACGGTGTATTATCATGCAATTTTAGACC